>JAWWMS010000105.1:2947404-2960902 GCA_035048045.1 Chlorospingus semifuscus
GTGGCCTCCAGGTGCTGCTGTGACCCCTTAACCTGTCAGTGACCTCCAGACCCCACTCACACACCTGAACCTGTCATTGTCCTCCAGACCTTCGGACATCCCTGAATCTGTTACTGTCCTCCATCCTGCTCTGACAACTGAACCTGACAGTGACCTCCAGGTGCTGCTCTGACACCAGAACCTGTCCCTGGCCTCCAGGCTGATGACAAATTGACTTTCTCATAAGTTATGGGTCAGGCTGAGACAGGAATTTTGCGTTGGGCACAAACCCACCACCGTTCCAGGTCATGACTCCAGCTGACAAGGTGACAGGAGAAGAGGTGGGTTGTGCCCATTTTTGTGATGTGTGTCTCTTGGCTGGGGGGTCTCTGCTGAGTCTGATCCATTCAGGATTTGATTTGGGGCCAGAATCAGCTGAAATGGGAAGTGGTCTGTGTGTCAGTCTTGGACAAGGATCTCCTGCTGGCCCTGGGGGGCCTTGGAGCCGCCTCCCTCCCTCCACCCTCACAAAACTTCTCACTGAATAAATTCTTCCTTTTGCAGGTGTTTGCGACCCCCTGGAGTAAAGGTTGGGCTGGCAGCCAAGGAGTTAAGCCCTTCACCTGGATTGCTTTCCATGGGACATCATCTGGGAAATCCATTCCAGGGCCTTACTGCCCTCACAGGGAGGAATTTCTTCCCAATATCCCACCTAACCCTGCCCTCTGGCAGTGGGAAGCCATTCCCCCTTGTTCTGGTACTCCAGGCCTTGTCCCCAGCCCCTGTCCAGCTCTCCTGGAGCCCCTTTAGGCCTGGAAGGGGCTCCAGGGTCTCCTTTCCCTTCTCTCCAGGTGAGCACCCTCAGCTCTCCCAGCCTGGCTCCAGAGGGGCTCCAGCCTTTGGAGCATCTCCATGGCCTCCTCTGGACTCACTCCAGCATCTCCAAACCCTCCCTATGTTGAGCAGCAGTCTCAGGCTCATGGTGGCATTGTTAGGATTCTCCTGATCAAGGCCAGGAGTTGGACTTGATGATCCCTGTCTGTCCCTTCCAGAACTCTAGATATTCTGGGATTCTATACCTGTTGAAGCTCTTAAACTGGCCTTCCCCACCCCACCCTCAGGCCTTTCCCTCCCCAGGCAGGAGATTTCCTCTGGAACCATCATGGTTTTGGTGCTTTTTGTGCAGCTTTACCTTTTCTGCACCTGTCTCGTTGTCCTCCTTCTGCTGCTGCAGAGGCAATCGCAGAGGCAATCGCAAGGCAATTTGGATCCATCAATAGAGGGATTTACTCAATTGATCACAAAGTCTGACCTTGATTGGGCTAATTATGAGCTTGGAGTCCAGCCCAGGTGGAGCTGGGTGTAGTCACCCTCCTGTCCTGCTGCTGATGGCAGAGCAGCACCGGGCCCACTTGGCTGGGACGTCGGTAATCACCTTGTTTACCGGATTTGGAACATCTGCCAGAATTAACTCCAGCTGCTTCAACTTCCTGTGGGACAGGATGTGATTAAAATCATCCTCAACTCACACAGCAGCTTCTGAAGCTGCTGAACACTCTCAGACTCTTCTTTACCTTGGGGACCAAGTGAAGAGGTTCCCGAGGTTTCAAATGCCTGGAGAGGCCATTCCTGAGACCTCTGATTGTTGGGTCACCTGGAGATCCTCATCAAAATCCTGCCCTAATAGAAATGAAAATAAATTTATATCATGACTGCCATGCCCATTGACTATTTTTCTGCTGAGAAACATGTGCACATAGAAAAAAAAATCTCATGTCTCCCTGTGTTTTTAACCTGGAGTTCAACCCAGTTTCCTCCTCCTCTTTCTTTTTCCTTATTTTAATCTTTTTTTTTCTCTGCAGGTTGTACTTTCCTCCTCCACCTCCTCCTTCTGAAACCCTTTGGAGATTTTATCTCTGCCTTGTTCCAGCACCTCCCGCCCAAGCCCGAGGGCATCAGCTGTGTGTGGAGGCACCCAGACACGCTCAGCCTGCTGGAGATCTCAGGGATCAGAGGCTGATACTTGGCATTTGCCAATTAAGCAAAAAAATTAATGAGCTTGTCCTTCGTCCACTCGCCACTATTGTTAATAATAACAGCAATAGAAAAATTACTTCAGTGTATTCACAAATCATATTAAATTTAATTAATAAACTTTCACGTTATTGTCAGAGAAAGAGGAGATTAATTGATATAATAAAAATGATATCATAATTATGTTGTTATTTTCTGAATTGATGATTTAATATCAAGGGTGTTATTGAGGACATTATTGTCTTACCTTCCTGTCAACCACAAGTCAAGAACCATTTATTAAAAGAGATTAAAAGAGCCATCAGACCCTTGTTAAGAGGATCGCAAATTAAAGTCAGGTTTTGGGTCGTTGGTCCCTAAATGAGCCTCACCAGAGACCCCCTCCCTCCGGGACAACACCAGGACTGTCCGACCCTGGAGGTGATGACCTCCCTTCCCTCTCTTGGTGAAGTCCACTCTGGAAGCACCCTCTAGCCTTCTCAAAGTCAAAATTCCAGTTCAAAATTCTCACCAGGGCATTTCACCTTTTTTTTTCTGCGAAAATTACCATGTTTTTCGCATTTCCCTTCCTGCCTTTGCTGAGCACAGGGAGAGGTTGTGGCCAGTCCCTGCACAGATGTTTCTGGCTCTGGGGAAGCTCTTCCTGCTCTTTGAGGGCTTTCCAGCCCTTCCCACACCGATCTCCTTTGCTTCCCTCACTCTCATTGGATCTTGGACTTGATTCCAACCTCTACCAGGTTATTCCGTGCTGCCCCAGAAACCTGATCTCCATTTCATCTTCTCATGTCCTCCTTCCCCTCCAAATAAAATTCTTCTGCTGTAGCAGAGTCATTCCTCCTGCTCTGGAATTCTGTGATCCCCCAGCTGCTTCCTTCCATTCGTGTTTGGGAGCAGCTTCTGATGGGGTAGCCCAGTGATGTGTCCTGTTCCTCCTTACCTGCCCTGTCTGGAGCACCCAGCACTGCTCCTTTCCCTCCCTGCACTCCCTGCCCCGGATCCCACAATTCCAACAGTGTTTCCATAAAACACTGCTGTTCAACAAAGGCAAAGGAAGATATCCCCCACCAAAGTAATTCCCAACCACCTGAGCTCTGCCTGTCTGCACAGGACAAATCCCTCCCATTTAGAGCCTTCCCAGACCCCCTCCAGTTAGTTTTCTCACCAGAAAACTTCACTATTTATCACAAAGTGTTGAGAATTCATAGAATTCTAAAAATTCCCTGATAGTGGGTTTTTTTCCTGTGGTTTAATAGCAACTTCCAGTGTCACCCAGCTCTAGGTCTGTGTGAGGGAAACTCCATCTGGCCTCCCTGTCCCCTAACGGATGAATGTGGGATCCACTTTGGACTATCTGTATCATTAGGACAATATATATATTCTTGCATCTGGGAAACCTCAGGCTTAGAATAGGATAAACTTTGGGAGTGTATCAACGTTTCACTTCTGGTTCTGCAAAAAACACAAGGTTTTTTGACATTTCTCTCCTTTTTTTTTCCTTCTCCAAGTCCTTCGCTGACCACAGGGAGAGTTTGTGGTTATTCCAGGGAGGGAGAGGGGGGAAAAAGGAAAGTCTGCGGGCTACAGGCATTTTTATGAGTGTGTCTGTGTCATCCCAGTTCCAGTTCCAAGTGACTGAGGGCCCTAATTATGCAGGAACTATGGCAGCTGGAGATCAAGATCTCTCTCGTGCTCATTTATCTCCTTCGTTGGGGCAGTTATTAAATTTAAATACTGTATTTCTTCATGTGCTACTGTATGGCTCTGGCATACTTCTTGAATAGTCAGAAGTGCATTGATACCCTTATTTATTCACTCTGTTCTGCCCGTGGGGCTTGCAAAGATCCTTCATTTGTATTTAGGATCTGGTTTTCCAAGACACCCTCAGGATTTTAGTAATTTTAGGTTTTGTGTTTTCCGTAGTTCTTTTTTTCCCCCTTTTCTTTTAGTTCTTTCTATTTTCTGAAGAGTTTATGGCTGCTTCATCTGGAGGTGCTCAAGAACAGGTTGGATGGGGCTTGGAGCAATCTGGTCTGGCGGAAGGGAGACCCTGGAGTCCCTTCCAGTGCCTAAAGGGGCTCCAGGAGAGCTGGAGAGAGACTGGGGACAAGAGCCTGGAGAGAAAAGACAAGAGGGAATGGCTTCCCACTGCCAGAGGGCAGGGATAGATGCAACATTGGGAAGAAATTCCTCCCAGAGAGGGTGGGGAGGCCCTAGAATGGATTTCCCAGAGGATGCTCCATTCCTGGAAGTGTCCAAGGCCAGGTTGGACAGGGCTTGGAGCTCCCTGGGATAATGGAAGGTGTCCCTGTCCATGGCAGAACTGGATGAGCTTTAAGGTCCCTCTCAACCCAGACCTTTCCATGACCTTATTTTGAGCTGATTTAGATGATCCTGTGGGAATGTTGAGGCGTTTCCTTGAGCATCAGCTGAGAACTGGGATTTATTAGTCCATTTTAGGGTTTGAGTTGAAGGTGGACAGAAGTGGATGAGGGTGATGGAGTTTGGCAGGTTGTGCTCAAAAATCTCCAGTTTGGTTCTGTCTTTAAATTTCTGGATGTTTCCAACATGTCCATCCTTGTGCTCTTCTGGTTCCCTCATTGTCCACAAAAAGTCACACCCGTGTCACCATCTCAGAGTCTTTTCCAGGTGGGAGGAACTTCCCTACCTTCCCCACCTGCCCCAGGTACTGCTTTGGATGGTCAGGACAACACAGGGGCCCTCAGTCCCTGCTCCAACAGCTGCACAAGGTGCCCAGGCAGGCAGTTTTAATGGATCAAGATTTGGGATGCAATTTAAACTTATCCTTAACATCCCAAGACAAAGAGCCAGGTTGACCCTGTCGTTGTACCACCCTGGTCCCATGAAAATCCATCTCCCTGGGATGGATGATGGATGAACCTGTGATCTCTTTGTCCCAGCTGTGTCAGAAAGAGGAGGGAATGACAGGAAGCTCCCCTTTCATCCACAGGATGCGTGGACACCTCTTGGGATGCATCCCTGTTTCTGAAGCCAGCTTGACAGGTCCAGGTGTGGCTGGGATGTGCTGCCAAGGCTGATCCGGTGTCAGCTGCGATCACAACAGCTGCCCACACTCTGGTTACGGCACGTGGGGTGGGATGGCTGCTCTCTTTGCTCGGGCTCTGGGCTCCAGCTGCCACAGAAAGCTCAGAATTCACACCTGGTTCACTTCAGCTGCTGCACAGGGCAGGATTTTGGGATGGGCAGTCTCTCACAGGTGTTCCACTCTCTGGGGTCACAACACTTCCTTCCATGATCCACGGGGATTACCTGGAGTGTTGCCAGTGCAGCTCTGGAATGAAGCACTTACAAAGTGGGAAGAGGAGGGGTGGAGAGGGGAATCGCACTGGAGCCAGCACCAGCCCTTCTGAATCACAGAATCATTTAGGTTGGGATCATCAGGTCCAATGATTTCCTTGGCACTGCCAAGGCCACCACGGACTGTGTCCCCAAGTGCCACATCCGCACATTTCTCGGACACTTCCAGGGATGAGGACTCCACCCGTCCTGGGTAGCTGTGCTGGGGCTGGACAACCTTTTCCAGGAAGGAATTTCCCCCAATTTCCAACCTAAACCTGGCACCATTTGAGGTCATTTCCTCTCATTCTGTCCCTCATAACCTGGGAGAAGAGTCAGACCCCACCTGGCTCCAACCTTTCCAGTCTCCTTCAGGAATTCCCTCCCCTCTCCCCTGTTTTTAAAATACTGCTAATTGCACAATTTTTTAATGTTCATTGTAATTAATTCCTGCAGGAGACAGAATTCTCAATCCAAGTCAGATTTTTATACAGGTTTATAAAAAGGGGGAAATCAGCTGGAAATATGGTTGGATTTCTTCAGGAAATGTTGATAATGAGTAAAATTTAATTACAAAATTAGCACAGAAGGAAGATCTGAGATACCAGTTCGGCTTTTCCTGGTGTAAGGTGAGGTAGGGGATTTTGGTAGGGAAAAGTGGATTTCTCAGCTGTTTTCCTGGAAAACACGGTCTTTCCGGGTGAGAAAATTCTCTGAGCATCCAAAGTCTTGTCTACTTTGAGATATTCCAGCTGTTTTAATAACCTCCAGCTACAACCCCCTAATTTAGGGAGTTTATGAGGCACTTTCCAAATGGAGCCAGGATTGCACAGCCCTGACCACAGAACCTCTATGTGTAGTGGATTCTCAACCTGGTTTCATCCAGTTCCTCTGGGAGGAAGAGAATCCTGCCAGGTGAAGTCCAGCTCCTCCTTAAGTCATGTAAGGGTCAGAGAGGAGGTTCTTCCCGTGGGGATGTGGTTCCAGAGGTAGTTTTGTAAGAACCACATCTTGGTGACTTTTCAAGAAATTAACCCAGGCTGGAGCCTCCAAGTGGTGCTGCCAGCAGTGGGGTTTGGCTCCCAAATGCTTTTCCATATGTCCATAGCCACTGAGTGCTGGAGAGGTGGAGTCTGGCACAGAGATGGGGAGAGGGATGGATCCTCCCGGTGAGAAGCAAAAGTTGCTCCTGGGATATTCTGGGAAAGAGAGAAGGACAGGAATGGGAAACAAAGGGTGCAGCAGGTGCTCCTGGTGATGCAGTGAAGGGTCAGACACCCCCAAGGACAATCAAGGTCTTGTGCCCCTTGAAATACCAAAAGAGGTGGGGAAATACGGGAGAGAATGAGCTCTGGGGATGAGCGGGGGTAACTGTAATTACAGATAGAGGTTAATGAGATAAGGAGATCTGTCAGCAAAGCTCATGAGTCAGGCAGGAATTTCACAACTGCCCCACTGGTGTTGGTGTTTATCTGACCTCTCTGGGCAGCCATTAATTGATGCCTGATGAACCAAACCCAATAACAACATTAGAGACCTGCTAATTACGACGGAATGGAGATGAGCTCCTCCAGAACGTATAAAGGAGAACTTCCATAGTCCTCTGGAATAGCTGAGGATCCTTCATTCTCATTTCTCCTCCTGTTTTACCACCTTCTACATCAGCTCTCCCACCTGGAAGTGCTGCCATGAGACGATATTTCTCCGGATATGGGGACAGGAGTTTCAGTTCTTCTTCTGCTCACTGCGGGACCTTGGGTGCTGGAGATGGGAGATTCGGAGGGTTTGGGCATGGGTATGGCAGCAGGAGCCTCCACAACCTTGGAGGGTTCAGGAATGTCTATACTCATGGAGGCTACGGAGGAGAAGGAGTAAGATATGGGAGATGCCTTGGGTTTGGTGGCTGGAGACAGCCTGAGACGGGCTTTGGTGGAAGAGGATATTTTGTGGGAGGTTTTCAAAGTGGTAGAACAGGGCTTGGAGGCACCTGCAGAGGAGGTTCAGGCAGGGAGGGACTTGGAGGAGGCCTTGGCATAGGGGTACAAGGGGCTGGGCAGGGATTGGGACAGGCTGGAGTTCTCCGAGGCATTGAGGAGGTCCATGTGGACACCAACTTGCTGAGGCCGATACGGCTCCAGGTGGACCCTGAGTTCCAGCGAGTGCGCTCGGATGAGAGGGAGCAGATCAAAGCTCTCAACAACAAATTTGCTTCGTTCATCGAGAAGGTGAGTCCTGGTCTCTGTGCTGTTATCTGGAAAGGGGGAAGTGTAAGGCAGGAGTGACTCATGGGGACACCTTCATGTTCCATCTTCTCCCCCCAAAAAATCCCAGCACTGGCTGAATTCCCAATGCTGCTGTGAAGCTCACAATGGGTCCCTGCTCTGTGAATCACTTTTTGCCTTGGGGTAAAGATCTTGGAGCTGTCTTTTGTGGCAGGACAGTAAACTGCCGAGATGTCACCAGCACATAGACTCACTCCTCTTTTGAGGAAAGGGGTTTCTGGGAATATATATTCCTATATTCCGGTGCCTGGAGGTTGTTGATGCCAGCAGAAAAAATGGGTGAGGGACTTGGACATCTTGATGAGTTAGTATTTTTTTTCTCAAGCAAAGCCAAATCTTGCAAGAACAGGCTGTTTTAGTGCCTTTCTTGCAGGGGTTTGTACTTACCAGAAATTGCAAGTGAATTCAATTTCTCTGAATTATTAAACAAATCACTTCTTGGTTTGGAAGCCCTGCCCTCTACTAGGTGGTCCATCTTCAGCTTTTTCATTACTTTCCATCTCTCCAGTTTTGTCTTCTCTTCTGCATCTACTCAAACCCACCACAAAAGCTCTTCTATCCCACTGGTATCTGGGAGGTGTCTCTGTTTCTGCTTCTCTCTTTCACATGTGGAGACTTCAGGGTTTCCTATTTCACTGGACAGAACGTGTTGGTTACTCTGAGGAGGTTTAAGATTCCATATTCCTGAAAAATTAGCATGTTAGTGATTCTTCTTTCCCTCCTAAACTTTTGGGTGTCCAGGTTATCACCTGGTCAATATTATAGAAATTGTGGAGTGATTTGGGTTGAGAGAGACCTTAAAGCTCATCCAATTCCTGCCATGAGCAGGAACACATTCTAGTAGACCCCTCTGCTCCGTGCCCCATCCAGCCTGGCCTTGGACACTTCTAGGAATGGAGCATCCTCTGGGAAATCCATTCCAGGGCCTCACCACCCTCTCTGGGAGGAATTTCTTCCCAATATTGCATCTATCCCTACCCTCTAGCAGTGGGAAGCCATTCCCTCTTGTCTTTCTTCTCCAGGCTCTTGTCCTCAGTCCCTCTCCAGCTCTCCTGGAGCCCCTTTAGGCACTGGAAGGGGCTCCAGGGTCTCCTTTCCCTTCTTCCCTACTCCTCTCCAGGTGAGCATCCCCAGCTCTCCCAGCCTGTCTCTGTGGCAGAGATGCCCACTGGAGACATGCAGCCCCTCTGGATCTGCTTCACCTCTCAGGTTCAATGTCTGGAGCGACAGAATCAAGCACTCTTGGCCAAGTGGGAACTTCTGCAGCAGCAAAGCTCTGGCCCTGAGGAGAGCAGGAACATCAACAGCTTCTTCCAGGCCTACATCACCAACCTGCAGCGACAGCTCGAGACGCTCCAGAGCCAGAAGGAGCAGCTGGATCCTGAGGCCTACAACATGCTCCAGCTTGTTGAGGATTATAAAAACAGGTGAATAGTCACTAATCTGGGAAAACAGGTGCTAGGATTTTCCTAGGTGATGCTCATTGTGCCCTTGGATGGCAAAGCTCAGCTTTACGTCTGCAGGATTTTGGAGTTTCTTAGCCCTGCTCTTCTTCAGGCGCATTATGGGGCTTGACTTTGATGCTGGAAGAGTTTGGTAAGGGTTGAACTCCCAAAAATGAGAGGAAAACCAAAGTTTGTGATGATCTCTCCCATCCTTTTTCCTTCCCGGACTCTTCCTTTTCTTTCTCCCCCCTAGCAGTGAGTGACCCAAGATTCCACTTGTGGGGCTCTGGTGGGAAGGGACAGAGCTGAGCTTGGAGTCAAGTTGGGAAGAGTTGTCACCTTTTCTGGCTTAGATAATTTATATCCACCCACAGCTCTGAAAAATGGAAAGTTTAGTTCAGAATTACTAAATTTAGAAGTGATCTGTACTGACCCCATTTTTTTGAGCTGTTTTAGTGCCTCTTTTTGCAGAGGAGAAAATTTCTGGCACTTGCCAGAAATTGCAATTAAAGTAAAATGAAAACTCAACACATTCAGTGTTTGGTTGATTCTGTTGTTTACTGGTTCACCTGACGTAACAATTAATATCAATAATTAAAGGTAATGGATAGATTAATTAAATAGATTAATTAATAATAGATAATAGATAGATAATAGATAGCAGATAATAATCTACCTCCTTCTGTCCCCCAGATTCGAGGATGAGATCAACAAACGCACATCCAAGGAGGAGGAGTTTGTGGAGCTTAAAAAGGTGAATTAACCTGAGATCCTGAGCAAATCAAAGCCTTGGAAATAAAAGCATATCTGGATGGTTGCCAAGTTCTCAAAAGCTGAAGTTTTTATTGAGCTTTGTCTAATTTTAACCAAAGTAAATGAAAACCAGAACAAGACTGAGGACAGATCATTTCCTCTAGAGAATGAATCAGTCCTTTGTAGGACAAATATCTAAAAAGTGCTGGTTTTTCCCTATTCACTCAATCCCAGTCCAGGTGGAATATTGTCGTTAAGTTAAATAATATCTGTAGATGGCTTAGAAAAATAAAACTATCTGTGAAGAGAAAATTTAGGCAACTTTTTACTAGAAGTATGAATAAAAATTGTGTTTTCCCATTTCTCATGTTCCCCAGGAATGGATTTATTGCTGCAGCTGTAGTATTCATTTCTCAGCCAATTTTTTAATCTTAAATGCTTTCCCTGTGTTCCTCTTGCTTTTCAAATGAAATCTGAGATCTCTAGGCCACTATTGGATCCCAGGAATGAAGGCTTTATGGAAATATCCCAAGAATTGTGCTTCAGTGAAGCATTTGGGTCAACAACATGCAAATATATTACAATATTTTTTGGGTTTTTTTACAGGAACTGGATAGTGCCTACATGGGAAAAATGGAGTTTGATGTCCGAGTGGATATCCTGAGGCAGGAGCTGGAGTTCCTCCGGTGTTTATATGAAGCTGTGAGTGATTCAAATCTTACCCTCAGGTCTTGAAGGACGCACCCTCTGGAGATTCCCAGAAATTTTGCTTGGGTGGGATTTTTGGCTTGGAGAATTAATTATCCTTGGTCTTTTGTGAGTGAAAAAGGGTCTGGTGTGTTCCAAAGGCTAGAAGACCTTGCAAATTACAAGTGGTGGGGGTACAATGGTACCTGGGGGCTGCAGGTGGAGAAATTCCAGTGGGAAATTGGCCACAAGGTCCCATTTTTTCCTCATAAAGACCTGGACTGACCACAAGGACTGTTAAAATCCCTAATCTGGTTTTCCCTGCAGGAGCTGTCCCAGCTGCAAACGGTTGTTGGGAACGTTGATGTTGTTCTGTCCATGGACAACCACAGGGACTTGAACATGGATGGGATCATCGAGGAGGTCAGGCAGGAATACGAGGGGATAGCCCACAGGAGCACGGCTGAAGTGGATGCCATGTACTGGGGCAGGGTGAGTGCACACCAGGGGAACAGGAACACAAATCTCCTCATTGGAAAAGAAGCCAAAAATGTGTTGTGTCCTCTTCCCATCAGTACCAGGACCTGCAGAACATGTGGGTGAGTCAACAAGAGCAGCTGAGGAACAGTCACCAGGAAATCCAGGAACTTGCCAGGCACATCCAAAGACTCCAACCAGAAATTGAAATCGCAAGGAAAAGGGTAAAGCTGATACTTTCCAGCAGGACTAAGTGGCTTAAGCCCCTTTTCCATGGGATCTCAGTGCAGTATGTAGCAGCCAGTTGTTTGGAGGCAAACTTAGGGATGGAGTTTTCTCTTCCAATTGAAGCAGATTTAGATTTTTGGGACCTATATGGGGTTTAATTGTGTTTATTTACCCAGTCCAATGTATTTTTGCTGTTCTGTCACTGAGAAAAGCTTTTTGATTTCCAAGGAATGCCAGGAGGGTGTGAAAATTGTGGGATTTGGAGGTTTTCCTGTGCTGGGATAGGAGTTGGACTTGATGATTCCTGTGGTTCCCTCCTGACAGTGGATATTCCATGATTCTATTATAAAATCCTCCCCACAGATGGGACATGGTCATGTTCCCTTTGTTCCTTCTGCAGAATTCCAGCCTCCAGGACTCCATTAAAGATGCTGAGCACCGTGGGAGCTCGGCCGTCAGGGATGGCCAGGAAAAGCTAGAGGAGCTGGAAAATGCCCTCCAACAGGCCAAGGATGACCTTTCTCAGCTTGTCCGTGATTACCAGGAGCTCCTGAATGTGAAGCTGGGCCTGGACATTGAGATCGCCATGTATCGCTCACTCCTCGAGGAGGAGGAGAACAGGTGGGGGCAAAATCCATCCTGGGTGAAACACCCAGACAAAGCAGCATGTCCATGCATCTGTCACTGGGATCTCTGGGATGTACTGGGCCTGGGAGGAGTTGCCTTTCTGCAGATCACTGATAAAGCCTAACCTGAATTTTAATTCTGATTTTATTGGCTGCCTTACCTCAATGTCACTTTTCCTCCACAGGATCCAGGAAGGATCACCAGCCACAATCTGTGAGTATCCCAAGGATTTTGTCAGGGCTTTTCACAGGAAACTGTTCCTACTTTGTGGTCTTGACACCATTGGAACAAACTATCCCGGTTCCCATCTTAATTCAGGAAAGGATGCAAAGGGGAGTTGGTGAACACACATTAATGTAACAAGTGGCTTTAGAATTATTGGGCTAATTCCTAATAAATTTGGAGGAAATGTGAAACACTGCATTTAACCTATAGGTCTGTTTGATGCTGGGCAGAAGGGAAGGAAATAAAAACTAGTCCTAAAATTTGTGGGAAAATTGAGGAAGCTGAAGGAGAGAGAAACACAGTCTTGGCCTTTGTAAAGAATAGGCTGCACTGAGTGTTCATGGGTGAAATAAGACATAAATTATGTTTAAAAAAAAGCTAAAAATCCCAGAAAAATGAGAAAATATTCCATAGGTTGATATCTACTAAGGGAGATTCTTGTTGGCCCCTTCAAAGATAAGTCCATGACCACCAGGGTAGGAAGGATGTTGCTTAAATCAGCCCCGCTCAGAATTTTTTGGGGTAAAAAGAATAAATTGAATGTAATTTTCCATTTCTTGCAGGTGTCATTGACCACAATGCCAGAGCTTCTGGAGTCTTTGGAGGCATAAAAAGTGGGAAGGGGATAATGAGTTCTGGTGGTAGCAGTGGGAGCAGAACAAAAGGGCCAGTCACTGGATGGGGAAAAGGTGGAAGCTCTGGAGGGGGTGGATCCAGCTTAGGTGGGGGTGGTTCCATCTCTGGTGGTGGAAAAGGCTCAGGATGTGGAGGAGGAAGAAGCTCTGGCAGTGGAGGCTCCATGTCCCAGGGTGGCAGCAGCTCCGGAGGGTGGGGGTCCAGCTCTGGTGGTGGTGGTTCCATATCCAAGGGAGGCAGCAGCTCTGGAGGGTGGGGGTCCAGCTCTGGTGGTGGTGGGTCCATGTCTGGAGGAGGAAAAGGCTCAGGATCTGGAGGAGGAAGCTCAGGCAGTGGTGGTTCCATGTCCAAGGGAGGCAGCAGCTCTGGAGGGTGGGGATCCAGCTCTGGTGGTGGTGGTGGTTCCATGTCCGGAGGAGGAAAAGGCTCAGGATCTGGAGGAGGAAGCTCAGGCAGTGGAGGCTCCATCTGTGGAGGTGCAGGAAGCTCTGGCAGTGGAGGTTCCATGTCCAAGGGTGGCAGCAGCTCCGGAGGCTGGGGATCCAGCTCTGGTGGTGGTGGTTCCATGTCTGGAGGAGGAAAAGGCTCAGGATCTGGAGGAGGAGGAAGTTCTGGCAGTGGAGGCTCCATCTGTGGAGGTGGAGGAAGCTCAGGCAGTGGAGGTTCCATGTCCAAGGGAGGTTCCAGCTCTGGAGGGTGGGGATCCAGCTCTGGTGGTGGTGGTTCCATGTCGAAGGGAGGCAGCAGCTCTGGAGGGTGGGGGTCCAGCTCTGGTGGTGGTGGGTCCATGTCTGGAGGAGGAAAAGGCTC
>JAWWMS010000105.1:2975517-2989182 GCA_035048045.1 Chlorospingus semifuscus
AAAACTGGGGGGGACAGATGTCCCGAAAGAGAGACTGTGCCTTTTTTTGGAGTGAGACAAGGCATCCTTGAAAGACAGCCCTAGAAGCAGCTCTGGTCCATGCACAGTGGTGAGAGCACTGGGCATGGAAGGAAGGTGTCACGATGGCAAAGGACTTTCCGGGCGGTGCCGAGTGACATGGGAGCACACGAGGTTTCAACGTGTTTCCAGGGGAAGCCTATGGTGCGAGAAGGACTCCTCTCCTCTTGATGAACGGAGAATTGATTGTCTGAAGGGTGGTGCTGGACCGAGAGTTGGAAAGCTGGGGGATGGACGTATTGGAAATTTGGTGGGGAGAGGAGGAAAATGTATTTGTAAGGTTTTCATTTTCCTTGTGTGTTTTTTTTACTTACAGTTGTAGTGTAGTTAATAGAGTTTTTTTTTCTTTATTTCTAAGTGGGAGCCTGCTTTGCTTATTCCTGGTCACATCTCACAGCAGAAACCAGGGAGAGGGTATTTTCATGGGGGCACTGGCATTGTGCCAGTGTCAAACCATGACACCAGGCCATTTCCTAACCTGTGTTCACTTGTTCTCCTTCATGTAAGGAAGGAGAACAAACTAACCCAATAAAAGAATCCGAGCTGACTGCATTTACACCTAGAGAAATTCCACTGGATTTCACAAATGTTCACTTGTATTGTGTATTGAAACTTCCTAATTTCTACCAGGCACTGCAAACCCCAGGAAAAGCCCAAATTATTCCTTTTCGTCAAGCAAGCTCTGCTCCTGATATGTGTGTAAGGGAGGAGCACAGACGTATCAGGGCAAAGGGATCCTTCTGGGTTGTGCCCTCTCCTCCATGGTGAGCACATCCTTCCAGCATGAGCCAGCACCTGTCAGCTGGGTGAGCTTCCCATGGGAGAAGATTCTTCTCACCATCCTCTGCTTCTAGTGGGTTGACCCTTGGCTGAAGCAGCACTTCTGCCTCCTGGCATTGTTTGGGAGAGGCTATGGAACCTGGAGCCATGGCCAGAGACTCCAAAACAAAAAGAGGTGGAAATGGGTTTGTTCTGGGCTCTGGGGAGGTCAGGGGTGCTGGAGCACTGGTGGGCTGGTCAGCAAATGTGGAGGTGCTCACCTCGTGCAGGTCAACAGGGACCTCCTGCAGCCCCTGGATGTGAAGGCCAGCCCTGAAATCCAGTGGATCTGAAAGCAGGAAGAGGGAGCAGCTGAAGGGCCTCTACAGCCAATTTGCCTCTGATTGACCAAGTGAGAGTTGAGAGAAGACTTTGGTATTCCAAACTTTGGTATCTTTTCCTCTCCACTGCAGTTCATGAGCCTTGAGCTGGTTTTGGTATGTGTGACCCCGGTGCCATGACCAGAGGTTGAGCACATTATGTTTTTTTAATCTGATTTATACTTTTAAATACTCTGATGAACTGCATCTGGTTTTATTATTAATAGTGGGAGGGGGCTGTTCCTCCAAAGTGTCCAGAGGGGCTTTGGCACTGTTGGCTTCTTTCTCCCATGGTCCCATATCCATGAATGAGGGTTTCCACTTTCAGCCCATTGATGCAGATTTATTTAAAAGTTTGGTGTTTTGTTAGCTGCCACAAAGGCTGTGCTGTCCAGGGCTTCCTTGGAGAGGGGATGAGCAGCAGGCTCCCCTTGCTCTAGGATTCATGGAATCATGGAACTACAGAATATGTTAAGTTGGAAGGCTCAACCCATGAGGATCATTGAGTCCAGCTCCTGGCCCCATGCAGCACACCCCAACAATCCCACCATATATGGCTTGACTTGGGTTGAGATGGACCCCAAGGATCATCTAGTTTCAATCCCTTTCCACGGCAGGGACACCTCCCACTTGATTGCAGGCTTAGGAAGCTCACATTGACCCCCTTTTTCCTCTCATCCTGCTCTATGAGCCTGGGGACTCTGACCCAGAAGAGCAGATTCCTTGTATCCCCCCCACTCCTGTGGTTCCAGTAGGAGTCATCCCAACAGGCCTACCTGAACAGGTGGCTTTGCTCTCTGAGTGCAGGGGAAACTTCCAGGGCAGCAGAACAGGGCATTGGCTGCCTGATGGGATGTCCTGTGAAAGCAGGTAGCTGCCAGCCCAGAGGGACATCAAGGATGTCTTGGGCAGCATTGCCTGCTGCTGGTGGCAGTGGCTGGACTCACTGCAGTGGGAACAGGACCAGGTGGAGCCCAAGCTGAGCCACTCTGAGGAGTCTGTGCAGGAGTCCAGGTGCCAGTGAGTGAGGAGAAACTACCCTTGGGGCAGGAGATCCAACAGATGCACTAAGGGGACTCCTGGCTTGGGCTGTACCAATAAACTTCCAAAAAAACTGAAATAACAAAGTATGTGATTCAAAGGGCTAAGACTCAAACAGCTGAAATCCAAAAGGGTGACATGCAAAAATCTGGGATCCAAAAGGCTGAGATCCAAAAGATGACACCCAAAAACCTGAGATCCAAAAATGTGACACCTGAAATGTTGAGATCCAAGAGCCTGAGATCCAAAAGTTTGAGATCAAAAGGTTGAGATCCAAAAGGATGAGATCCAAAGCACTCTGTCCCCTCAATATCCACTCAAACAAGGTCTCCATTTGTGGAATGACCCCTTCACTGGTCTTCTCTCTTCCCCACCAGATATGAGCAGGAAATGCACAGATGCACTACTGCTGAGACCACCTGGGTGTTGCTGAAGAAGGTAAGGAATTGGGATCAATGGAAGGTTTGGGTGCGGAGATCCAAGGGGTTTCCTCTGATCCACTCCTTGCAAGGCAAAGGGCAGGTCTAGAGAATCTTAGAAGTCCTTGGACAGGTGTGGGGTGTGGAAAAAGCATGCCGCCGAGAGAATACTTCATTCTAAAGGGTGGTTTTTTGCTCCTCATGCTTGAATGATGATGGTTTTTCAGCAAGAACTCTTCAATGCTGGATGTATTCTTGGGAACCCCTTAGCTGTTACTGGTCAGGAGATAACTGAGTTTCTCAAACAAAATTTCTTACTCCAAAAATATAATGGAATTGCCTTAGATCCTTGTGTAGGCATAATTTTTACTCCTAAATGTCTGGAAACTCTTTCAGGATGTGGAGTGTGTCCATCTGACCAAGGCAGAGCTGGAAGCAAAGGTGGAAACCCTAAAACAGGAGATGGAGTTCCTGAAATGCATTTCTGCTCAGGTAGGGACGCTCCTCTCCCAACTGTTCTTCATGGCAGCTCTTCCTCCCATCCACTCATTGTCTATATGAATTTAGGCCAGATTAACCAATCAAGCTCTTTTTGGGAATCGCAGTCAGGAAGATTTTGAGATTTGAAAAAAATAAACCAAACCCAGTTTCAACTCCGGGGCTGTGGGTCAGGTCAGATTCTACATGGTGGTGTTACTTCCACTGAGGTGTGAGATAAGAAATCCTGGGACAGGGATGCTCTGGTGACTTAGGGCTGCCTAGCACAGCTTCTAGGAAAAGTGAGCTGGAGAGAAGTGCCTGTGATGCCTCTGTCACTGTGAAAATGGGCAACAGCTGAGCCCTGGACAGGGGGGCATCCTCAGGGGCATGGAACACTGGCGTGAGGGTATAGCTTGAAAAAGCAAATCCCAGTTGGAAGCATTGTACTGAACCAGGGTAGGTCTGGTGACAGCTTCTTAAGCCTCTCACTGTCAGAAATAACAGTGCAAAAGTGGTGGGATTTGGTTCCTGCCTTCAATAAGTGATTTCTGGATCTAATTTCCCCTTCTGATAAACTCTGTGAGTCTCAAAGCTGGGAGAACACCCCTGGAACAGCAGTGATGGCATGTGTGAATGGGGAGTTGTAGGAGAATCGACCATTTTCTGCTAGCACTCTCAGGATCCACAAATCTTCTTCTCTAAACTGAGTTTAGTTCACTCTGGAAAGAGACTCAAGGCTCCTATGTAAGCCACAAGTATCAACTCCCAGCTCTCTCCTTCCTTACTAACAGTTCCAAGAGCTTGAGGAGGAGAAGCGGAGGCACTTCAAGAAGCTGAAGTCCCACCAGCAAGAGATGGAAGAGCTGAGCTTTGTGATCTAGAGGAGGCAGTGTGACCTGGAAAACATGAAGGATCAGGTGGGAAGGATGGGATTTAATGTCTGGATCCTATGTGTCACATCGCAAGTTGTGTTTTCTACACCTTTGTGGCATCTATAAAAAAATGGGGACAAATTTCTTAGCGGGGCCTGTGGCAATAGGACAAGGGGTGATAGTTTTAAACTGGAGAGGGGAGGGGTGGATTTAGATTAGACTTGAGGAAGAAATTCTTTCCTGTGAGGGTGATGAGGTCTTGGAATGGATATGCCAGAGCAGCTGTGGCTGCCCCACCCTTGGAAGTGTCCAAGGCCAGGTAGGATGGGACTTGGAGCAACCTGGGATAGTGGGAGGTGTCCCTGCCCATGGCAGGGGTGGGACTGGATGAGCTTTACTGCCCTTTCCCACCCAAACAATTCCATGATCCCACAAGTTCTTTCATCTGTATCAAAGTGAGTTGCCTCACACTGGCTCCATTGGTCTAAGGAAGCTCTTCCCAGAGCTAAGCAGGGAAGAAGGATTATCTCCCAGCCTGTTTTCTGCTGGATCCTTTTGATTATTGCAAAGAGCTAATTGCACCAAATTAGATCATGGGATTAGCTACAGCTCTCAGAAAATTGCTGAAATTGCTTCAGCAGGAATTCTGGCTTCTGACATGGATTCAAAGCATTCAGCAAATGGGTAGAATTATGACTCACCAGTAATTCAGCACCTGTAGAAACTGGTATAATTTCCAGACCATCTAATTCATTATATAGTTTATAACGGGAAGCAATGGGAAACCTTAATTATTAGTTCCAGTTAGGGCAGAGTATTGGTATCCTCCAAACAAAACTCAAACCCGTCTGGCAGTGAGAGACATGTTCAGACTTCCTGGAGTATTTTATAATTGATTATTGATTTTGGAAATGTTTCACTTTTCTAAAAAAAAAAAGCCCCGATACCCCCTCAGTTGAGACTCAAAAAATAAGCAGGATTTTTTCTTTTAAAGGTGGGAATGATGAGAAAGAAGACACAAAAAGGCAGGATGTCTTGTCCCCCCAGAAGGTCTCATTTTTGCAAACATCACCTGGTGACATTGAGCAGCACAGGGGTCATGTTCTCAGAGATGCCTGGGGAAGGCTCAGTGAGCTGCAAGATGAGCTCCAGAAGGCCAAGGATGAGCTGGCATGGATGCTGCAGGATTCCCAGGAGCTGTGGAATGCCAAGATGGCCCTGGATATTGAGATTACAACCTATGATACCCTGCTGGAGGGTGAGGAGAGCAGGTGGGTTCCATCACAGCTGTGTGTGGGCAATGCTCAGTCCTGGGGCTCCTCCTCCAGAGCCCCAGGAGGGTGAAAAGTGCTAGAAATGCTCATTGCATCATAGATAACCTTGTGACCTCCTTCTCCTCTGGGATCTGCCTTGGGAACCCTGGAGGAGTGTGTAAGTAAGATAAAGGTTTTCAAATTTCCTTACAAAATTGAATCATCTCACTGTGGCTTGGAGGGGGAGGAGAAGAAGAAGGAGGAGGAGAACGAAGTCTGTGTCCTCCCCATGAGTGACTCCCGTTATGTTTTCCCACAACAGTGATTTCCATCAGCTCTGGAACTGACCTGGGATGTGGGCCTGGACAGCTCAGAAGATTCAAGTCCTCCTGCAGTGCTGCATCCCCACCCCACGACATTTGTGCCCCTCATGGAGGATTTACCTCCAGAAGTGTGGCTGGCTCCAAAGTGAGGAAATTTATCCCTGGTGCTCCTCGCTGCATCCCCAGGAGAGAGGAATTTAGGGCTAGAACTGGGGGCTCAGCCTTTCCAGACACTGGGGCACTTGGGAGGTGTGGGAAGAGCTGCAGGGCTGCCAAGAGCATGGGTAGCTCTGCTCAGCCATGAGGGATGTGTGGACCAGGGGTGAGGATTTCAGCTGGACCTCCTTGTCCCAGGAACAGCCAGATCTGAACTTCAGCTGTGAGGGTGGTGACAAGCAGGATTTAGGGGCTAAAGCAGAAAAATGAAAATCCTGCTCCACTTTTAGTGCTAAAAGTAACCTCAACTCCACCTCAACATGAGGGAGAGGCAGACTGGGTGTGGGAACAGTGGAGCATCAGGAAACCACATCAGAAAAGCTCCTCCCCTGGGATCACATAAAAAAGGGACACTTGGAACACTGAAATCCCCCCAGTCCTTTTGATTTCCATTCTTTCTTTAAAGAGTTGTTGGTTGTGTGATTTTGAGTGATAGGGGCACTTATCACTCAATTCCTGTTTCCCTTTTATTTTTCCTCATTAAACCTTTGCCATCTCTGTGCCAAACAGTGTGATTTAATCCAGAATCTTTTCCCTAATGTGTTCTGGGAAGTGTTTCTGGAAAAGGAGCTCATAGAGTCTCTCCGATGTAGCTTTAGGAGACTTAGTGGAGTTTTGTGGTGGGACACACAGAGTCATGGAGAGGAAGGAAGGATTTTAGTGATGTCCTGGGAATGATTGGTCATGCATGTGCAAGCAGGGAAGCTATAAAGAAAATCTTAATTCAGAATTCCACCTGCTGAAGTCAACAAAGATTAATTACTCCACTGGTGCTCCTTGGACACACATAAATTACACCACCCTCACTTCTCCTGGGTGGCTTTAAACCTTTTGCTCCTTTTCCAGTAAAATTAATGAGAGCCAACATGTTACCGTTTGCTTTTAGGTGCTTACCAAAAGTACAGAAATGGCCATTCCTTAATTGCACAAGACATATCTAATGATTAGAAGTGTTAATTAAACAGAGGAGGCAGAGCAGTCTGGAGAGAATCATGGAATCAAGGAATGGTTTGGGATGGGAGGAACCTTAAAGCCCATCCAGTTCCACACCCTGTCATGGGAAGGGACAACTTCACTGGACCAGATGGCTCCAAGCCCCTTCCAGCCTGGCCTTGGAGATTTCCAGGGCTGTGGCAATGGGGATCCAATAATGTAGATCCAGTCTTTGGTTGGTGTAAATTTAAGGTCTTTTAAGATGATTTGCACCAAATTTGACTCCTACCTGAATTCAAATGGGTGTTCTAAAATTCAGAATGAAATCATGTCAGCCTTTGTGTTTTTATGTTGTGTCTGTCGCAGACATGTGATGACAAAACACGCTTTTTTATAGCTCTTCAAAATCTGCTGGAAGAGGTTATGGGGGGAAAAGCCTTGTAATGTGCTTGGTTGGTTTTTCAACATTGTTTTTGAGATCCTATGAATATGATTCAGGTTTTCAAAAAGATCAAATGGGGATCTTTTTGTTTCATTGTACAGTTGAGCAGATTAAAAAAGAAACCAGAAATGAGTAACATAAATCAACATAAAATCAATAATAAAAAAAGTATTAAAGTGTTTTGTGATTAGACTGATGAAAGAGCACAACAAAGAAATGAACCTGACCATGGGCAGATAGCTTTTACCAAAGGCAAAATTGAGAATAAAGGTCTTTCCTCACCAAAATTATTAGGATTCAGAACTGCAAAATCTTCCTCTCCCCCGACACTGTCATGTGATAAGAAGTTACTTCCCAATCAAATATGAGAAGCACAAGATACCTCAGGCTCAATCATTAATGAAGGAAACCACAAGAAAGATTTGACAAGAAAAGAGCAATCAAACAGGTATAAATATTCATTAGGAGGGCTCTGATTGCCAAAGGTTTCCCACTACAAACAGACCATCCTCTCACTTTTTATACAAGAGGAGAATAAATCAGTGCAATCACATGGAATTACGGTTATTTCTTTGCCTCCAAACTCCCCTATCACAATTTCAAGATGTGATAAGCTAATTTGGCAAGTGTTGAACTTAAACCTGGCCTCTCTGAACATCAGACATTCTGCAGCACCTCCCAAAGCTGCACCAATCCAATCCAATCCAATCCAATCCAATCCAATCCAATCCAATCCAATCCAATCTAATCCAAACCAATCCAACCCTTTATTTGGGCACTGGACTTTTGGCATAGGAAGAGCTTTTCTTGTGGCTGAATACACTTCCCACTTTCCACAAGCAGTTCCTTCCTAGGATGGCTCAGGGAATCTCTTCAACTGGAAAACCACTTCAGCTGGAAGGGATCAGCAATCTTGTGGATTTACAGGGACACTTCTGTAACCTTTTAAAAACTGAGGTATTTTTCTCACCTTTTCTAACACTTGCTGTGCCAGGCAGTGGGACACCATCCTGACCCAGGATGCCCATACATCCCACATTCATTTCCACTGCAGGAGGAAGAAAACAACAGCAGGAAGATCACAACAGGAGGAAGATCAAATAAGCCTTTGCTTTGTTGGGAGCCTGAGCTCTGATGCCTCCAATCGCAGGATTGGGCGACGTGGCACCGCGAGACAAGTGGATCCAGGAGCGTGGGATGTTGGGGCTCTCATTAGGACTTCAAAGGTGCTGAAGAAATTTAGTGCCCAAAGGGTGGGACTCATTTCACCTCCCTCAACCTCCCCAAGCAGGCGCCGGGGCCGGTGTCTGGTTGTCTAGACGGCCTCTGGTCTCCAGGAAGAACAGAGGGAAGGAGCTGCAGAGGTGGATTCCTCCCACCTGCTTCCACTGCCTATTTTGGGAGGTGATGAATCACTGTCTGGAGATGCCAGATCTCTTTCCATGAGCCAGAGATGGAGTCTCAAAGAGGAAATTAGAATCCGTGGCCAGGTTGATGGCTGAAGGAAGGACGAAAGTGCACCCAGGCCCAGTGTTTGATGAGTTTTATAAGGAATATCCCTTGAAAAATCCCAGCTTTGACTCCGCACGTGGATTGTTAATGAGAGGCAAAAACATATGACCAGACTGAGTTGCCTTGGATAACTCTGGCTTTAGGATACAAGACACTGCACTAATCAAATCAACCCTCCAACATGTCATTAATAACTTGGACAAGAATCTGCCCAGTCCAAGAAACTGTGAAAGTCCATATTCTGACCCAGTCTTACACGGATCAAATGGCTGTGGCACAGGCAGATTCCTGCCACTGTCCAACCTGACTGTGAGGAGCCCTCAATGGCTAAGGATAATAACAGAGCCCTTTGAGACTATCGCATAAAACACCTTCTGAGAGCTCATCCGGATTCATTTCCAGAGGCAACAAACAAATTAGTGAATGCCACTGTTCCTCTAATGAATTCCCTTTTCGACGGCGCATTCAAGGGAGTGAAATGCTGACAAAGGAAGCGATTGCAAGTTGTCAAAATGACTCATCCAATCCCTCATAAAAATATTTTCCTTTTTGATTTCCTCACTTATTCCCCTCTGTTGGTTTTTTTTGTTTGTTTTTTTTTTTTTTTTTTGTCTTTTTTTCTTTTGAGCCAAAAAGTTGCAGGTTTTTCTTCGGAGTGCTCTCCCCTTTCCCACATCCATATTCACAAAAACAAATTGGTTATTCTTGAGGTCTTATGAACCACTTACTATTCCTTGGAAAGACCTAAAAGACATTAAATGAAGCTGCCTTCCCACTGGGATCCAGAAGAAACAACAGAAATTTGGCCAACACACACATTCTCCCAATGTTGAGCAACTTTACCCAAAATCTTTTCCCTCTCAGGAACCCAGTGGCTCTCATGAGTTTGGGAACTGGGGCTGCTGCAGCACAGCTGTTTCACAGATGTTTAATTGCAGCCTATGCTGCATTCCAAGTGTCTCGCACACATCCAACTGGGATAATGGAGTGCAGAGTGGGAATGGGGCACATCTTCAGTCTGATGATGAGGCTGGTTTCCTCCACAGGATTCTGAACATCTGCGCTCTTCTTTGGAGTAAAATCTGAATTTTGCTTCTGATAATCTGTTTAGAACTTCAAGGACTGTGGAAGTTCCAAACTGCAGCATTTGAAGCCTCTCATATTTGTTTAATCTGATATTTCCAACTGTGCTGGCAGCCAAGTTTACACTGTAAGCCTGAACTACTATAAACAAAGGTGTCATCTGAATGTTGTAAATATCTGGAATTATCCCTTTTGGATACAGCAAAAGTAGCAGTTTACACAACTAATTTATACCACCAGCCCCTCAAACTCACAGAAGCTGCAATTACAGGTTCAATTAATGGCTTTGGGGATCCTGGAGCTGCTGTCACATCCCACAGTTTCCATGTGCATCTTCTTTTCAAACACTTGATATTAGAAAGTTGCGTGTTTGGAGGAGGTTTGGCATAATTTTTGTCATCCTGACTCTCGGAAAATGTTTTTGGAGGAGGTTAATGAGGATGAGGGAACATCCTCATGGGGTCTCCAGGTGCCACCCCATTATATAATATGGAGATTCCTCCAAGTGTTGCTCCCTTCGAGGGGAAGGACTGAGGGTGTTCAGTTGTTTGAACTATAGTGTCCTTTTTTTTGCTCCCAAACACTTCTTCTGCAATGAGCTGAAAGAGCCCTTTTGTTTTGACTTTCCAACTGCCAGTTTGGAGAAGGCCTGGAGAGGTTTCCTGCCTCACCTCCTTGGGCTGGTGATTAGGAGAGAGAGGGATTCATCTCCCCAGTGTGAGTCAGAGCCTTCCTTGTTGTCCAGCCTAATCTACTCATTAAGACTTCCTCTGTTGGTGCAGAAAGCCCAGCCCCTGCGGAGAGCAAATTGCCCCCATTCCCCCGAGCACGGCCCCAGGGACTCCTTGCCTTGGAGCTGTCTCCCCAAGTCTCAAGGACATGTCTGGCAAAGTCACACAAATTCAGCTATCACCTGGTGAATGGGGCGGATCTTGCCAAGCTGGAACAGACTATTGTTCCTTTTTTGTTCCCCGTAGAGACTTCCAGGAGGCGAGTCTAAAAGGGCTCTGACACCCAGCCTTGGAAAAAGCTCCAGAATAGTGAAAGCCAAAGAATGAACTGTCACAAATAAGAACTTCCTGCATAATTCTAGAAAAAATGATCACTGATGGCACAGAACATACATCTGTGAGCAAACAGAAATATGTCACAGATCCTGGGTGAAACCTGATCTGCTTCACTGGTGTTTCAGGGAAGGTCATTGTGAACTGCTGCACATTCCCAGGCTTCTGCACATTCTCAGAATTCCCAGAATTCTGTGATTCTGTGCATGTAACTGGGAGATATTTTGAGTCCTTGCATACAAATCCAGACCTTAAGCTCAGTGAATTTACTGGTGTTTCAGATACAGAAATGATCCATTATGACACAACTTCCACAGTGTTTGTTCTTCTACAGTTGACTTTCTTCTTTTATTTTTCCTTTGAGTTACTTTTCCGCACCCAAAATTGTGAAATTACTCCCACAAAGTGCAAGTCCGCAAAACATCCCATCACACACAGCCCTATGAGACACAAAACCCCAAACGACACACTGCAAACAAATCACAAAGAGTTCTTCAAAAATGTTCCTAAACTATAATTAGCACTAAGTTAGGGGAGCACTTCAAACCATAATGTATTCGAAGGCAACTTGCAAACAGAGCACTTTTAGATTCCTTTTTATTTCCTCAGTAGTTACTATTTGCTGGGCTGGTTTGCATTTTGAGGAGCATTTATTGCTGCCAGGCAAACCAAACCCTTAAGTACTTAAATTACCGTCCTGATCCTATCAAGGCCAGCTTCCCAAAATATATATAAGGGACAGCATCCCTGCATCTCTCCAGTGGGATCCCTGTTCCTATCCTGCACCAGAGCAGCCCCATAACTTTGCTACTCTACCTTCAAGTAAGCCACAATGAGCAGGCAGGCACCAACGGTGAGATCTGTCTTGGGACGAAGAGGCTTCAGTTCAGCCTCGGAGATCTGCGGCCGCAGCTACGCGGCGTCGGCCAGCCAGCCGGTGCGCTGCGGCGCCTACAGCAGCAGGAGCGTTTGCAACCTGGGCGGCAGCAGGAGGATCTCCTATGTCAACGGGGGCTGCGGCACCGCCTGCTTTGGGGAGATGGGCTTCGGAGGCATGGGCTACGGGAACGCTGCAGGAGGCAGGGTTGGCCTGTGCGGCCCCCGCGGATACAGCATAGTGCGGGGGTACCCCGAGCGCAAGGCCGACGGCATCCAGGGCATCTGCATCGACGAGCGGCTGCTGAAGCCCCTCTGCGTCGGGGTGGACCCGCTGGAACATGAGATACGCTGCCAGGAGAAGGAGCAGATCAAGACCCTCAACACGCAGTTTGCCTGTTTCATCGACAAGGTGAGTGCAGTCCTGCTCCAGAATTGCTCTCCCTCGAGGAAAAGAAAACCTGACCGAACCCCTCCCAAACCCATCTTGTGCCACGAGTCCATCAACCTCCTCCAAAGCCCCAGTCCAGCTCTGCCATGAATCCCTGAGCTGGATCCATGCAGGGGTCCAGCTTCCCACAGAAAATTTTAAGAAAATTCTAACAATTTTTAATAACTAATAATAATTTTAAGAGCATGTTGATCCAGATTGAGATCTTTTTAATGAGGTTCAGTTCAGCCCTGTCCCTACTCTGGCATTCCATGGTCTTTGAATCATGACCATGGTTGCAGTGGACTTTCTTGCAGGTGTTTCCTCTTGTTCAAATTGCATTTCTTGCTGCAGCTTAGGTGGAAGTTACAGCCTTGACTGGTTCATCTTTCTGTCCTGTGTTAAACAATTCAAATAATTCCCTCCTCTCTTTGACTTCAAATATGGTGACAGTTCCAAAAACTTTCCCAAAGGCAAAGGTCGTTAATCTTGATCCAGACATGTGAAGGTTAGAGATGAAATCTGATCTGTCACCCAAGGATCCCTTTGTACAAAAAACAGAGACAAAGCAGTTTCACTATCTGGGGACTCGATTTTATCCTAAAATACATCAGAGGCACCACCTGGAGTTTTGTTCCTAATACTTGTTAAGAAATGCAGATTTAGACACCAGGTTCCTGGATTTCTAAATAACGTAGACATGGGAGTCTTTGATTTCTAAATAATGTAGACATGACATTTAGATTTCTAAATAATTTACATGTCTGAATTCTAGATTTTGAAATAATTTAGACTTGTGGCATAAAGATCTCTTAATAAGGGCAGATAACTTTCAGATCATGGTGCCGTATCATCTCTCACTTCCTGAAAATCCCATTCCAGCACCTGTGGTTAAGAGCAGAGAGTTAAACAGGTGTTGAGTCCCTGCCTTCACCTCTTTACTTGAAGAATTGCTATCTTTTGCCTTCAGGTTCGATTCCTGGAACAGCAGAACAAAGTGCTGGAGACCAAGTGGGGCCTCCTGCAGCAATATGTGCTGCCAAAAAAAGGGAAAAACCTGGAACTGTACTTCGAAAATTACATCTGTGACCTGCGAAAGCGCCTGGACTGTTTGCTGTGTGAAAAGCAGAAGTTGGGCAGTGAAGAATGTGCCACAAGCCAGCTGGTGGAGGAGTTCAAGTGCAAGTAAGGACCTTCTGAGCTCCTCTAGCTGATGGCATTTTGCTTTTCTGGTTCATCTTGGGCAACTTCTCCTAGACTTGTGGCATGTCCCCTCTGGGAGTGCCACATTCTTCTGTCTCACTGGCAAGCTCTTTGCATTGGTAATGCTGTTGTTGCTCATGAAGAAGCTTCTGATCTTGAGATGGTTTAATGTTGGTCTCCAGACACTGATCTGGCAGTGCCTGGTGGCAGTCCCAGCAAGAGAGAGTTGTCATTTTTACCTGGTGGTTATTGTCATTTATACCTGAAGTCATTATAATTTATACCTGACGGTTGATGTCTG
>JAWWMS010000105.1:2989282-3001472 GCA_035048045.1 Chlorospingus semifuscus
TGACGGTTGATGTCTGAGTGTCTGAGCAATTTTGTTCCTCAGTCCTTTTTTATCCTTTTCCAACAGGTATGAAGAGGAAATCAACAGGCGCACAACTGTGGAGAATGAATTTGTGGCACTCAAAAAGGTGAGAAGATCAAACGACATGAATAGTTTTACCGGTAGTAGGTTTTTTGGGGGCAAAATTGGCTGAAATAGTTAATTATTAACAAAAAATCACAGAAGTGTTATGATGAGTTGGAGGGAGACTTAGAAAGAGGCACAGAGTTGGGAAAAGAGGCAAGTAGAAAGTAAAAATAATGTCTCCCCAAAGTTTACATCAACAGCACTACAGCACCAGTTTTGTTGCCTCAAAAGCCTTCCTGAAGCGTGGGAGGGGGACAGAGAAGGACAGGTCACACCAGAATGCCAGGTTATTTCTGTCTGTCTCTCCACATCCTTTATTCCTGGACATCAGAAAAGCAGGAATCATTTGAAGAATATTAAAAATTGTGTTTAAATACTCATTAGACAGTTGTGGGTTTGTAGCTGCGTCCTAAGTGATAAATCAACTAATTCCTGTAAGTCATGTTGGAATGGTTTCGTTTTCCTTCAGGAGGCACCAGGTTATCCTGACTCACCCTCTCACACCTTTTTTCTCTTGAAATCTTGTTGAGGCACATTTCTGTCTTGTTGGTGTTGCCTCTGTGTGTTTCTCCAACATTTACAGCTAGGTTTGGGCTGGAATGTGTGTGTCTCTCCTCTTGCAGGATGCAGATTGCATCTTCTTAAACAAGGAAGAACTGGAGGTGAAGGTGGATCTGTTAAGGAGGCAGCTGGAGCTGCTGAAATGTGTGTTTGAGGAGGTGAGTTCCTCTGGTACATCCTGGGACTTCGGTGGTCCTGTCTTATCCTTCAGATGTTCCAAATTTCTACTGCTTGAAACTCCTCTGGGATGTGTCTCATACAAAGCCCTGAATAACTAAAAGCATGGAAGTACAAGGTTGATCTAAAATTAACATGATTATGCTGGAGATAGGGTGGTTCCCCCTTCCTTCATGCAGCTCCAGGTAGGAATTGGCTGTGTCCTAACTCTACCCTGGAGAAAAGATGAGTCCGTCTCGTTCCTCCGGATTGCAGCTGCCTGATTAGAGCTGAAGCAACTCCCAGCTCAGTCCTGTCATTAAATCACTCAGGCAGCAGGAGATGAGAGGATACCAAGGGTTAAGTCACTCCAATTTCTTGC
Source organism: Chlorospingus semifuscus (assembly GCA_035048045.1). Taxonomy (NCBI): domain Eukaryota; kingdom Metazoa; phylum Chordata; class Aves; order Passeriformes; family Passerellidae; genus Chlorospingus; species Chlorospingus semifuscus. The sequence goes on from JAWWMS010000105.1 coordinate 2,990,508, forward strand.
CCTTGATGTGGACAGAATTGCTGCAGGTCAGCACGTAGGTCAGCAGTCACAGGTGGCAACTCATCCTGCCGCAGGATTTTCTGCTGAGCCATCCCGAGGGACATTTCTTGACTTGTTCTATCCCTCAGCCACTCCATGTGCCAGCCCTTCCCTCCCTGCAAAGCTTGAGAGGTGAGAAGAGCTGACAAAGCCCTTCCTACCCCGCAGGAAAGGGCCCAGGTCGATCGCCAGCTCTGCGACACCTCGGTCATCGTCAAGATGGACAACAACCGAGACCTGGACATGGAAAGCATCATCAAGAACGTCGAGTGCTGGTACCAGGAGATTGCCCAGAAGAGCAAAGAAGAAGTCGATGCTTTCTACCAGAACAGGGTGAGTTAGAGGCCAGCTGGGTCTGTGCCTGGCAATGTCACAGGCCAAAAGTGACGATTGTCCTATTTCTTGGTTCCAGTTTCAGGAGCTGCAGGATAAGAGAGGGAAGTTCTGCCATGACCTGCAGAGCAACAAGTGTGAGATTTCAGAGCTGACACGGATGATCCAGAAGCTGCAGTGTGAGCTGGAGAGCGTCAAGAAGCAGGTAGGAGATGTTTCCAGAGAAGTAGGACAGCTCAGACACAGGGCAAGGTGATGCATAGATCTTTAGAAGACTTGACATCTGCTCTAGGCCCTGGCTGGAAAGTGCAAAGTGGGTGGAGAGGGATGGGATGCTGGTGGGTTTTCCCTGTTTGCAATTGGAAGAGCAGATTTATCCAAACCCAGAGTGTCCAAAAACCAGGATAAGAAGTTTTGCAGACACCTACACTGCTGTCCTCCCCTGACAGGTCTCCTGCCTGCAAACCTCCATTTGTGACGTTGAGCAGCGTGGGGATTGTGCCCTCAAAGATGCTCGAGAAAAGCACGTTGAGCTGCAGAATGCTCTACAGAAGGCCAAGGACGAGCTGGCCTGCATGCTGCGGGACTACCAGGAGCTGCTCAATGTCAAGCTGGCCCTGGACATCGAGATTGCCACCTACAAGACTCTGCTGGAGGGTGAAGAGAGCAGGTTGGTGACACTTTTCCCTCCTGTGTATCTGAGGCTATGGCAGCTCCTGCTCCCAAGTGAATTCTACCTCCAAGGTCTCCCCAGGCTCACAGAAACTGGACCTGGAGAGGTGCCTGGAGGCCATGAAGGCCACATGGGTGCCAGCAAAAACAGTTCCTGTCCCAGGGATAGTGAGGCGTGTTGCAACATGGGACTAAGTGGTCTGGATTGTGGCTGGAAGTTGTGAGTAATGTGTGTTTCTCTTTTCTCCCCACAGGATATGTGTGGGGAACCCTGTGAGCGTGTGTAAGTAACTGTGCATTTTCAGCCATGAAGGTTTCTTGTTTTAGGACAGATACCTTTGGGAACAACATTATCTGTCTGCCCCAGCTCCCTCTGCCTCCCTTTTCCAGTTCTGGAAAGTTTAGCCCCAGAGATCTCAAATACCTTTGAATTTAAAAAACCCCAGCTTTTGGAGTGAGGGGAGGAGGTCAAACTCAAGACCCTTTTCTACCCTTGGAGGGAACAGGGAGATGTCCTGGGGACCACAGGATATGTACTGAACCTGGGAAGCATCAGCAACATGGGAAGGGGGAGGATGCATGAGGGCATGTGTTGGGACATGGGGGAGGAGTAGGACGGAGCAGGGGCTCAGACACATTGGACAAATCCGGAGGAAATCAGGTTTGGTTGGTTCTGTCACTCAAGAAACAACGTGCCTTGTGGAAGCCGTCCAGTTTTCCTCCCTAACTGACTCCCATGGGCTCTGTTGCAGCTGTGGTCAGCAGTGGCTACAACATCCCTGATGACTGCGGGATGATGGCCAACGGGGCCGTGTGTGGCTACGGCTCCCTGGGCAGGCGGGCCGGGCGCCACAGCTCCCAGACCGGTGGGTTCAGCTCCCGCAGTGCCGGCATCCACCCCAAGAGAGTCCTCAGCTCCGTGGCCAAGCAGTGCATGCCAGAGGTGTTCTGCCAGGCTGGAGGGGTCAGCTGCAAAGCCGGGGGGTTCAGCTCCCGCAGCGGAGGGTACCCAGCCCGCACCGTGGTCAGCGCTGGCAGCGCGGGCATGAATGCCAGGATGGGGCCCTGCCAGGCTGGACAAGTGCTCAGCTTTGGGAACCAGGGCTGCGTCATCCGGCAGCTGGCGGGGCCTCCCGTCGTTGTGTCCAGCAGCCCTGAGGTCGTGGGGTGCAACAACGGCGTGGTGGGGAATTTTGGGGTTGTCAGAGACCCCTGTGTGGTCCCATAGGACAGCGGCGCTCAGATGCGCCAGCCCCATGCCAACACGATGCAGGGTGATTCCTCTGCCCCTTAGCAGCAACATTTGTCACCAAACCCACTCCCACATTTATTAGCCTCAGATTTATCCCCCCGCGCTGTGTTTTCAGAATCTCCAAGCCTAAAGATCCCTCTAGAAACTTCTCCTGCAGGTGCTCAGCACAGTGTGATTTCTGAATCCTTACTTTAGGTTATCACAGCTTTAACGGTTTGCTTGTTGCACTGCTTCCCCCTCTGTCTTTTCCCATAACAAGCAGATTAATTAACAATATTCCCCCCTCCAAGAGCCCTCTTTTTTCTTCCAGCTCCTCCCAAAGCATTTCAGAAAAGAGAGTGAGGATTTAACTGCTTAAACCTTCCCAGGAGATGCTGCAAAGAGCAGACTCCCTCTATTTTTATCCTGTCTTTTTTTGGTCCAAGAAAACCCTGCACTGCAAATTTATGCTTAAATCTGAAACAAAGCAATTTTCAAAGCACCTGCTGGTTCTTCACAGCCATCAGCTTTTTTTTTGTGTGTGTGAAATTTGCTCATGGATGAACACATAGTACTTTTGTTTGCTTCTGCATGTTGGGGTGGCTGGCTCAAGGAGTGCTAATTTTTAGAACAGATCACCCCCTTTCCTTTTCCACCCCCCAGAATGCCAAGGGAAGTTAATGGTGCATAAATTGTCCATGTTGACATGTTGACAAATGGAGCTGTTCCCATTGACTGCTCAAACTTCCCAGCTTCTCACTGAGTCCTCAATAAACTGCTTTGAAAGGACATCTTTTGTCTCTCAATTTTTCCATAGATGGTATTTAAAGAAACTACAAAATAGGTGAAAAAATACTCTGGGGAGAATAAGAACCAAAGATACCTTTGGATTCTCTGTGGGCAGTTTGGGACATCGTGGGGCTCAGGTGTCACTGGGGTAACTGTGGTTTATTTACCTCTTCATAGAATATCACGTAAGATATTTTATAGACCAGTTAACAATTGATGTCAAAGATTTTTAGAAACCTCCAAAATAATCCTGAGCACCACAGGATAGTGTTTTCCAACCTATTGCAACCTCCAAACAATGTATTTGTTTGATCCTTTCAAGTCAGAGCAGTTGAATGAAGATGAATTCAGCAGTGCCCTTCTGGGCTCATAGGTCCGGTGATCAAGGCTGTGAGACCAGAGACGTGTTTCAGACACAAAAACTTGGCTTTAGTGGCTTTGGTGATGACAAAGTGTTATTTGAACTGTGTGACATAAAAAGCACTGAGATGGCTTGGCCGTGGTGAGGTGGGATTGACTTTGCCCTGGTTTTGGAGTCTCCCATGTTGAGCTCAGCAGGGTTGCTGGGGATTCATTTCTTGGAAAAAACGACATTTCCGCGGGGTGATTCATCCAGCCAAACACAGGTGCATAATTTAGCATGAAATGCATGGAGCTTGAGGCTGTCTGCACCAATGGGATCCGTCCTGGCTCTGGAGGCAGCCCTGGGCAGGGGGATTAACCCAAACAGGGGTGTCCCATGCCAGGCGCCTGCAAATTCCCAGGAATCCTCCCTGCCTCTCCCGCCGGACTTGCAGACGTTATTATCACAGGGAATTTCTTCCTGTCTCCAGCCCAGGAAGAATTACAGGCCACGCAGCCCCAGTAATCTCTCCACTCTCACAGGGCAACATTCTAATTGCAACCTGAAAAAAGGGGACAATTAAAGGGTGAGGTGGGGAATAAGATCAGCACCTTTGGCGAATGGCAGGGGATGTCATTTCTGTGCTGAGAGTGGAAAATGCTTCATTCAGCTCTGACCAGCTGCGTGTCAGACCCTGGTAAGGTGAGGTGGACGCTTGTCCTCCACCTGTGCCCTCTCTCCAATGAGGAATCCCAGTTCAGCAGTTTCAGTTTTAATTGGCTCCAAGTAGATGGGATGGAGCTCACCTCAGTGGGGAATTCTGCACTTGAGCTTGCTTCATTCACCACTTGCAAATGGAATTTAGAAATAGGAGTCCCTCCCATCAGGCAGCTTCCATTAATTGTGTGAACATCATGGATTCATGATGTGGTGTCCAGATGTCACTCAGCCTCGGCCAGGTGTTCAGGAAACTCTGAAGCTCCAAACCTGGGTCTTGTGTCTGTGAGGAGGCCTGGCCATCCCTCCACAATCCATACCCAGCATGATTCATCTTGGCTTTGTGCCAAGGTCCCTTTCTGTTGGGTTTGCTAAAAAGATGGCTTCTTGAGGAAGAGGAGGGGAAGGAAGCCCTGCTTTGGAGCTGGGCTTTGGTCCTCTCCTGGTTGACCTGACCCATTGCTCTTCCCCTACCTGGAGCCGGGCTTTGGTCCTCTCCTGGTTGACCTGACCCATTGATCTTCCCCTGCCTTTTCTGCCTTTATGGCCTGGACAAACAGGAACTGGCTTTGCAAGGCATTCCCAGCTCAGAGGGGCGGGGGCCTGGCACGCCCCAGCATTTCCAGAGCTTCCCCCCTGACCATTAAAGTCAGACACGGAGGCAGCCCCAGGTGAGAGAGGACTCGAGCCTGGGCTGCCCCTGTGGGGCCTGGGGCTGAGCTCAGACAGAAGCCTGAAATATTCGGAGCATTACCAAGGGTGACTCTTCCCACTCCTGACTGAGGAAGCAGGAGGTGACTGCCTAATTTCAGAGGGATAATTAACTTTTACTAGCCTGAATAATAGAGAGAAGAAAGGGAGGTGATCCTGCCTCATCCAAAACAAGGGCAGCTCCTTTCCTCCTCCTCCTCCTGGAGCCGACACCCAAATATTCTGAGGTATATTAGCAAACCAAAGAGGGAAATGAAGGCTGCATTTATTTTTCTCTCTCTGGCTACAGCTCTTAAAAAATTTGTATTGGGAGCAAAGGGAAAAGGTTCATCTCAAATGATTTTCAAACCATTCATTAAAGCTGTAAAACAAGCTCAAAATTCTCTCCTGGCAAGGCATTGCTACCTGTCTTCCCAATATTTATTTTGTGTTTTAATCTTGGGGATTGTTTTGACTTTATTATTTTTATTTCCTTTTTAGTCTTAAGGAATGTTTTGCCTATTTTTCCCTTCCTTTTCAATAGCAACAAGTTCAAACACTCGTTATAACTTGGGGAGCTGGAATTTCAATTAAAAATAATCAAAGAAAACATGTTGATACTGGAGCAATGTCTTCATGAAATTCTTCTAGCAAGAAAAAATATTTAGAAATACCATTCCAGGAATTTTATTCTATTAAATGTCTTGGGTTTGGTTGACTAATTTAATAAAATTAATGTCATCCCAACCAAACCCAGGACATCAAACCAAAGCCTACCATGGTTGAGGAGATGAAGAAGAGAGAGGGGAGAAGCAAATCTATCCAGGCTGAGTGCACGGTCCAGGTCTCTTCCATCATCCACGGTACACATGGACAAGTCAGAGGGTTCCCCCTCCAAAAAACAAACATGTGCTGCCAGAAGACCAGCGTGAGGAGAAGGGAGACTCTCCTCCTGCATCAGACCCCTCCCCACCCTTCCTAACAAGCATCTTCCAGTTCAACCATCCTGAGCAGGGTGGGAAAATTCTGCCATAAATTCATTGTTAAAACAAGAGAGATTCATGACACCAACCCATCCAACCTGAGCTTAATTTATAGACTAGAAAGGTGAGGGTTGGGCCTGGAAAAGATTGCTGAGAGAAGCTGTGGCTGCCCCATCCCTGGAAGTTCCAAGACCAGGTTGGACAAGGCTTGGAAAAACCTGCAGTGGGATGGGCTTTAAGATCCTTCAGTGGGATTCTTCTTCTCCCACATCATCTCTCTGCACTGATTGCACCAAGAATGGAATGCAGAAAGAGGAGGAAGAGGTGGGACTCTGACAGGAACAGAGAGAAAGTAATCTCTCAGAAAATCATCTGCCAGAAAATCATCTCTCAGAAAATCATCTCTCAGAAAATCATCTCCCAGAAAATAATCTCCCAGAAAATAATCACCCAGAAAATCATCTCTCAGAAAATCATCTCCCAGAAAATAATCTCCCAGAAAATCATCTCTCAGAAAATCATCTCCCAGAAAATAATCTCCCAGAAAATCATCTCTCAGAAAATAATCTCCCAGAAAATCATCTCTCAGAAAATCATCTCCCAGAAAATAATCTCCCAAAAAATAATCTCAGAAGTCCTGGCCACAGCGTGTCCCTACAGCACAAGGCAGGAACAGCAGCACAACTGCAGCCACAGCAGGAAGAACACCCATCCCAGTAAATAGTTGAGCTGGTAATTAACCCCAGCAGAATGAATGGAACAAGGAAATATTCTCCGAGCCAAGGCTGTCATTTAAGCTTTTCCACTTGCTCATTATTCCCCATGTGTAAGAGTTACCAAAATGTTTTTTTTACGTCAAAAGCTGACACCAACCATCACAAGCCAAACAAAACCAGGCAGGCTCAAGAGACATTTCTTCCATCCAGCCTGGATAAGGAATCCAAGATAAAGAACATTTTCTTAAGTCTGTCACTAGACACGCTCTTTCCCTGGCCTCTCTGTCCCCTCCTTCTCTCCTCACCTGGAATAAGATAAAGATGCTGAACCTCTGCACTTTAGCATTGAATGAGGAGGAGTTTTTCAAGCCTTTAGGCTCAGGAGCAGCAGAAATGGGAAAACCAAACTCATCCAGCCTTTGAATCAACAGCAACAGCAAAAATTAGATCAGATTTACAGGAACAAGAACCCTCTTTGGCCTCTGTGGAGATGGTGGTGATGGAGCACATCAGGAGGTGGCAAGAGGGACATGAGGAGAGGATGTTTGTGCCTTAGGCTTGGCTTTAACAATCTCAGAATCTGGGGAGTGCAGAGATTTGGTGTTCTGGCAGCAGAGAAATTGGAGGATGAATCCTGATCACGGTGATCTCAGCTGCTCCCACTCTGCAAAAAATTTAAATAGTTGGAGCACAAGCAGAGATCCTGGGATGAATCAGCTGGGACCGTGAGAGAAATACAGAAATCTCAGGAGCAAATCTGCCTCCTTTGCTGACAATGTGGGAGTGGGATTTTTGCTTTACTCCACTTTATGGTGGATTCCTTACAAAGTCAAACTGGGAAGTTCCCAGTCACACCACAATGATTTGGTTTGCAATAATCTCGCTTTAAACCAAATCAACTTGTGCCATTTCAGCTTTTGATTTTAGGTGTTAACAAAAAGGTTTAAATGTCTCAGAAGCTGTTCCTGGAGGACAAAAGGTGACTGGTGAGTTCCCATTCCTGGAGGTGTCCAAGGAATGACTGGACATGGCATTCATAGCTCTGGTGTGGATGACAAGGTGGGATCAGTCACAGGTTGGACTCAGTGATCCTGGAAGGCTTTTCCAGCCTCAGTGATTCTGGATTCTGTGGAGTGGATGCAGATTTATGGCATCTTTTACCCAGGGAATGATTATCAGGAATAATCTGGGCTTCTTTGTTTTCAGCTAGCCAATTATCAGTCGGTTTCCTGCTCCTGGGAAGTCCAGTGGTTTTGTTTCCCCTTTATGACCCCAAATGAGATGTCTATTCTCCTGAGACACTGCTTTCTATTAATTATCAAACACACCATTTACTACACCCGTTACTCAATTTTTGCTAGAGACAAATGGGGGACTCATAGCTGCAGTGATGGCAAATCCAAGGTTGGATTTTCAGCCCTGCAGCCCCAGGGAGGTGGGAACAAACAAGACCCAGAGAACCTGAAACAGAGCAGATTGGATAGATAGGTAAGAAATTAGTCCCTAATTAGTTCCTCCTGCCAACACTCATCCCTTGCAGTCAGATGGCTCCACAATCCATGCTTTATTCCAAAGCAAGTTGTTCCCTGTGATGTGGTCAGTGTTATTAACAGGAGGGAGGGGGAAGGTTTGGTCAGAGATCTGAGTTGTGAAGGTGTGGATCAGGGCAGGACAAAGATATTCCAGGCCTGTGGTTCGGGCTTAGCATGTGGGGAGGATTCTCCACCTCCTTGGATAAAGCAAAGTGGGATCATGCAGGATTTTTTTCTCCTCTGCTTAACATGGCTTCCCTTTAAGGTGGTTTCAGTGGAAATCCCAATTTTTTTTTGACTCTTCAACCCTGGAACATGGGGAACATTGGACCTATTTCTTTGGTGGGCAGACTAAACATCCGGGTAAATTCTGACCTAATTTTAAGGGATTCAGGGTTTTTTTTCCTACAACTGTGAAACCTTCTCAGGAAATCTGCTCTTCCCAGAGCACAGACAAGCAGATTTATCTCTGTAAAAGTTGGACTTGGTGATCCTTTTGAGTGCCTTCCAACTGAGAATATTCTGTGATTCCTCCTCTCTGCTTTTTCCATGTCTGTGTCATTGAGGTGGCTCGAGGAAGCTCCTGACCACAGCCAACACCCTCCACAAATCTGCTCAGAAGAAAGGAGAGGAACCCATGCCCCAGCCAGCCATGCAAAGCAGCCAAGTGTGAACCAGTGTCACCGGTCCTGCCCTGGCTCTGGGAGCTGGAGGGTGCCCTGGGGCAGGCAGGAGCTGACATTGCTGAGATGGGTTTGAAGAGCAGAAATCCCTCCCTTTCTGTCCATAGGGAAATGCAGGTTGGATTTGCTTTTTTTTTTCCTTGAAACATCCTTGTGTTCAGCACAGCCTGGTTTGGTGGTGACAGAGCTGGGCTGTGTTACCCACCAAAGTTTATGGGCTGGCTCTATATGGGAGCAAAAATACCACCAGTATTCTTCAGGGCTCAGGTGGGGAATCCTCTGTCTCCACCCAGCGCTCATGGGCCATGGCCCAGCACACTAGGGAGATTTATTAATTTCTGGGATTAAAGGAGGCTTTGGTGGTTTCTTCTGCACTGAATCAACCCAATCTGGGCTGTAGCTGCAGGAGGGAGACTCCCATTAGATAATTAGTTCTGCATTTCCCCAAAAGTGATGCAGATGAGGGGGATTCACTCCGGACAGCAGCTTTTCTACAACCTTTAGGCACAAGGTTTGTGATGCCTCCATTGCAGTGAAAATGGACAATTTCTGGGATACAGGCCCTGTCAGAAATCACAGGGCACAGCCCAGAGCAGGCTTTGAGACTTGGAACCGTAAAGGAAGGAGGAATCAGCTACTGAATATTATTGCACAAGAGCACTTCCAGTTCTGGAGGAGCCCAGATGTTGATCTGGGATAAGGAATTAAACAGGACCTCTGCCAGCTGCCTTGAATGGGTTGTTTTGTACGAAAAAAATTAAATTGGCAATTGCTATGTGAATAAAGTAAGGGGAAAGAAGGGAAAGGATAAAAACCTTTCAGATTTCAAGGTTCTTGTTCAGTTTTGGGGTCAAAGAATAAGGATTCAGGGTAAAGGAGTGAACTGTGCATCCAAGACCTCTGGACTCAGAGTGGTGGCCGACAGGCTGCCCTGCAGAGCTCTGTGTGTGACAGTGACAAGGGTTTGGGTGGGAAGGAGGTGCTAAACACCGCAGGGGGACAGGCACTTATGCCAAACCCAGTAGCAATCTCAGAAGTAACGCATCCCCTTTATCATGAACTCTTGGAGTGACTTGAAAGGAGCTGCTCAAAGTGGCAGTGATGTTTTGGGGACAGCCCAAGGTGTTTGTCAGCCCTTAATGAAATGAGGCTGAGGAAGCCACAGCTGTCGTGCTCAGTAATTAAAGGGAAAGTAAAGCCTCCTGTCTGTGCTTCGGGAGCAGCCTGGCTGCAGACAGGATCAGGGAGGCTGAGCTGAGCAGTGACAGCATTGCAAAAACTCCCGGGAGGAAAAAAAACATGGAATGATGTCCAGGTGAAGCCAAGGAGGAGCTTGGAATACCAGGGGTGCAATTATTGGGATGCCTTGAACACCAAGCTGGCATTGGATCATTGGGATTTCCACATGCAAACCACTCTGCATGGGGAACAAGAGACGCAGGTGCTTCACACTCCCTGGGATCACACGCAGTGCCCAGCAGGTGGATTTCCCCATGGGATATTAAGGGAGAAAAATCAACCACATAATAACAAGAACAAAGAGAATAACAAGGCCAAACACTGATGTGTGTTTGCTGCTCTGAGAAATTGCCCTGGAGTTCCCCCAGTGAATGTCCCCAGTGTGTCTATCCTGCCAAGCCGAGGGGGAAGAGGGAGCTTGGGATCACCCAGGTGCTGAGCTGGAAATGAAAACGTGAATTTCTAAGATCCCACTCAGCACAGTTTGCCCACAAAAGTGTAGGTTTACCTAACGTGCTTTCTTTGATCCTCCAACAGAGCATGGCCAGAGAGTCTTGTCGGCAGGAAACAGAGATTCATGGAAGGGTTTGGGTTGGAAGGAACCTGAAAGATCATCTAATGCTACCCCTGCCATAGGCAGGGGCACCTTCCACTCTGCCAGGTTGCTCCATACTCTGTCCAACCTGGCCTTGGACCCTCACAAGGAGAAATTTCTTCCCAAACCTTGCCCTCTGCCAGTGGGAAGGCATTCCCCCCTGTGCTGGCATTCCAGGTCCTTGTCCAAAGTCCATCTCCTGCTCTCTTGGAGCCCATTTGGGTACTGGAAGGAGCTCCAAGGTCTCCCTGGATCCTTTTCTTCTCCAGTCTGACCCACACATGCATCAGTGCCACCCCTGCCATGGCAGGGACACCTCCCACTGTTCCAGGGTGCTCCAAGCCCTGTCCAGCCTGGCCTTGGGCACTGCCAGGGATCCAGGGGCAGCCACAGCTGCTCTGGG
>JAWWMS010000105.1:3005399-3047558 GCA_035048045.1 Chlorospingus semifuscus
CACTGGGACAAAGCAGACTCGGGAGGCTGTTGGATGTTTTTTTTCATCCAAAATCCCAGCAATAGGTTGGAAATGTCCCCAGGCTCTCCCTGTCTGCAGGGGTGGCTCAGCAGGTCCCAGTTTAGTAGGTGCTTAAGCAGAATGAATTTATCTGGGCACATGTAAATCTCAAAGGTTCTAAAGTCTCATGAAAGCCACCACAGCTCAAGGAATGTTTAGGGCCAAGCAGCTCAGGGGTTTCCCCTGTAAACCTGAGCGGAAACTGTAGGTTTAAATCCAAGATGAATCCCTGAGAGAAGCGGTTTCATGTCCTCCTTGGAAGGTTGGGTCCCTCTCTGCCAGCACCATCTCACCCACAACCAGCCAGGACAAAGTGAGGACGCATGAAAAGGTCTCAAGGAAGATGACCTGTGCATGAAAACCATTGCAAACCTTCTCTTGGGAAGCCCAAATCCCATTGGAGTCCTTCCTGCTTTGAAGCTGGTGGAACCTCCACCATGTGACTCTGAACCGGCTTTGTGAAAGCTCAGCAGCTGCAAACCACAAGTGCTGCCCTGGACTGACTTCCTCTGATGTGCAAAGCTGGGCACCTGGAAAAGCCACTTCTTAGGGACAGGAGCAGGAGCCAGAGGTTGAAGATCAGGTTTTTTGTGGAGGAACAGCCCAACAACTCTTCATACACAAGAAGGGATCTCAGGGCTTGCAGCTGGTGGAGGGTGATTGTCCCATGAGCAGCATTTTCCCTGTTTTCCAACAAAACCAGGGGTTTGGAGGGTCTAGAGTCGTGAAATGTGTGTCACTCATGTGGAACAAGGCACTCCATGGTGGCTGAGCAGAGATATGGGGGATAACTGGGACCTGACCTCAGCCAGATGCAGATTTCTCACAGCTGGAAAAACTGGAAAGTTGCTGTCCTCAAGGGAAAAGGGTCACGTCTTTCTGGCCATGAAGAGGAGATGCAGTCTCTCTGTGGTTCTGCTGGGCAGCAGAGCTCGGAGCAGCAGCTGCTCCAGATCCTGCAGCTGTGCAGGGCTGAGCCACATGGAAAGCAGGACTGGAGCCTGGCTTCTCCCTCTTTTCAGCCTGCCCGTGGTTGTGGCAGCCTAAAAAAGTTCATGAAGGTCATGCCTGGACCTCCCTAAGGGCTCAGTGATGCTTTGTCCTACCCGTGAACGCCCTGTCCCCAGGCAGTGCTCCATGTTTGGCTTCACACACCCAGAGTCTTCTCCAGGTATTGCACCAATGCTTTGGCTCAAAACAAAACTCATCTCCAAAATATTTCTTCTCTTTTCACTTGCATGCAAGAGGTCCCAGTGCCTGGGTTACCTTGAAGGGACATGAAGGATGTGGTGCCCAAAAGCTCATTTGATTTCTCCATCTCTCTGTGAATGAGAGTAGTCTGGGATAGTGAAGGGTGTTTCTGGCCACAACAGGGAGTTGGAATGAGATGAGTTTTATGGTCCCTTCCAACCCAAACCATTCCATGATTCCACGACTCTATGAAAGTTCATCTCATTGCAAGATGTGCATCTGTGTACACTCAGACCAACATAGCTATAACAGAACCACTACATGATTATAATTAAATATAGTAATTTTTTCATTTCAACCCATTATGAGATCTGTTAAAAAAAAAGGGAAGATCCTTCCAGGAAATACTCCAAAAATATTCTAAAGATCTTGATTCTTCTTCCTGACTTCCTGTGCATTTCACATTGACAATAGCACCGAATCCTCTCAGAACCAGTTAATTTTGCCCCAGCAAAGATGTAAAGATTTCTCAGGGTAAGCTCTGCAATTCCTTTTGTTTCTGTTATTAGATCCCCTTTTTAAGGCAAAAAAGGAACTTTGTTTCCAAGCAAATTCAAAAATCTTTCTAAGAATTTTAATTAAGATGGGACAATGCCTTCTCATTACCAGATACTACTGGATGGATTTAAAGTCAAAAAGGTGTGTCAAGGGATGACCAGACAAAGCCTTCACTCCACCTGACATTTCTCAACCCGCTAGTAACACTTCCCTTCTTTGTTACTTCTCCTGTTCCAGTGAATCTGCTGTGTGCCCCGGTCCCATGTTTGAAATGTAGCACTTTCCCTGGGCACATAACTCAGTAATAAATCACTCTCATTTCCCAGAAATGCCTTATCTTCAATTTCAGGTATGCTAAGGGGCAGTGGAAGCCCCATTGGGCTGCGGCAAAGGTTGTCCAGAGAAGCTGTGGCTGCCCCTTCCCTGGAAGTGACCAAGGCCAAGTTAGATGAGGCTTGGAACAAGCTGGGGCAGTGGAAGGTGTCCCTGCTCAGGGCAGAGGGTGGAATGAGATGAGGTTTAAGGTCCCTCCCAAGCCAAATCATTCCATAACTCCACAATTCTGTGAACCCCCAGTTTCCCAGAGCATCCTCCCCATGGCCAAACCCATCCTCAGCACCACCTCACGCGGCTCCTGCTCCATCCGTATGGAAACCACCAGCCCCATCCTGATGGTCAGCACCCGAATTCCCTCCAAGAGCCACAGCCATCCCCACAAGAGGAAGGAATAAATGCTTACGAGAGCGCTCCCAACAACGTCAGTGCTGAGCCGGGCTGGATCCGCCTTCCCTGTCCCTGTCAGCAGCGGTCATTGCTCAAGAGCCCGCCCGGAGCTGGCCGTGGACCCTGGAAGGGGCGGCATCCCCACGACATTCTGCAGGAGGTCCTGAAATGTAATTAAACGCTGTGGTGAAACCAAACCGTAAACAAGCCATGAATAAAAACCCCTTGAATTATTTTGCTAAACTATAATTACACAATAAGGAAGCAGATTAATTAAGTAAAATATAAGTCCTGAAACAGAAGCTTGCAAGCAAAGCAGTTTATTTTAATTTCCACATTATTTCATATGAGATAGAAGTGTTTGCTGTGGGTTTAAAATGTTGGAAGCCATTCCTTGCTGCCAGGCAGACCAAACCCAGTGGATAAATTAAATTTTTGCATCTGAGGCACCTCCTGAAATGTATATAAGGAGAAGGGCTCTGCCTCAGAGGAGCTAAAGGAGATCTCCTTCTTCCAGGCCCTGCTCCTCTCTTGCTCCTCCGCGTCGCCGTCACTGCCCACCCACCCCAGCCACCATGAGCCGACAGTGCTACACCTCCGGCTCCATCCTGGGAAGACGAGGCTTTTCCTCGGCATCCGCCGTCTGCGGCCTGGGCAGGGCCAACAGCAGCTCGGCCTCCGTCTGCCAGCCCGTGGGACGGAGGTGTGGGATCGGTGGCTTCAGCAGCCGCAGCGTCTGTGACCTGGGCCGAGGGCAGAGGATTTCCTTCGGTGGCAGCTGCCGCAGCGGCGTCTACGGCGGTGCTGGCGTCGGGCGCTGCGGCGTCGCGTACGGCGGGGGCCGCTTCGGCACCGTCGTGGGCTTTGGGAACTGTGCGAGCTTCGGGGGCCTGGGCAGCTACAGAGGCCTGGGCGATGGCGTGGCCATGGGAAGCTACGGCGGCGGCATCGGCCTCGGCGGAGGGAGGTCTGAGGGGATTCGCGGCGTCAGCATCCACCCAGAGCTCCTCAAGCCCCTGTGCGTGGGCGTGGACCCCGAGGAGTGCCAAGTGCGGACCCACGAGAAGGAGCAGATCAAGAACCTCAACAACCAGTTTGCCTGTTTCATTGACAAGGTGAGACCCCGCTTTCCCCACCCCGTGTCCCCAGAGACAACATGGGGAGCTATTTCTCCTGGTGCCCTGGTATTTAACGTTTCTTATGAGCCATGGTGGTCCTGGCCTGGGCACCCTCTGGATTTTAGCCTTTCACCAAGGCAATACTACTAGTGTTGTACCTTTGGATGGTCATTAACCTGCTAAAGGGGTCAGGACCAGCTCCAGGGATATAGTAAATCCAAACCTGTGAGTGATGAGATGAAGCACTGAAGGATAGGAAATTTTATTTCAAGTGTATAATCTGATGTTGCTCTCACAAATCTATAAACTCCAAAGGACTTCTGCATTCTTAAAATAATTTGTGTTTTGTGAAGGGGATGTGGAAGGATGAATTTAGTTAAAATGGGAGGAACTATTTTAATTTCTTTGTCCCTCCACTCTGTGAACAAAATTATTTGGTAATTTCCTAAAAAGATGTAATTTATCATTGTTTTCTTGGCTACATTTAAGAGTTTTCATGACTGTTTAGAGAGCTGTTATGGGAAAGAATTTTTCAAACAGCAAAGAAAATCTGCTCCGCCTGATCTGATCTTGATTTTCCTGGAGAGTTGTTCCGCAACCGGAAAAACTGAATCCACCCAGGAGCAGCAACTCCTGCTTCTTCCCATTTGTAAAATGACTTATTCATGACCCATCAAACTCCTAGAGAGCCCTTTAATCTAGAAGTGTAAAGGCATGATAAGTATCCACGATTGGAGTTTAAATCAGATACATCCAAATGAGGTCCTGGATGGAGCTTTTAGTGCTGAGAAAGACTTGTTGCTGCCCTGGGCCGAGGATCCAGTTCTGGGGCAGGAGTGGAGGTGTCTGGCTGAGGAAGCGTTGGCTGAACCCAGGCTTGGCCTCCACACCGAATGAAGGCACTGATGTTGCTCAGCCTGAGATTCGAGTCCTGGGTGGGACCAGTTTAGCTCAGAGAAGATGCTGGTCCCACTCAACCCCCTGAGACAGCAGCACCTGACCATTTGCAATTCTGATTTGATTTTCACTTTTCCCCTTGGGAAGTACAGAAACCCTGGGACAGGAGAGCCTGACCCTCCCATCTCTTCCCTGCCCAGGTGCGGCTGCTGGAGCAGCAGAACAAGGTGCTGACCACCAAGTGGGAGCTGCTGCAGCAGTATGTGCTCCCAGCATCCCGGAGAAACTTGGAGCCTGTGTTTGAAAACTTCATCTGCAACCTGAGGAAGCAGCTGGAGTGTGTGATGGGGGAGCGAGAGCGGCTGGAGAATGAGGAGCGGTGCCTGCGGGACCTGGTTCAGGAGTTCAAGTGCAAGTAAGTCACACACAGGGAAGCTGCAGAGGAGGATGTTGCTGGCCTGGGTGGTGTTCCTGAGTGTGAATCTAAGGAAATTGCACTGGATGGATCAACAAACTGGGGCACAGGGCAAGGCACTGCAGTAGTGGGTGAATTTCCTGCACTGGAGATGGACTGGGAGATGTTTTGAAGCCCAGTTTCCTTAGGGAGCAGGATTGGAAACCACTCTTTCTCTGCTTCCTGCAAACCCCTGTGGTTTGCCATATCAAATCTCCCCCACCACCTGTTCCTGTGTTTTCCCCAGTGCCATCCATTCCCACAAAACAAACAAAACCCTCAGCCAATTTTCTCCACCCCACTCTTTTACCCACATCATGCTGGGATTCATTCTCTCTTCCCAGAGGGAATATGGGAATTTCTTTTTTTTTTTTTTTTAATCTAAGCTGTAGATACTCCTTAATATTTCCCCATGTGCTCTGCTAAGCCACAAATGAGGTCACTGGATCAACTTTCCCCAGAGTTCACCATCTGAGGTGTTTTTTCTTGCTGAGCCACTACCGAGCAGGTCCAACTCACAGAATCAGCATCTTGTGAAAGTTCTTGCAGGTCCCAGTTACTGATTCATTATGCCCTGACTGTGCTCCCCACTGCACCCTGGAGTTTCACAGTTTGCTCAAGCTCCTGAACTTCCCCTGGAGCATTTTGGCCAGTCTCTCCATAAACACTCTGAGCACAGTCCTGGATGTTCTGCAAAAACATCTCACAAAGCAGAAGGGCTGGAAGCAGCAACCCAAGCCTCCAGCTTTGCATTTCTGGTGGTTTGGCTGCATTTTCTGTCCTCTGACTCCAGCCACCCAAAGCACTGGCATGGCTAAAACTGCTGAGTAAAACCCAGTGAGGGGGTAAGAAACAGCAATGAAGCAAAAAAAAAAAAAAGATAAAAAATGAGGTGCAAAGGGAAATCTCATTTCCTGCAGTCTGCAGTGGATGGTTGGGTGATGGAGATGGGACCCCCAGGGCTCAGCATCCCCCTGCTCTGCTTTCCTGCAGGTATGAAGATGAGATCAACAAGCGCACGGCAGCAGAGAACGAGTTCGTGGTGCTCAAGAAGGTGAGCCAGGGCCAGATAAGGGTGGGCAAACCCTGGGTTGGGGTCAGTGGGAGAAGTGGGGAGTCCTGGCACCATGGCACAGCGTGATGCCCCAAAATTGAGGTAACCCAAGGAATCTGGAGGGCCTCCCTGAGTTATTCAGCACGTGAAGCCCAAACATAGTGCTAAGGGCTGGAAATGGTGGAGTTTTCTCCTAATCTAAAGAAAACCTGGGATTTGCCACAGTCATTCCTTCACCTCTTTTCACCAAATTCCTGGTATCTCTCCAGGATGTGGATTGCCTCTACCTGACCAAGGAGGAGCTGGAGGTGAGGGTGGGCCTCCTGAGACAGCAGCTGGAGTTCCTGAAGTGCATCTATGCCGAGGTGAGAGCTCCTGGCCCAATCTGCTCCCTGGGCTGAGGCATCATCTCCTGCCGTCCCCACCTGAGTCTTATACCAAGAGTGCAGGGAAAAGTGTCTTTTCTGAAAATCCTAGAATTGCAGCCCAAAACTCGTTGTCTTTTAGATGTATTTGACAACAACGCTGTCACACCTACTTTGGGAAGGCATTATTTAGTCTTGGTTGCTACATTGCTGCTCACAAGGGGAGGGATCTTTTGCCTGAAAACCTCTCAAATTCTAATCCAAACCATCCCTGGGCTGGCCAAATGTTTCTAGCCCTTTTTTTTTTTTTTTTTACATAGTCAAAATATTTTTATGAAAATAACACTTCTGTTTAAAATTCCACAATTTTTAACAAAACACACAGGGGACACTTTGCATGGACACCTTTTTGAGCTAAACCCCCTCAGCAGGGGTCAGTGGGGCCCAAAGAACGTGAGGATTCCCAATCCAGGAAAGCACTGGCACAGCCAGGAATGCAGAAGTGGCTTGTTTCATCAGAACTCCCCACCCTCCCTTAGGGAACTGCATGCAGCCATCCCTTGTTGTGTCACCAAAACAGGTCCCAGCTGCCAAGTGTTGCTGGACACAAGTTGCCCAACTGGAAAACCCCATGCTGGGAGTTCAGAGGAGAACCTCCTCCAACCAGACCCCCCTTGCTGGGGTTGCTGCTGGCCTGGCTGGGGCTGGTTGAGGGAATGGAACTGATGCTCTGGTCCTGCAGGAGAGGGCTCAGCTGGACTGTCAGCTGTGTGACACCTCTGTCATCGTGCAAATGGACAACAGCCGGGACCTGGACATGGAGGGCATCATCAAAAGCGTGGAGTGCTGCTATGAGGAGATTGCCCAGAAGAGCAAGGCTGAGGTGGAGGCTTTCTACCAAACCAGGGTGAGTATTCCACAAATTTCTGTGACAGACCATTCCTGAGACCATTCCCATCCTCCATGATGCAACTTTAACCCACCTCACGCTGTTGTATTAGCTTCAGTTTGTTAAGAAAGTTGCACCAAAAAAAACCCCAAACACAAACCAACCTTAAAAGTGTGGTTTGAGACATTTTGGTACATGCAGAGCAGATCAGAGTGTTTAGAGATGTCTCCTTCATGCACTCTGAGGAGCATCATTACTTCCCAAAGGGCAAACCATAGAACCCTAAGGCTGGAAAAGACCTCCAAGATCAGCAAGTCCAGGACTCCCCTGAGACTCTCACCTTATCTGGGCTGAGGCCATGTCTGGGTGCTGCCCAGGGAACACTGACCCTGATGCAGCTTCAGAGATTTCCAACTTCCTGGGGAGGTGGGGGGCTGGGAAGGGGGATTTGGGTGCATTGACATCATCCCCTTCCTGTGCAACAGCTGGAGGAACTCCACAGCAGCCGGGGCAAGTTCTGTGATGACCTGAAGAACAACCAGAGTGAGATTGCCGAGCTCAACAGGATGATCCAGAAGCTGCAGTGTGAGTCGGACAATGTGAAGAAACAGGTAGGACCAAGGGATGGATCCACCTGGGAGTGCAGCTCCTCCATCAAAGGGCATTGTCCTACCAGCTCCCACCCTGTGGGGCTGCAAAGAACCCCCTGCCCCAGATTAGGTCTGTTTTAACTTCTCATCTGCTGCTCATGCACACAAAAAAGCAGATTTACTTCTCACTTTGCAAATAAGAAGTTCATGGGTTTGGCGGTACCAGAATAAGTGTTTGCTGTGAGCTCCCACCAGGCTGTAGCCAACAGATCCCATTCCATTCATCCCAAATAGCTTGGCCACCACAAATCCAGCCTAAATCTTGTCTCTCTGGCATTTCCTGGCTGAGGAATATATGAGCAACACTGTGGAGATACCCCTTAATATCACCCTTGGCTGCCCTCTTGCCCAGAGGAATTGTGCCTGGAAGTGTCCAAGGCCAGGCTGGATGTGGTTTGGAGCAGCCCAGGCTAGTGGAGGATGTCCCTGCCCATGGCAGGAGATGGGACTGGATGGGCTTTACCTTATTTGACTGAAGCTTTGTGGGAATGTCCTCCTGTGGCTGTTCCCAGATCTCAGCCCTGCAGACAGCCATCTGTGATGCCGAGCAACGAGGAGACTGCGCCCTCAAGGATGCCCGGCAGAAGCTGGTTGACCTGCAGACAGCCCTGCAGCAGGCCAAGGACAAGATGGCCTGTCTGCTCAGGGACTACCAGGAGCTGCTCAATGTCAAGCTGGCCCTGGACATTGAGATTGCCACATACAGGACGCTGCTGGAGGGAGAAGAGAGCAGGTAGGAGCAGCCCTGGATGCACCTTGTAAGGATGATCAGCAAAAGACAACGGGAGGAGAAAGAAATGCTGCACCCAGGGCTGCAGGGGGGAGCAGAGTTCCTTTTCCATCCCACTGGGTGCAGAGGGGATCACACTCCCATCCAAAAAGAATGGGATATTGGTATGACCATGGAATTAGGGACTCAACCCTGCGGTGCTTTGGTGGGCAAGCATCTCTCAGCAGGGCGCCCCTAACGAGCCGAAGGACATGTCAGGTTTCTAAGGAGGCAGTGGCTGGGCTCTGTTTGCTTGTGAATTTTAGGGATATGTCCCTAAATACATGTCTGACACGTTTCTCTCCTTGACAGGATATGCACCGGCAACCCTGTGAGCGTAGGTGAGTTAATGAACCCCGTCTTGATTTCCTTACAAGCTTTTTAAGTTCGCAACGCTCCTTTTAAGCCGGGTTTTGGCTGCTCCAGGCGTGACCGAGCGTGTTTCTCTCCCGCAGCCGTGGTCAGCGGCGGGGGCACGGTCGGGGAGTGCCGGTCCCTGTCTGGAATCGGAGGCAAATGCACCGTGAAGAGCGGAGGGGCCGGCGCGGGGCTGGGCATGGTCTCGTCCTTCGGCAACGCCGGGTTCAGCACCCGCAGCGTGGATTGTGTCTCCAAGGTCGGGGCGGGATTCGGGGCCCGGAGCGCGGTCAGCTGCGTGGGGAGGGAGGTGCTCACCGGCGTGGACGGGGTGCAGTGCGCCGCCGGGATGGGCAACCTGGGCAACCTGGGCAACCTGGGCAGCGTGGTGTGCGCGGGGGTGGAGCAGTGCGGGCCCGGCGCCGTGCTGATCCCCGGGGCCCCGGGGGTCTGCGGGAACAGGTTCAGCACAGCCGTGCGCGTCGTCAGGACGAGCCGGTAGAGAGCGGCGGGCCCGAGACGGCAGATTTTATAATAATCAGCATTTCTGCAATAAAACAGTATTCCCCCTCCCTCTGACAGCCACAGGGATCACACAACCATGCGCTAGGACATCGCTCTGCCTGAACCCTTAGCCTGATAAAACCCACCCTCTCCCTGATGTCTTTCTTGGGGGAAACTCCTCCCTGCCCCCCCTGTCCCCCCCAGCCAGGTGAGATTTTAATTTCAGAGACCATCCCTGTCTCCACTCATCATCTTGGCTTTTCGGTCACCCTGCCCTGCTTGACCCCTTTCCAGCAAAGACTTTTAATGCAGCTATTGCAAAAGGATGAAAAATCTGGTCATCCCAACTTCAGAGAGAGAAGCCACAATTTAATTGTCCAAGACAAAGCTGCAGCTGTAATTTGCTTCTTTAATGACAGCAGAAAATCCAAATTTTCCTGTTTACAAGAGGGTTGGGAATGCTTATGCAAATTAGTCCAGGTTGCTACACTGCGTTTGGTAGAGCAGATTTTAATTACACCCCAATGAGCACCTTATATTTCTGTAGTTAAATGCATGTGTTGTTTTTCCTGTGTGCAATAGACGGAGTTAAAGCTTTTCATGTGTAAGTGAACAGAGTTATTACCCTTCGCTTACTCCAGACTTTCAGCTGTACCTTCAATAAACTCCATGCATAATTCATGCTGCACTGCCTGGGCTTTGTTTCCCTCCCTCATATTGCAAATCATAGAAATTTCCTCAAACCTGAGTCTCCAAATGGGTGGAGTTTGGAGCTTCAAGAAGGTTTTGTCTGCTCTCTTTCCTGAAGCACCTTTGCATACCTTTATTCCATCCACTGATTAGTGTGGCCACAAGGAAGTCTGGAAAGGAGGCTATTTACCATCTGTGGGTATGCAGTTTGCTTGGGATCTCTCACAGTGTCTGGGATCTCCGGAGATGGAACAAAAAGGCAGCCAGGCCCTTCTTTAAGGAAATCAGTGAGAACCAGCTCAGGGAGGAACAGGAAAATAATCCCATACCACACCTGTGAAACCCTCTCACAAGAGTGGGTTGATTTTAGAAGAAGGTAAGAGCAAAGTGCAGTTTCCCAAAATGCAGCACCAGGGGCTTCTTCCTCAACTGTCACCTTCCTTAAAATATGTGAACTCACACAAAGAGCAGGGTCTGGAGATGTGGCTAGACATGCTCCTCCATCATCCCTTCCAGGGAGGGAAAACCCTCTCACAATTTTAGTAAACTGGGATTTAGGAGAAATCATATCATCCTCTCCTTTTTCTCCGTGAGGTTCATAGAATCATGGAATATCCTGTCTGGGAAGGGACCCACAAGGATCATCAAATCCCAGTCCTGGCCCTGCACAGGACACCCCAAAAGTCCCACCAGATGCTTGAGTGTTGTCCCAATGCTCCTGGACTTCTGCAGGGCTCCCAGTTCCCCTGGACAGGGACCCCCTGATGGGTCTCTATAACTTGGCTGGGAGGACCTTGCCATGGTGGCAACTCAGCCCAGCTGGATGGACAGCTGGAATCACAGGAAAACAAACCAGCCCTGCAGCTCCTCCCTTCCCACAGCTCCCCATGGCAGAGCCAACAGCCCCTGAGCCAGCTCTGCATCACCCTTGGAGAAATCCCTGTGTCCAGCCTGGGGCAGCACAGGGTGTGGGCAGGTTCATGTGCCCATGAAAGGCTCACCAAGAAACAGGGGCTGGAATTCATCCCCCCATGTCCCACCCTGCTTCCAAGACCTCCCTGCTGACTCACAGCTTCTTTCCCTTGACCTCTGCAGGGCTGGAGGATGAGCTCAGCCCCCATGCCAGACTCTGTCCTCATGGGTGGGATGGGGATGAACCCAGTGTGGGATGAGCTCTGGCCTCTGCTGCTCTCCCACCATGGGGCATTCTGGCTCCCCTCGTGGTATATTGGATGTGATCACCAGGGAGCAGAGCACTAATTCTGTTTTAATAAATGCCACAGTTGGCTGGGGGGTGGTGAAAGCCAAGTGGGTCAGCCCTTGGTGAGAAAGCAAAACTTACCCTGCTAAAGATGTTTTTGGAAATGTTGTCTTCAACTTTTCTGCTCCATGAACACAACTCAGGCTCCATCTCATTTCTATGTAAATACCAAGCAGAAACACCCAAAACAAGAAGCTTCCAGTGCCCCAGCAGCTTTATTTATGTTGATCATCTCCCTGCAAAGCAATACCTGAACACCAAACACCAGCCAGCTCCCCAGGGGGCAAAAGCAGTCTGGCAGCTCTTGCATTTCTGGGAAAAAACCTTTAATCATCCCTGTCCTCAACTCCCAGCTATTGCAAAAGCCATGTTTGCTGCTGCCTGCTTGAAGATGTTCACATAGATCAGGGTATTTTGGAGAGAAAAAAGCCAGGAATGTGGGTTTGGGGTGGGTGGAGGACAAATCCTCCACAGTGTAAATCTGGACAGACCCTTTTGTAAATTGATAGAGTCCAAAACTATGGATTCATGGAATGGTTGGGTTAGAAGGATCTTATAAAACGTCTTCTTCCACCCCCTGCCACGGCCAGGGACAACTTCCACTATCCCAGGTTGTTCCAAGCTCCATTCAGCCTGGCCTTGGACCCTTTGAGGGATGGGGCAACCACAGCTTCTCTGGGAAATCCACTGCAGGGTCTCCCCACCCTCACAGGGAGGAATTTCTTCCCTATATTTAGCTTTGACTTCCCCTCTTTCAGCTTGAGCCCCGCGCGTGGCAGAGTTGGTGCAGACAGACATGAAAATGCCACACCTGCCTCTGGGTTTGGAGTCCCAGCCCTTGGCTCCTCCACACCACCAAGCAGCCCAGGAGGGAAAGGAGCATTTTTCAGGTGGCCTTTGCATCTCTCACATACCCTGTGGATAACGAGCCGAGGGGAGAAGAGTGTGGGAGCCCGAAGTGACAATTCCTTCTTTCTTCTTGGCAGCCCCACCTTTAATCCCATTACATTCATTCAGCTCTAACATCTGATCTGAACCCGTTCTTCAGCTTCAGGACAAGCTGCCTTTACTGGGGTCAAGGAACCATGAAGACAAAATCTCATTTTCCCATCGCACCCTGGCTTTGAATTTTATGCAAATTACGGAGGCAATGGATGCTCATGAATTTCAAGTGACATTCCAGGTTCAGACCCACATTTTCCAAAAAGAAGCAAGCTGACCTGCACCATCTTGAAATAATTTCTCACTGCAAAGGGAAATTCTCTTTCAGTGCCCCAGCTCTCCATCTGAGCCTGCCCAGCAGCATTTCTCCAGGGATAATCAGATATTTGGTCTTCTGTATTCAGTAGCACCTGTTTAAGAGTTCTTCCAGAGATGCCAGTGGGATTTTAGTTCCTTAATGGTTTTGTAGTTCTGGGGCACAGGGATGTGTTTTGAAAGGCAAGTAGAGTCCTGTCCTGTAAATATATTTCAGCTCCAGTCCTGCAGAATTCAGGTAAAGCCACCAGGGCAGCCTCATGCCAAGGAACAGCTGAGCTCTGACATGCAAGGGATAAAATACTCTCAACACTGCAGTTCCACAAAGTCTGAGATACCAGAAAATGTCACCACACCCTGTTGAATGTATCTTTTTTCCCAAGGACTCAGGGAAGTAAAATAAGGAGGATTTGTGGGAGTATTTTTCATGCTGGTTAAATCTGCTTCTGGCAGCATTTTGGATGGAATGTTCAAAGGTCTTTAAAAGAAATCAGAGCTAGAGAGAGCCAGAAACTCAGGACTGACTACATCCTAAAGTGGGAAAATGACATCATTCCACAGAGATGGGCAGAGAGTTTTTCAGAAAATCTGCCTCTTTTTTTGAAATGGTTTTTAGTCAAGATGGAAATGCATCAATCACATCATCAGCTAGCTGGAGAAATCACAACACAACCTCTGCATGGAATGGAGTTGTCCTCTGGAAATGCAAATATCCAGAGGAATAGCCTAGAAAGCCTGCCATAGGCTAAATAATGAATATAATTGGGCCAAATTTGAGGTGGTATTTACATCTGGAAAGGAGAAAGAGGAAAACTTGATCAGGACCCTCTTTGTCAATTCATCCCAAAAAGATGGTCCCTGCCCAGGGAGTAGGAACAGCAAACTGGATAAATTAGAGCCCCAAAAGGGGTGTCAGGTTTCATGAACATCAAGCCGCCTTCTGCCTTCAGGTGAAGAAACCCCATGAATTATTTTTGTTCAGATTTAACTATTTTGTTCTCACTGTCTTTCACTTGAGTTAGTCCGGAGGACTCTCCACTGATCTCTGTGTTGACGTGCTGCATCCTTTCCTTTAAGCAGAATTGGGAATCAAAGACATTATTTCTGGCTTTATAATATTTTAATTTTATTTTTTTTTCACAGTAAGGAAATTATAGAATCATGGAATCCCAGAATGGTTTGGGTTGGAAGGAATCTCAAAGACCATCTCATTCCATCCCCCCCACAGGCAGGGACACCTTGCGTTAACCCAGGTTGCTCCAAGCCCTCACAACCTGGCCTTGGACACCTCCAGGGTTAAGCAAAATAATACAAAATGAAATAACCCATCTCTGTGAGGAGATAGAAATCTGGGTGTTAGATAACTCTTCCAGCTGAGCAGATCCAGCCCCAGGAGGCGTGTTTGGGTGCAATCAGGGTTTAACAAGTCTCAGGGAGACAGCTGCCTCCTGGCACGTCAAAACCATGAAGGCACTAAATTGATCGCTGGACTTCCATGCAGCCAAGCCCAGATCCCTGGGGGATAAAAGGGGCACCCTGATTGCCTCTCCTCAGAGAGCTGCAGAGTCTCTCTGGCTGTGTGGGGCCCTTCTCTGCTGCCGCGATGAACCGGGCGCTCAGCATGAGGGCAGGAGGGGGAGGCCGATCCTACAGCGCTGCCTCGGCCATAACTCCAAGCAGCAACAGGGCTGGCTTCAGCTCTGTGTCTGTGGCACGAGGAGGAGGAGGAGGAGGCTTTGGGAAGCTCATTGGAGGAGGTGGTGGCGGCAGTTCTGGCGGTGGTGGAGGTTTTGGCAGCAGGAGCCTCTACAACCTTGGTGGTAGCAAGAGGATTTCCATCGGGGTTGGAAGCAGCTTCCGAGCTGCTTTTGGAAGTGGAGCTGCTGGTGGCTCTGGCCTGGGAGGTGGGGGTGGGTTTGGGCTGGGGCTTGGTGGTGGAGGAGGTGGGTTTGGTGGTGGTGGAGCTGGTAGTGGCCTTGGGCTGGGGCTTGGTGGTGGAGGTGGTGGAGTTGGCTTTGGTGGAGGTGCTGGTGGGCTTGGCTATGGTGGTGGTCATGGAGGTGGTGGAGGGTTTGGCTTTGGTGGACTGGGGGGGCTGGGAGGATTCCCTGCAGGGCTGGGAGGTGGCAGGAACCCCGCGGGGTTTTCTGGGGGCCCACCTGGAGTGGGTACAATCCAAGAAGTGACTGTAAACCAGAGCCTCCTGGCACCGCTGAACCTGGAGATAGATCCAAACATCCAACAGGTGCGGAAAGATGAGAAGGAGCAGATCAAGACCCTCAACAACAAATTTGCTTCTTTCATTGACAAGGTGAGACTTTGTTGGGTGCTGTGGATCTGTGGTAGAGGGGGAGTGAGGACCTAGTAGGCACCAAAATATGACTTTAGAAATCTCCAGTCTTTCACACATTTCCTCCCTGTGTGTCTTGGTTAAGTCTCTCAAACAATAATGTCCTTCTGAACATTGACAGGGCAGAAAATAAGACAAGAAAATTGTAGTAATGGGATTAGATCCAGGCTTTGTGCCTGAGAAACAACACAGATTAATTGAAATGGCATAAGTCACTTTTGGGTCCAGGTCTAGTGGCTCAACACAACTGACTCTCTGGGCAATCACAGCAGATGTCTCACTCTTTGTTGTTTATTGCCTGCAAGATAAAATCCTTTTTGTATTGACTCAATTGACTCAACCACTCAAGTCCTTCCTCAGCTTTTAATTGGATAAATATGTTGTAAGTGTGAGCAAAAGGAAGGGCAATTAAGCAATTTTAGCATTAGTACTCAGACCTTGGCTTTAATGAAGAAAGATATGTATCTTACAAAGAAAGAAACCCCAGAGGGTGTGAAAGAAGAACTTCGCTGTCTGATGAAGAAAGACCTGAACCCAAATTTTCTTACCATTGCTTGTTGGCTTCCTAAACCAAATTGCCTCTGAAGAGAACTGTCCACTAAGGGTGGATTTGCTCAGCTACAGGTTGGGCTAACATAGCCCTGGATAATCTAAAGGATATTCTCAGTTTGGAAACTCTTAGTTCGGGACTCCCTTGGCTCCTGCCATGCATCACTGCCAGCGCTGAATATTGGCTGTCAGCTCACAGGTACCTTCTGCCTAAGCCTCTTCTGCTTCCCAATGCTCAGGTTCGCTTCCTGGAGCAGCAGAACAAGGTGCTGGAGACCAAATGGACCCTTCTGCAGGAGCAGGGCCAAAAAAACAATTCTGGCAAGAGCAACCTGGACCCGCTCTTCGAGGCCTACATCAACAACCTGCGGCGGCAGCTGGCCAACCTGCTCAATGAGCGGGGACGCATGGATGGGGAGCTGAAGAACATGCAGGACCTCGTGGAGGACTTCAAAAACAAGTGAGTGTGAAATGGGCTGTAAATGGTTCAGCTGAGCATTAAGCAGCAGGAGTTTTCACCCAGAGGGTGGTCAGGCACTGAACAGGTTCCCCAGGGAATGGTCATGGTCCCATGGCTACCAGAGCTCCAGAAGGGTTTGGACAATGCTCTCAGGCACAGGCTGGGGTTGGTGGGGTGTCCTGTGCAGGGCCAGGAGTTGGACTCAAGGATCCTCATGGGTCCCTTCCAACTCAGCTGATTCTATGGTTCTATGATTCTGTAATTCCATGATTTTATGATTCATGTCAAAAATTTCAATTTCTGAAAGTCAAACATCCAGACTGAAGTATTAATGGAAATTTCTCTAGGAAAGGGGAAAAAGTGTCTCCAGTTTGTGCTCCAACCCATAACATAAAACAACTCTAATCGCCTCCAATACCCCCTGTCTCTCCCTGCAGGACCCATTTTCCTCAACAGCACCAAAAAGGGTCCATCGACATTTTTCCCATCAAAAAATGGAGATTCAGCCAGGACACAGCACCTTGGGATGGCTCTTGCAAAGAAAAATCCTCTAAACCAGCTTTACCTTCCTTGTTACATCTGCATTAAGTCAAAAATATCCTTTCAGCCTTCTGAGAAAGGGGAATCTCACACATTGGAGCTGGGCAGTTCCCAGGAGGCTGATTTGGAGATGCCACCCCTGGTCCAGATCACTTTGCAGTCCTACCTGGACACCTGTTCTGCTTCTCGAGGTCTGATCCAGCACCTCTTTCCCCTTATCTCTGTAGATATGAAGAGGAAATCAACCGGCGCACGGCAGCAGAGAACGAATTTGTGGTGCTCAAGAAGGTGGGTGAGACAGGAGGTGCTGCAGATGCTGAGCCAGCCCCAACCGTTGCACAAACTGGGAATATCCTGAGGGATGGGAGATGTCATGGAGCTGCATCCTCATCCTTTAGAAGGGTTTTAATTCACCATTTGTTCATGGTATTGTGGGAAAGGAATGGAGTGGCTTGTAGGAAGGAAGCAAAATCTCCTCCCACTCTGGTCCCACAACACACAGAAGTGCAAAACAGACCATGTAGGGACAAAGGGGGTCAGTCATACCTGGGAATACCAGGTACCAAGGCCAAAGAGCCAGGACCGACCTCCTTATGCACTTCCAAATTACTCACAGCACTTTTTTGGGGCAAGAGATGCCGTCTTGGTGCTCTTCCAGTGGGATGTGCCAAGCACAGCTTCTCTACCAGGCAGCAGGGAAAGGGGCAGCCTTGTCTCCAGGCTTGGCTGTTTGTTGACTGTGGCTAGGAATTTCTTCCTGGCTGAGAAGAGGATCCAGGTGCCACAGGTGTCCCCACAGCTTCTCTTTTCCAGGATGTGGATGCTGCTTACATGAACAAGGTGGAGCTGGAGGCCAAGGTGGACGCCCTGAGTGATGAACTCAACTTCCTTCGAGCCCTCTACGAGGCGGTACAGACAAATCCCCGATTCCTGCCCTGCCGTTGTCCTTAGCTGAGGAATGCCACCACTCTGAGGGTTGGGAGGGGTAAGTGCAGCTCCCACGTGCTTCCCACAGGAGCTGGCCCAGCTCAGCGCCCAAGTGTCCGACACTGCTGTCATCCTGTCCATGGACAACAACCGGGACCTGGACCTGAGCAGCATCATTGCCGAAGTCAAAGCTCAGTACGAGGACATCGCCAACCGGAGCCGCGCCGAGGCCGAGGCTTGGTACCAAACCAAGGTGAGCTGACCCATCATTGCCACACGAAATCCCTTCTGCCCCTAACAGGGGCAGTTTGAGCCTTGTCTCCTCCAGCCAGACACCTCAGATGGTTCAGGTTACATCTTCCTTCTCACCTCAGTTTGAGGAGCTGCAGGCCACGGCTGGGAAACACGGTGATGACCTGCGCAACACGAAGGGTGAAATCTCAGAGCTCAACCGGCTCATCCAGAGGATCCGCTCTGAGATAGAGAACACGAGGAACCAGGTAGGAATGGCAAAAGGAGCCAACAGAGCCCCATTCTGTTGTCCCTCAACACCACAACTCAGGTTTACTGATCCAGCCTCGTTAAAGGTGTTGAATTCCCGCCTGGAAAGGGCTTCACTCTGTAAAATTTAACTATTGAGTCGTTCTTGCCAGCCTGGCATTTCAACTCCAGCCATGTTAGCTCAGCTGGAACATTTTCCAAGAACATCACAGCCAGAATGGGTTTCTTCCTTGAGTGACTCTCACCCAAAGCGAAGAGCAGCTTTCCAAGGCCCCCCATCCCTTGCAGTGTGCCACCCTGCAGACGGCCATTGGAGACTCAGAGGAGCGCGGGGAGATGGCCCTCAAGGACGCCAAGGCAAAGATGATTGACCTGGAAGACGCCCTGCAGAAAGCCAAGGCTGACATGGCCCGGCAGCTCCGGGAGTACCAGGAGCTCATGAACGTCAAGCTGGCCCTGGACATTGAGATTGCAACCTACAGGAAGCTGCTGGAGGGCGAGGAGAGCAGGTGGGAGCAAAATCCTTGTAGGGATAATAGTGACTGTCACTTTTCCCATCAGAGATTGGTTCCTCTGCCTGTATCCATACTTCTGCTCTAACCTTCTCTAATCCCCCAACAGGCTCAGTGGGGAGGGACTGAACCCCATCAGCTACTGTAAGTATCACAGTTCTGGATCCCAAAGTCTGGCTTTGGGAGCAAGGCCTGGGAGAAACTGTGGGGAAAGGGAAATTTTGCCCCACATAAGACTTTTGGAGCCCTCCCCTATCATTATGGGCTTGTGCAGGGGACGGAAGTTGGGTTCAAGTCCTGTGGGTCAAGGTCCTGATGGTGGTGCTTCCTGGAACTGGGTGACTTCCCAGAGAAGCTGTAGCTGCCCCTTCCCTGGAAGTGTCCAAGGCCAGGTTGGAGGGGCATGGGGGAGCAACCTGGGATAATGGAAGGAGTCCCTGCACATGTCAGGGGCAGGGATGGGATGATTTTTATGGCCCCTTCCGGCCCAGCCCATCCCATGATTCCATGGCTGCCAAGCAGATGTCCAACCCTCTGATTGCTTTTCCTTGCAGCGGTCATCAGCTCCACCTCCGGCATTTCTGGTGGAGCTGGCTTAGGAGGAGGATTTGGTGGACTGAGCCTGAGTGGAGGAGGCGGCGGAAGTGGTTTTGGCCTTGGAGGAGGTGGTGGAAGCAGCTTTGGTCTTGGAGGAGGTGTTGGAAATGGTTTTGGCCTTGGAGGAGGCGGCGGGAGCAGTTTCGGTCTTGGAGCTGGCGGTGGAGGAGGAGGAGGAGGAGGAGGAAGCTACAGTTTTGGAAGCGGAGGAGGACTCGGACTTGGGGCTGGAGGTGGTCTTGGAGGTGGATTTGGAGGAGGGAGTGGTCTGGGCACTGCTGGCAGCTACAGCCATGCCGGGGGTGGCAGCAGCGCCCTGAGCACCAGTGGAGGGAATTTCAGCTCTGGAAGTGCAAAAGGCACCAACCCAGGTGTGAAAATCGTCTCCAAAACCTCCTCCAGCAAAAAGAGCATAAAAAGCCAGAGCCTGAAGAATGCCACAGAGCCTGAGTAAAGCCAAGCCCAGACCCTCCTCTGTTCCTCCTGCCCACCGTTCTCCCCCACCTCCACCTTTCCAGCTGCCCCTGCCCTGCTCCTGCTCTGTAGCTCTCACGCATTTGGATCTTGGGTCAAGAAAAGCAGTGGAACACACAGAAATCAGAGCTCTCCAAGTCCCTGGAACAGGAGTTAAAGGAAAACATGGGCCTAAGTGATTGTTCTGAATGGGGAATTGGTTTGCTTTTCCATTTGTGTTTAATAAGGCCAAACAACTTGTGACTGTGGCCACCCACAGCCATCAGCTGAAACAGAGCAAATAGCAGGGAAAGTTTTAGCTCAGTTCTGGCTTCTTCATCCCAGAAGCCCAGGGATGGGCTGGGAATGTGTGTTTAGCTCACCCTGCTTTGCCTTCACTGCTGGAATGAGCCCAACTCACTCCTTCACAAGACAAGCTCGTCTGCATCAGAGGTCTGGGTTATTTTTCTGCTGTCTAGAAATACCCCTGGAGGCTACTCAAGGATCCCAGGCAGTGGCTTGCAATGTCCCTCTTAAAATTTTCTTCATTCTGAGTCACTCTGGTGAGATGGAAAATCCCTCTTTCCTCCATTCACAGGCAAGTTTTGAAAGATATGATTCTTCCAGATATTGTGAGGTTTTGCGGCTGAGTCAGCTCAGGCACTTGAGCCTGACCAGGGATTTGGAGCACTAATGTTGGAGTAGCAACCTGAGATCCCTCCACCCACAAATGACAATTCAGTGTCCCACAAGCTTATCAAAAAGCTTTTCTCAAATCACTCTCCCCTTCCTGCCCTTTCTCTTCTTAAATGAGGTTGCCCACAGTGGCCCTTACGTGTAACTTCGGGGGTGGTTTTTGTCAGAGGATTCACCAGTGATTGATCCAGAACCTATGAAAAAGGGCTTGTTTTCTAAATTATAGGTCTTAAAAATTCTAAATAATGTCTGACACAATGAGTTCTTCTAAAGCAAGAGCAGTGCTTGCTGTTAAATGGGGTTTCTGTCCTGTCCCATGCAAGGTGTTGCTGGAATGTCTTCAAAAATTCCCAAATCCTCCAGCATCCAAATCTTGCTGCCTTTCCCCATGGCCTTGGTCACAGCAGGTGGGGAAAGTCTGAGATTGCGAAAATCATGCTGGAAAAGCTGCCTGAAGGGCCATGTCCACAGCTCCTGGGGGAATTCCAGCATCTCTTCTCTGTGTGGGTTCCTCTGCCACAAGAAAGACCTTGGGGAAACTGGGAAGTGCAGCCAGTTCCAGCCCAGTGTGTGGGAAACAAGGATCCCAAAGGAACTCCAGCGTCCCAAATCTATTTTCCCCTTTTCTGGAGGAATTTACCCCTCTAGCCTTCCACTGTGTCTTTTTATTTTTGGAAAGCACCATTAAAAAAGAAAATTGCAGCTTTTTATACTTCCATAATAGTGATGCGACTCCATGTTTCCCTTCCTCTCTCTGTTTGGAACGTGTCCAATAAAACCAGATTGTAATTTATTTGTTCTTTTTATTTATCTTTTTATTCTAAACCAGAACCAGCAATAGAAAGTATTTCCAACCTTCATCAGAATGAGCTGAAGGCATATTTTCTTTACTTCCAGGGAAACGCTTTGAAATTCTGATTAAATTATAATGAAAATGTTGAAATTGGTTGTCCCAAAATAAGTTCAAGAATTGGAGAAAACTGGGGGAGGAAGAGAAAGAGGGTGGAGTTTTATCCATAAGTGACAAGATAATTAATCACCATTCATTTATTAACTTATCTGGGTTAATCCAAAATATTTTCTTCCATGGAAGGGAGGGTTTGGGGCATCCAGGCAAAACCTCAGGATTCAATTTTTCCTTTCTTAAAAAGCCAGGGCAAGCCCAAGTGTCTGCAGGGCTCTTGGGGAGGCCTTATCTGGAAGATCTGGGTTGGGGATGGGTGCTGGAGCACAACACCACCACTGATGCAGATATTTCAGTCAGTCATTGCAATAGGAGAGTAAAACAAAGTGGAGAAAAAACCCTCAGCCAAACATTATTGCAAAGCCCTTACTGAATTACAAAGGTTCAGATGCTTTGCTCTGCCCTGACCTTGCAACATCCTGGCCCTGCATAACTCCGGGCAGAAATTGGGAAGGAGCAGGAGCAGGGGAAGGGGCAGGATCAGGGGAAGGAGCAGGAGCAGACATGCCAGCGTGTCCTGGCAAGTTCAAAGGAGATGCTTCAGCAAAACCTTGCTCAAACCCAGGTGCACCAAAACGCAGCAACATCTCATTCCCTTTGCCCAGGAAATCAAAGGAGCCTCAGTGAAAGATTAAATCCCAGGATAAAACCAGACTCAGAGTCCCAGAATCCCAGAATAGTTGGGGTTGGAAGGGCCCTCTGGAGCTCACACAGTCCAACCCCCTGCCAAGGCACAGATACCTGGAGCAGGTGACACTGGAGGGCGTCCAGGTGGGCTTGGAATGTCTCCAGAGAGGGACAATCCATGCCCTCCCAGGGCAGCTCTTCCAGGACTCTGCCACCTCCATGGAAAGAAGTTCTTCTTCACATTGGGGTGGAATTTCTTGTGTTCTGGTTCAGGAATCATGGTTTATGGCCATGATTCCTGCCTGCCCAGGGAGGTGGTAGAATTGCCATTCCTAAAGGTGTCCAGGGGATGACTGGATGTGGCACGCAGTGCTCTGGGCTGGTGATGAGGTGGGGATTGGGCACAGATGGGATTTGATGACCCTAGAGGTCTTTTCCCACCTCGGGGATTCCGGGATCCTTGTTCCTGTTGCTGGGCATCATTGAACAGTCTGACACCATCCTCTTTCCACCCCTTGGAGATGTTCGCATGGATTGATGAGAAAGCCTCTCAAATGAGATATTTTAATGGATATTTGGGCATTCTTATGATTGTTGGGATCCCCTCTCAGTCTCCTCTTCTCCAGACTGACCACGCCCAGCTCCTGCCATTTTGCCTCATCAAAGAGATGCTCCAGACCTCTCATCACCTTTGTGGCTTCCACTGGACCCTCTCCAGGAGTTCCTTGTCCTTCTGGAGCTGCAGAGTCCAGAGCAGAACGCAGAACTCCAGACGTGGCCCCACCAGGGCCAAGCAGAGAGGCAGGATCCCCTCCCTGACCCACTGGCCATGTTTTTCCTGAGGCATCCCAGGATTCCATTGGGAATTCCATTCCTTCTGATCCATGAGCACTGCTGGCTCATGTCATCCTTGCCTGTCATCCACCAAGACTCCTCAGTCTCTGCTGTCCAGAGGATGTTGCAGACAGGCCAAAAAAACAGTGAAGGTTAAAAATAAACTCTGAGTCACCTCGATTTCTGACCTCGCCAAATTGCACAGGTTGAGTGCGAGGATTTAACACAGCTCTTGACAACCCAACCTTAACCAAGGAGAGTTTTTAACACCTTTTTTCTAGTCCCTTCTGAAAAAAAGAGCAAATCAGAGCTCAGAGGCAGCTGAGCTCCTGCAGACAGGAGCCCTGTTCCTCCTCCCCTTTCTCTGCAGTGCCCTCACCCCCAGACAACCCCCCATGACATGTCCTGCCTCTCCACAGGGAACTGTCCCACCTGAGAGGACAGCACAGCCCCCCTGCAGCCCTGAGCACCTTCAGTGGGACACCACTGCATGTGAGTGACACAAACCGAGAAAGGAAAGTGTGAGGGACCGAGAGGTTCCATAAGAATTTTCCTTGTTTTGGTGCCTAAGCCATCCTTTGCTTTGCTCTTCCAAATCCTTTGTAATAGTCAACTTAATTGCCATTGTCTGCAGCAACAGGCTTTCCTAGAAGAGCTGGGGAAGTAATGATTCCCTTCCACATGAATCCTTTCCCTCTGCTTTAATTAAAACCTGTGTTCCTGTTCCCAGGTGTGACTTTGCATAAGCAATTTGGGATTCAAAGGCAAGTTCCGTGCCTGGCCCCCATCCGCAGGCTCCTGGCACAGTTGTGCCAGTTCACATGGGCAGGCATAGGAAAGCAAATCTCCATGGATCTGCTATGCTTGGAGCAGAGTTTATCTTTTTTCAGTAACACTGTGTTATTTTCAGCACCCAGAGGTCTCATGGCTGAGGTTGTTGCCACTGTGAAATTGGGAGCCGCTGGGTTTGTGTGGAGTGAGGGGTGAAGTTTTCCCAGCAAAACGCTGCATTTCCAGCAGGATATTCCCACATCTCCACTCCCGGGGTGAGAGCACCCCCTTGCTACAGCCCAGCCGCCTCCCAGTTGCGGGAGGGATTTTGGATCAGCCCATTGGGGCTCAGCTCCCATCGCGTCCGCGGTGACTCACTATCGGAATCGGGAGCGCTCCAAGGAGATGGGAGTTGGGAGCGCTGCTGTTTTCTGATTGCGAGGAGACAAAACCCAACCAAAGCAAACCCAACCCAACCAAACCAAACCAAACTCCTCCTGCTCAGGCTCTTTCAAGTTCCCAGACAGAAAAAAAGCAGCAGTTGGAAACACATCAACACAAACAAGCTCTGAGACGCAGCCGATCCGCTTAAACTCCTCCTTTTGGATTGAACTCCTGCACTTTTTGCTCATGTAGATGAATTTGGGAATTGTTTTTGGTTAAGCTGCTTAGGATCTCATCTCTCTGTCTTTCACTATTACTTCACCTGGCCAAGGTGGGCAGCCTTGGCCAGTGGGCAGAATCCAGTACACGAAAGTATTTGGGGATGTATTTTGAGTGGGAATGAGGGGATTTCCTCTCCTGTATCTCATGTCCAGCTCTTCATGGGCACAAGAGAAGGATCCCTGGCTCTCAAGCCTTTACACAACCCAGACTCATTTGTGGGGGTTGAAACTCCTGCACAAGGGTTCACCCAGTAGCAACATCAAGAGGCAAAAGCTATTTTAGAAAGTTTTTCCAACTGTGTGATCTCAGTGGAGTGAAGGAGGGGCTGAGGAGGAAAGTGGGTGAATTCCCCTGCACTGAACATCTTTTAGAGCCAGCAATGACGTGGAAACTGTTGGATAAATATAAGGAGGGGAGCGGAGGGAGGCAGAAAAAGTGATAAAAATACCACTTCAGACGGAGCTTTTGAACCCTGAGCCTGACAAGGAGGTACTACAGAACCACAATAATTTCGAGCAGATTTTTAGTAGTATTTTATAAGTCCATATTAAGGAAAGTACTATTTAATCTATTTTGACATGATTTTGGAAAAAGCATTTACTAGCTGTCTTTCAAAATAGTGTTAACTAATTCCTCAGTTCTCCCCCGGAA
This sequence comes from Chlorospingus semifuscus, assembly GCA_035048045.1. NCBI lineage: Eukaryota > Metazoa > Chordata > Aves > Passeriformes > Passerellidae > Chlorospingus > Chlorospingus semifuscus. Next base: position 3,030,295 of record JAWWMS010000105.1, read on the forward strand.
TGAGGGGAGATGATTTTTGGAAAGATCCCAGGAAATACTGCCATGACAAAACTTCCATTCAGCTCCTCTTCTCAAGCCCATGACCATTTAGATCCAGAAAAAAAAAAAATCAAACTTGAATGTTAAAAAAACACAGTGTCAGCAGTGATCATTAAAACAACCTTCAGACCCAACTTTCCCAAGCCGACAACAGGACACGCATGGCCAGTTGCAGAGCTGGAAATCTTGGAAAAGCCCCTATTTTTCTTGCCTATGCAACGTGCTAAACCTGAATATGCGACTTGCAAAATCTTCGCTTTGCTCAAGCGAGCGAGTCCTTGTCTCGCCTGAGGGAAAGCGGCTCCCAGGGTCTCGGGAATCATGTTGCATCCTGCCCTGAGCGCAGACCTCGTCCCATTCAATGCTAATTCCATGACTCAGAGCGGCGGCTTTGGTGGAGGGGGGAGCTCCCTCTCGCCGTTACTTTCCTGCCTGCAAACAATGCATTTTTCAGCGCCTCGCCGTAGCCGAGGTGTGTTTGACAAGGCAAGTTGCTGCAAGGCACGTCAAGTTCTGAATTCCCGTGCCAAGTTTTCCAAGCAGATAAAAGAGGAGGCTCCCAAGCTCTCCCATTACAGGGGTTTCTGTCTCCATTGCCCTCTGCTCTTTTCCTGCTGCGCAGCCTTTTTTTGTTTTCCTCTCTCCTACTCTTTGTCTTCCCAACTGAACCAGCCATGAGCCGTATTTCTTTCAGATCATCTACTGGAGGGGGCATGAGGGGCTTTAGCTCAGGCTCTGCTATTGTAGGAGGTGGCGGTGGTGGGACCAGAAGCAGTTTTAGCTCTGTCTCTGTCTCCAGAGTTGGAGGAGGAAGAGCTGGAGGTGGAGGAGGCTTTGGAGCTGGCGGTGGCTTCGGCAGCAGAAGTCTCTATAACTTGGGTGGAAGCAAAAGAATTTCCTACAGCTCGGTCGGTGGAGGTCTACGGAGCGGAGCCGGGGGCGGATACGGCTTCGGTCTTGGCTATGGTGGCGGAGCAGGCGCTGGCTTTGGCTTAGGAGGAGCCGGTGGTGGTGGTAGCTATGGGCTGGGAAGTGGATTTGGGCTGGGAGGGCCCGGATTTGGTGGCCGAGGTGGCCCCGGGTTCCCTGTTTGCCCACCTGGTGGCATCCATGAAGTGACTGTCAACCAGAGCCTCCTGGCACCCCTCAAGCTGGATATCGATCCGGAAATCCAGAAAGTGCGAACACATGAGAGGGAGCAGATCAAGACCCTCAACAACAAATTTGCCTCCTTCATTGACAAGGTGAGAGTTTGGTCTGAACCATCAAGCCACGCATGCTATCAGTTGCCTTGGGAAAAAAACTTCAGGAAGAAACTTCATTTGGATTTAGGGACTTGCCTGAACTGATCCCAGCCGACAAACAGCACGGGCTTGGCTGAAAACTAAGAACGGTTTTATGTTTCCTCTTAGCAAGGATGAGTTTTTCAGCACCTTTATGTTATTGACAAAGTAATTTTCTCTCTTCCCTGTAAAAACAATCCTGGGGTGGATGACTCTTCTCCTCTTCAATGGGATACAATCAGTTTAAACCAGTAAGGTGGGTTGAACATCTGCTGGGGGGAGAAACATTAAACTTGCAAGTACAGGTGTTTGGCCTGATTAAAACTCCTGAAAAAATCTTGCTAAACATCTCCAGAAGCTTCTAATACTTTTAAGAATCCAATGTCCTAAACTGGGACACTCCTAATAATTCCCTTCTGATTGTCCCAACATCTCTGGACCTTTTCTGTTGGTGATCCCACCTTTTCCTGGCAGTTGTGAGGTTTTTCCACATGTGTCCCTGGTTTTGTTTCTCTGCAGGTGCGCTTTTTGGAGCAGCAGAACAAGGTGCTGGAGACCAAGTGGACCCTCCTCCAAGAGCAGGGTCACACTGTCACCAGGAAGTCCCTGGAGCCCATTTTCGAAGCCTACATCAACAACCTCCGGCGGCAGCTCGACAGCCTGGTGGGAGAGAGGGGCCGGCTGGACTCCGAGCTCCGCAGCATGCAGGACATGGTGGAAGACTTCAAGAACAAGTAAGGGATTCTGCTCAGCAGAGCGAGTTGTCCCAGCCAGGAAAATCTGGGCCGTTGCCCTTTCCTGCTGGTGCACACTTGGTACTTGATCCGGGTTCCTCTTCCCAGCGTAATTCTGGGTTCCCAGAATTATCCTGTGTTACTTTACATTTGTCACAGGCAAGGTCAGTGTTTAGCACAGAATTCCTGGGGAACTGTGCTCCGGCACAACAGAGATCATAGTCTGATCCCTGGAGTCTCCTAACATAATACACCAGGAGACAGAAAAATTAGTAAATTGTGAGGATAATAGACAGGCAAAACCAGAATGAAATGTAGCCAATAAACTTCCAGGTCCAAAATCCCCCATTTCCCATTCTGTGAAGGAAATTTCAGCCTTTCTAAAGGTCCCAGGTGACCTGGGAGTGCTCAGGCTCACTCAGCTCCCATCACCTGGAAGATGATCAGCCCTTTGCCAAAAAATTCCCTGGGGAGAGCATTAACCCCATGCTGAGATCCAGTGCAGGGGGGATGGATCATTCTCAGGACACAGCAGTCAGCACCTGCTGCCTGGAAGGGATTTTTTGGGGGGGATTTTTAGGTGAGGCCATTGGCTTTTATTTGGCTGAGAACAATATGTCCCTTCTTCAACCAGTCCTGGCTGCAAATTTGAGAATCACCCTGCAGGGCTGGAATATGTTAATATTAGGTAGTTAAGCATGGGAAGAGACAGATTTTTTTTTTGGGAGGGGAGCTGGGAAGACAACACTTAGATCCAACAGGAGGGACTGGCAGAGCTGCTGGTGTGGTTTTGGGTGCTTTTGAGGTCTTGAAATGTGTTCTAGGATTTTTGGAAATACTGGTTAGGCCCCAAATGATCAATTCTACAGTCTGGATTTTAGAGCTACCTCTTGGAAAAGAGAACATTGTTTAAGTCTAGAGTTTGTTCCCAGTCCACTGGCTTGTTCCCACCTTTTCCCTTGTCCACTAACAGATCTGGCTGCAGGGAAAACTCTGCCAATATTGGTGAGAGGACTGGCACAAATCTGCCTTTGAAAGCCAGGTTTTGCCTCAATAGCCTGCATGTTTTGTCTACTTTCTGGCCAAGCCCTGCCCTGATTATCTGATGAGAGAATGTTGCTCAGAGCCATAGAAAGTTCCACAGAACCACTGTCAGAGCTGTAATGATCCCCTCTTGCACAACCATGGAGTTTTTTGTTTTAATTAAATGCTGCAGTGGGTTCTTCAGAGCCATTAGCATTATTATAATATCAAATACCAAATGATTGCTTTATTATACATTTGTAGGCATTGCAGTGCAGCTTTGTTGAAAGTCTTTTGCATAACTTTGCTTGGAGCGAAGGTCACCGGGAATGGCTGTTCCTGCTTCCTGCCAAAACGGGCTCTGAATCTGCACATTTATGTATGAGCTTGACTTTATGGGCAGTGATTAAAATATATTAATTTAACTGGGACTACTCACACCATGGAGTCCCACAGTTCAAAGACAGTAATATGTGCTCTGCGTCTGCTCTGGGTAAACATGTGGGAGTAGGGAATATATCCATGAGCCACAACAGATGATTTGGGAGTGGGGTGCTCCCACCTCTTCATTCCATCCAACCCACCTGGCTCTTTTATCCCGGCAGATATGAAGATGAGATCAACCGGCGCACAGGTGCTGAGAACGAGTTCGTGGTCCTCAAGAAGGTGACTGAGTTAGGAATTATGGGCCAGAAAAGGGAATTAACTCACCTTGCAGAGTTCAAGCAAGACTTGGTGGGAGTTGGGGTCCCGCACCCCCATGGCTGGGTCAAGCTGGGAGATCAGCACATCCTGGGTTGGGTCCTCCTGAGGCCAGGAATGGGCACAACCTTCTCTGTGCCAACAGAGCTGCCCTGTTTTCTGGTCTCTTGTGGCTCAGTTCAACTCAGTCTCTGGTCACATCCTTGTGAGTCAGAGCTTTGCCTTCTGCCCAAGAACCTGGTTCTGGCTCACAGTCAATGTCCAACATTACATTTAAAAAATACCTTGATCACAGGGACATAAAAATGAGCCAAAGGAACTGCTGGCAGTGGCACAGGTTGCCCAGGGAAGCTGTGGCTGCCCCATGCTTGGAGGAGTCCAAGGCAGTATGGTCTGTGGAAGGTGTCTCTGCCCATGGCAGGGGTGGAATTGGATGAGCTTTCAGGTCCCTTCCAACCCAAATCATTCCACGATCCCACAATTCTGTGAATAATAGACCTTGAAGCAGACACAGTCCCATTGGTGTCCTGAAGCCCCTTTGTGTTCTGGTTTCATCAGAAACCATTGGTATCTTCTCTTTAGGATGTGGATGGTGCCTACATGAACAAGGTTGAGCTCCAGGGCAAGGCTGATGCGCTGGCAGAGGAAATCAACTTCCTGAGAGCTCTGTATGAGGCGGTGAGTGGCTCCTGGAGAGCATCCCCCAGCTCCTTCACCGTGGGTCCCACCTACGGGACCAGAGGAGAAGGTGGTCCCAGCCTTTTGGAAATTATAATGCAGAAATAAGTTACAAAATGGAGACAGAGCAAGGGAAATGCAAGAAAATATCTTAGCAGGGAGGACTCCCAAATCACCTCATCTCTGTGGTTTCCACCATGGACACCAGATCATTAAATTAATATTTTGCATCTCCTGCAGGAGCTGTCCCAGATGCAGCAGCAAGTGTCCGACACCTCCGTGGTTCTCTCCATGGACAACAACCGGAACCTGGACCTCAACAGCATCATCGCCGAGGTCAAGGCGCAGTACGAGGACATCGCCAACCGCAGCCGCGCCGAGGCCGAGGCTTGGTACCAGAACAAGGTGGGTCACCGGGGTGACAGACTGATTTCTGTGGTCAGAAATGATCAGAAATTATTTCCCATCAGCTGAGGGGAGACAGGGATGAGATGTTCAAAAGTTTTGACTTTGGGCTCACAGAGTCACGGGCAGAACTGGCCTTAAACCCTTCCCCTTCCAGGTTCTTGTAGGTGACAACACCTAGGTCCCCTGTGCTGTAAGGCACTGCCTTCCGAGCAGATATTGAGAGTTAAGGGCAAGTGACATTATTCCATGAGCAGATTTCAGAGGAATCTTGTCCCCTTAAGCCTCAACCAGACTTGCACTTTGTCCCCTGAAGTCCCCTCATCCTTCCTTGACCTCCAAGTGCTCACCAGTGCTCTCCTCCTTTCCCTGCACCAGTACGAGGAGCTCCAGGTCTCTGCTGGGAGACATGGGGATGACCTGAGGAACACCAAGATTGAGATTTCAGAGATCAACCGGATGGTCCAGAGGCTGCGGAACGAGATCGACAGTGTGAAGAAACAGGTGGGAGAGGGATGGTCCTGCAGAGCAGGAGGAGGTGGGTGGGAGGTGATGGTGGCCAGGCTCAGCAGCAAGAGCCAGGTCCCATCAGGAGCCCTCAGTGCCATCCTGGGAGCCACCAGCCACTGCCCACAACCCCCCAGCAACAGAGAGAGTGGTTTGGGGAGCCCAAATGAAACAACTGCCTGTTCTCCTCACTCCCAGTGTGCCAATCTCCAAGCAGCCATTGCTGAGGCTGAGGAGCGCGGGGAGATGGCCCTCAAGGACGCCAAGGCCAAGCTGGCTGAGCTGGAGGATGCCCTGCAGAAAGCCAAGGCTGACCTGGCCCGGCAGCTCCGGGAGTACCAGGAGCTCATGAACGTCAAGCTGGCCCTGGACATCGAGATTGCGACCTACAGGAAGCTGCTGGAGGGCGAGGAGAGCAGGTGAGGACACGTGGACCTGGTGTGGGCTGACCAGGGACCATCTCCTTGGCGTCAAACAGCTCTTCCCAAGGGGCTGGAGCATCAGGGCAGACAGACAGGTGGTTGAAATTGTGAACTTTGTAGGCAGCGTTATGTTTCTCCAGCTATTGGTGCCTGATAATGATAAAAATGAGCACTGTCACGTTTCACCTGTGACACAGACATACCCCACCCCACTGAAGGACATGCACTCCTAATTAGATGGTCCCATGGACAAGGTTTTGTCATTATTGCTCACTTTTCCCTTTCCCAACAGGCTGGCTGGAGAAGGAGTCGGAGCTGTCAGTGTCTGTGAGTACTACCTCCCTTCCACCTCTTCCTATCCCCCTCCTTCCACCTCTTTGTATCTGCGTCCCTTCCACCTCTTCCCACGCACCCCTCCCCACGGGGGTGACACTGCGGATCTCCCCGGCTCGGGAGCCCAGCTGTCCCCTCACACGGCTTTCCTGCCTCCTTCCAGCCGTGGTCAGCAGCTCCAGCGGGATGGGCTACGGCGGCGGCAGCTGCCTGGGCATGGGCGGGGGGCTCGGCATGGGCGGCGGCGGCGGCGGCGGCAGCTACACCATGAGCAGCAGCGGCTTTGGAGGCGGCAGCGGTTTCGGGGGCGGCAGCGGCGGCTTCGGCGCGGGGCTCACCTACGGCGGAGGCAGCTCCTTCAGCTCCGGGAGCAGCCGGGGCGTCAGCTCCAGCACGGGAGGCAGCGTCAGGATCGTTTCCAAGACCACCACCAGCAAAAAGACCATCAGATAAGGCTGGCAAGCACACACGGCCGTCAGCGATTCCGGCCTCCTGCCCTGCAGATCATGGTGTAAATAGCTGCGCTAGAGCCTCTCCTTCCTCCGTCCTTCACCTCTGGGGCAGCGGGGGGACCAGGAGCCCTCTGTGAGAATCTGGAGCACCTTTGGCTGAAGCACAGGTTGTAACAGGTCACTGGCTGGCACGGACCCCGTGGTGCCCCTCTGTCAGCAAGCCCTTGGTCTCTGCTCAAAGTCAGGCGTTCAAAGGCAAATGGAAGCACTATGGAACAGGGACAACCATTTCGTTCATCCCCTTCCAAGGGTGAATCACAGCCTTGTGGAACCACAGTCCCAGGTCCTCAGCAGTGAAAACATCTCCAAAAGGCTCTAAAAGCCTCTGCCCCCTAAAACATGTTACAACCTCCAAAGGTTTTGCCTGCAATTCAAGGTTTCTTCCAGCCCCTTCTGTTTTCTCCGGCACTTGTGGGAAAGGTTTTTGCTTTGTGTGTATAAGATTTCTAACTACTCGTCCTCGTGGCTGCAGCCTCCTCACTTCCCTGCCTAACCTACTGTAAGGTCAAATAAAAGAGCATTTGTCATTTTTAAACTCGGCTGGGTTTTGGCTTTTCTTCCCTCCTCCTGCTGTGGGTGTTGGTCTGTGCCCTGTCCCTGCTGCACTGGGGACACCCTGAGGGCAGCTCCTGAGACAGGATTGGCTCCTTGAGGAAACAAAACTCAGTTTTAGGACTTGGCCTCTAGGACAAGTCAGGGCAAATAGAAAGGAGGGTGAGATGAGCAACCTGGTCTATGGAAGGTCCCCCTGCCCATGGCATGTGGGTGAAACTGGATGGGTTTTAAGGTCCCTTCCAACCCAAGCTATTCCATGATTCCATGGATGGAGAACTGAGGCACAGGAAGGAAAAGCTGCCTCAGAACAGAGCCAAAAGCTGGATGGAGTCCCCTGCAGTGGTTACCTGCAAAGTTGCCCTTTCTGCCTGTCACTGCAGGAGGAAGTGCAGGGAAGTGGGGAAAAGGAAGGTGATTCCCAAGGGTTTATTTGGGATTCATGGGCTGGTTCATGCAGGGCGTAGCTCAGCCATTAGTTTGTACAAGCAGGAGTAAATTGTACATCAGAGGAGCCCACCTCTGGCATCAGCACTATGGCAAGGACGCAGCGAGACTGGCACACAGCAGGAAGGGCTTGGAGCCCGTGGGCATTGCCCTGGTTGGGAAGAGCAGCTGCAGGGGCAGGCACAGGGCAAGATACCCAAAATCTGCACACAGAGACACACAGTTTGCACACTGAGGTTTCTCTGGGATGTGCAGATATCCCATGAAACATCCTGGCTGCTCCTCTGCAAGGGCAGTTTCAGGGCCTCAGGTTCATTTGGAGTGAACCCAAGGTCTGCCAAGGTGCCCACAGCACTTCAGTCTCCCAGTTCCCACCCAGCTGCCCAGGAGGTTTCCATGACCTGCCTGGTTGGGGGGCTTCAGCTGAGATCTCATACAAGCCCCAGGCTCCTTCCTGTGGCTTCACAGGCATATCCTGATCCCACTTCCTGCCAGTGCCAGGTGTGGATCCCAGCAGGAATGGGGCAGCACCAGGCAAGGTGGGAATCCAGCAGGACAAGAACCTTGGGCAAGGAAAGAACCAGGGCAGAAGGGGGGCAGATGAGGAAGGACCCACAGCCCTTTCGGAATGCTGGTCCCAAAAGGAGATGGTCAGTGCCCATCCACCCATCCCTCAATCCCTGCAACCTCCAGCCAGGGGTGGACAGGAGAGGGGCCGTAAGCTGGGTCTGCCAGAAAAATCCCCTCGCGCAACATTCCAGAGCAGCTTTCCAGGGAAAAGCCTCCAAGCTCCCACACCAACGGGACCCCCTCATCCATCACCTGGTGCAGGTGTGAGAGTCCTGGCCAAGCCAGCCGAGCATCTCCAGCAGGTGGGGACCCAGAGCAGGGAAAGGGATGGTCCCGCCCAATGGTCCTATGGTGGGATGAACATCCCAGGGCTCCACTCCAGCAGCTGGGAAGGGTCATGGAATGATGTCTTGGGAAAGCTGGGACAGCCCATTTGCACCAGAGGAGGTTTTATGGTGGGTGAATGGTTGAGCTCCATGAACTGAAGAGTCTTACGCACTTTTCAATCATCTGGCCTTGTTCCTTAGACTGATTTGAGGGAATGGGACAAGCTCCCAGAGCTGAGGTGGTGGTTGGAGGCAGAGCAGCCCAATTTGTTGGGTTTTATTATTGAAAATGTCAAATCTGATGGTTTCTGTTTTTTAACCCAAGTTGCACAACATGTTGGACCATTGGCCATGTCAACACATGGGTCCACCACCAATGAACCCTCCATGAAACACCTTTGCCAAATCCTTACCCATCCCCATGGCACCAGGACAGCTCCTGAGCCTCCGTGAGCCAGTGCTGGGTCTGTCTCCTGCACGCTGATGGTGAGGATGCAGCCAAAAAAGCCCTGAGCAGCTCTGTGTGTTTTCTGTTTCCAGTGAAGTGTCCTAAGAGCCCATCTCGGCAGATCTTCCTAGTGAATTTGCAGAGCAGATGCAAAAAGCTGTATTCATCTTCCATCCTCCTGATTTGCAGAGACCTGGAAAATTTGACACACTCAAGTCAAATGTGACACGTGATTTTAACTGCCACCAAAACACCGGGTGAAACATTTTCTGAAACCCAGCATTTCATTTCAACGTTTCCTATGGGAATGATTCTGTCCCAAAACACTGAACCAACTCCCCTTAACAATTCCAAAATGAAACTTTGCAGCTTTTTGACTCAAAAGCAGAATTTCCATCAAAGAAAATTATTTTAATTTGTAAATTGTTTATTTGCACAGGCTGTAAATGAAACAAGACACGAAATGCCTGCAGGGAAGGCAACACAGGGTGCAGCAAATCCAGAGTGGAACAATATTCCCAGCTGCCATCTGCTCAGTTGGAGCAATATCCCACTGCCCAAAGCAGTTGGAGGCCAGGAATGGAACAAATCCCTTGGTAAATAAACACAAGGCCCCTGGGATCGCTGCCCTGTGATTGGGTCCACTTTACAGGACACATGGACAATCCTTGTTTGTCTTCCCAGCTCCTTGTGCTGATCCAGGTTGGTTTTAACAGGGAGAAATTAAACTCCACACCAGCCCTGTGGATCTTCAGAAGGAAAGCCAAGCCAGAAGCAGGATGGAGCTGAGGGATGTCGAATGTGCACAGAGCTTGCCAAAAATGTGGGACTCCCCAGCAACACCATTTCCAGGGCTCTGTGTCCTTTACTGAGAGAAAAGATGTGCCCCAGGGCCAGGAGAAAGGGTGGGATAGGACAAATACCCTGTGACCACCATCAGCCTTTGGAGTTCATGTTTTCATGTGGGGTCACAGCCCCAGCAGCCCAGCCCAGGGCAGGGGACTCTCCAAAGGCATTACAAGGAGATGTGGAGGATCCAGGTTCCTTCAGGGGCCCCTAGCCAGGCACCAGAAGATGATAAAGGAGGTACCAGACCCCTCCAAAAGTCTGAGGGTCCTTCAAGATGCAGCAGACCCAGGGAGAACAAGCCCTCCCAGGCGTGTGCCAGGCAGCAGTGATGGAGGTGAAGTTCTCTGCAAAGCCTGGAGTGCACGCAGAGTCTCCGTGCTGGCACAGAAAACAATTATCTGGGGAAAGCAGGTCACACCTACACTTCAAAGTCACCCAGGAGTTGGAGCTGACTGGCCTCCAGATACTGCTGGGAACAGGCTCAAAGGACCCAGCACGGGGAAACACCTATGGGAAAACTTCTGAGGAGCTAGTCCTAATTCATCCCTTCGGGAAATGGGATTCATGGACACTCACCTCCCACCCAGGAGGTCTCAGAGGGCCCAGCCCCACAGCACAGAGATGCTGTGAGTTCAGTGGTCTCCTGTGGAAAAACCTCAGTCTTGCTGGTCTTCATTAACGTGGGATGAAATAGTAAATTACGCCCGAAATGAGTCGGGTTTGAATTTAGCTTGGAAGCCCAAGTTTAACCCAAAGGCTTTAATTTAAGAAATTAACCTAAATTACAGCCTTGACTTTGCTGATAATTAAACTGAGATTAGGTAGCACAGGTGAACCAATGCAAGGTACTTTGACACACTCTTGTTTTACAAATATAGTTGTTTTTGCAAACAAAACACAGAGAGGAACATACAAAAATTTCAGCCTGAGAAGTTGCATCAGATGAAGAATTCTGAGGTGGATTCTGGACAGGAGCAGCAGAGTAGAGGGATGGAGAGGAGGTGATGAAAAGCTGTTGGAGACATCCCTCCTCACTAAACCACAGAAAATGGCTCAGATTTCTCACTAAAGGGGCTGGAGTTGCATTTATTGCCCTGACACAGGCAGAACTCCCTAATCTCAAAGGAGAAGTTTTTACCTTGACAGCAGCATGGTGCCAGATGCAAATTCAGCCAAGGCTTTACTCCCGGGTTTACAGCGTTTGTAAAGTGTTCTCCTGCCTCTTGCTCTGGGCCTGCAGGAACTGCTCATCCTGGTGGAAGGAAACGAGGAGGGGGAGGCAAGGGAGCTCCAGAGCCTGCCCAGCCTCTCTCACACCAGAGGGACCCTGGCCCAGAGGGACCTGCCCAGACACAGCTCCTGAGGTGGGATCAGGAGGAAAAGCTCCCGAGCAGTGCGCGAGCTCCAGCACCATCCTCTGGAACCTCTGTATCAGGAGGTCCCTGCACCAGAGCAGCAAATCCATTCCATGTCTGGAGCTGCAGGAGCATGGGAGACACACCCCCAGGAGCTACCTGGAAACTCTGTGTTTCATCAACAGAGCAGGGTGGGGACCCCCCTTTCCATCAGCCCATACCCCAAACCTGTAGCTACAGCTCCTTGTGCTCCCAGTTCTGCCTTTTGTAATTACCTCTGAAATTCCTTCCGGATGAGTGACGACCACATCACCTCCACCCTGGCAGAACATGGAATGGAAAGAAATTAATTCCTTCTCAGTTGCTTGGAGGAGCTGCATTATTACTACTGTTATTAACCATGGGCTCCAACGCACTTGGTGGATTCCTTAGCCAAAAAAAGAAAAGTTTCAGATGCAAAGGGAGCCTGAGGGGAAAAAGGAAAGCTCTGACACATCCCACTGAGAGAACTGGGGGAGCTCTGCCCTGCACACCCAGACTCCCCACGTTGTGTATCTCCCTGGGGAGGGACGATCTGCCCTTTGGTGCTGATCTCCACTGGAAAAATTGGAATAAAACTCCTTTCAGGTACTCAGAGCTAGGGGAGATGGAGAGAGCTGAGACAGTATTCCCGAAGGAACCATGGGCTGGCAACTTCCAGCTGCTTTTGATTGTCTTATGGTCATGGAGTGGTTTGGGTGGGAAGGGACTTTAAACTCCATCCCACCCCTGTCATGGGCAGGGACACCTTCCACTATCCCAGCCTGCTCCAGCCTGGCCTTGGACACTTCCAGGAATGGGGCAGCCACAGCTTCTCTGGGCACCCTGTGCCAGGGCCTCGGCACCCTCACGAGGAGGAATTTCTTCCCAATATCCAACCTAATTTTCCCCTCTTTCAGTTGGAGATCTTTCTGCCTGGGACTGGAATCCAGCATGTGGGAATGAATCGCATGACCTCAAGTCCTGATATCTGTCTGTTGGTGGGCAAAGCCCCCAGACTGATTAATAATCCTTTCAAAAATGCCCTTTGGACACAGACTTTGCTTCTAATCTGCTTGCCTCCAGCTCCCAGGGCTGCAGGCACACACAGTGATGCGGCCTCACTGTGCAAAACCTGCAGGATTCAGCCCTTCCTTGCAATAAAATCTCAGTCTGACAATAAACACAAAACCAACCTGACAAACCCTGCCTAAGAATAACATTGAATTTAAAACTTCCATTGCAAACATCACCTCTCAGACAGTTGGGGGACACAAAAAAATTCTGGGAGTTTCCTGCACCTGGATATGTGACCAAGCAGGGGGAGATGGAAGCACAACTGCCCCCACCATGGTGATTCCTCATTATTCCATTGATTTCTCATTATTCCATTCTTCCTGTGCTGCAGCAGCTGCTGCTCTGGCCTGCAGCCAGCACAAGGGGAAGCTGCTCAGGGGTATCCATTTACCATTTCAGCCTTTTGTTTAAATAAATTATATACAAATCCTATTTTCCTGAATGACACAAAACACCACAAGCACTTTTTGTCCCTCAAAATTAAGTATTTTTTACATTTTTACCTTTTATTTTTACTCAAACCACCTGTTAAATGCAAAGGGCTGTGCTGGTACCTGTGGTGGGAAAAACCCAGGATGCCCTAGAGTGGTCCTGGGCAGAGGGAATCTTGCGCTTTCTAGTGGATTTCAGCAGGCAGGATCACACTTCCAGATGTGCTGAAAGAGCTGATTAAATCCTTGGGAAATGACATTGTGTTTATTAAGTGTGCATTGGGAACAGCCCTGGAGCGCTCCATTTCCACAGAGCCAGTGGAGTCAAGGCAGTTCCCATTCCCACAATCTTTCCTCCTATGTATATATTTCTGAGTTGTTTGCTTGTTTGTTTTCATCCTGCTAAAATAAAGTCCAAACCCACAAACCTGAGGTGGCAGCACATGTTTGTGACAGAGCTCAGTGGCAGCTGTCAAAATCCACACAGGAACAAATAGATCTTGTCAAAATAGTCCATTTTTATTCATGTAATTATATTTTTTAAGAGAAGTGGAATAAGCCTGGAGAAGCAGTATTTCCAGTAGGATTTCCAGAGGGACCTGAGCTTTTTAGGGATGAGAGCAAAACTCTGCTGATTTCTGTGGTGGCTGCACGTGGTCCATGGAATCACGGGATGGTTTGGATGGGATGACCTTAAAGATCATCTAGTCATCATCTAGTCCTATGGACAGGGGCACCTTCCATAGACCAGGTTGTTCCAAACACCATCTGACCCAGCCTTGGACACTTCCAGGGATGGGGAGTCCACAACTTCTCTGGGCAAATTTCACAAGAATCTTATCACAAAGATATCCCAAAACTCCAGGATAAAACAGCTGACTGCAGGGCTGGCTGTGGAACTGGCACCGGTCCCACTCCTAAAGCACAAGGATTGAAACTTTCCCAAGCCCTGCTTGTGAACAAAAGGGGCGAAAGCAATCCCGAGGGATGAAGTTTTCCAATGACAGAGGTGTTGAGTGACAGGCACTTGAGCGGTGTTTTGCTGCCAGTGCCCAGTGTGACTCATTGCCACTTTCCAGCTTTGAAATGGGGACGAGTCTGGCTGTCTACAAAGACCGGCGACAGTTATTCCCAAACAATTCCCTGTTGCTGAGAACCTGGGCTGTATTATTTCAGCAGGGCGTGTGTGCAGAGTGAGCTCACTCTCCAGAATGCTGTTGGACATGCCAAGCCTAATTCATCAGAAAGATGATCCACCTCATCCAACCCATCCCAGGCTCATACATGCATAAAAGGGCTCTCCCCAGCCCTTGCAGAGCACAGGTTCACCTCTCTCCTTTCCCTCCTACTCCTTGCTCCAGGCCAGCACCTTTGCTCCTTTATTCTAGCTGCAGCATCCACCCCAATCCAAAAAGCCCCAGCAATGTCTCGCCAGTCCACCGTGAGGATTCAGAGGGGGAGAAGCGGCTTCAGCGCTGCTTCGGCCATGGTCCCCAACACGTGCCGGACCAGCTTCAGCTCCTGCTCCATCACCCGCCTGGGCAGCTGCAATGCTGGCAGTGGCTTTGCCAGGGTCGGGGGGGGCTTTGGAAGCAAAAGCCTCTACAATGTTGGTGGCTGCAAGAAGATCTCCGTGGCTGGAAGGGGTGGCAGCTTCTATGGCTCGGCAGGGTTTGGTGGTGGCGCCGGGAGCGTGTACGGGGGCGGCTTTGGTGTTCCAGCCAACCTTGGCTACGGATACGGGGCCTTTGGGGGTGGCCCTGGATTCCCTGCTGGGGGCATCCACGAAGTCTCCATCAATCAGAGTCTTCTGAAACCGCTCAACTTGGAGATTGACCCTAACATCCAAAGGATTCGAAAAGAGGAGAAGGAACAAATCAAAACCCTCAACAACAAATTTGCCTCCTTCATTGACAAGGTGAGATCTGAGCTTTCCTAAATATCTGATTTTTTTAACAGGGACACTTTTCTGCTTGATGAGGAGAAAAGCTGATCAAGGAGGAATACAAGTGAGAAATAAGACTGGAAGATGCCCTGGAAGCTCCAGGGAATGGCACCTGTTCCATAGCGGTTGCTATGAATTAATCATCCAGTGTTTGAGTTCCTCCTCATTTGCTGCTCCCACATCTCACAGGCAGTGGGGAAAGAAATCTCTAGAGGAGAATCCCACCCTTCTGGAGACTTTAGGCTGAGCATTTCAGGAGCCTTGGGAACAGCTTTGTAGATGATCAAATTAATTCCAGAAACCCACCTAAAATGACCAAGTAATTGGCACAAGGGAGAAGCAGCTTCTCAATGCTTGAATTCTCTCAAAGGCATTTAAATCTGTCACAAAAATGTTTGGATTTTGAGTTCAAAATATCAAAATCTTATCCAAATCTGTCTGTCCACCACATTTCACTAATGCACAAGAACATCTGCTCAGCTCCTACTCTGGTCAAGCTGCTCCTCTGGTTGCAAGGAAAACACTGCAATATTTTGGACATTTAGTGGGGTAGGGGAGCTCTACAGAAGGGAAGGAGAAGCAGCACCTTAACAATGTTATTTTAATTAAAGAGCAAGCCCTGCTTTGCTCCTTATTTTGTTTTGATCACATTTTTCACACAAAATCCCTGTACCTGGTCTCAATTTAAACAATGAATGAGAAGCCAGAAAATCAAGGGCTGTTCCAGAGTTTCTAGAACTGAACAGGGTCCCTGTAGCCAAATCTCCCAAGAGATGAGAATTTGGCTCTGAAACCAGCTGGAAGGAGCATTTTACCCTCTCAGCGAGTTCTGAGACCCTCTCATTTGCAGGGAAATTCTCCCCAGTCTGTCTTCTTTCAAAGCCCCTTCAGGATATTTTTCCTTCCAGGTCCGATTCCTTGAGCAACAAAACAAAGTGCTGGAAACGAAATGGAGTTTGCTGCAGGAGCAGGGAATGAAAACAGTGAGGAACAACCTGGAGCCGCTTTTCGAGACCTACATCAACAACCTGCGGGTGCAGCTGAACTCCTTGCTGAGCGACAAGGGGAGGCTGGAGGGAGAACTTGTTAACACCCAGTACCTGGTCGAGGACTTCAAGAAGAAGTAAGTCTTGAGCTAATGCTCTACTCACCTAGGCAGGTGCAGCCTTTGTCCTCTCAACATCCTTAAACCAACTGGGGGATCCAGGAGAGTTTGGGATCCTGGAATTCCGGGCAATGACATTTTCTCAAAGAGAAATTTTCTCAGTAACGGAGTAACAGATTTGAGTATGCCAACATTTGGGGAATAATTTGGAGCATGATCAAAGACTTATTAACTAAATTACCTACTGAGAGGGAAAAATTACACAGTAGGTCTGAAAGTTTCAGAGCAGCACATTTCATTTGCTTAAAACAGCAGAAGGAGGATGACTAATGGCCATAAATAAATAAAAAATAATGGATTTGTTAGAATTGTTTTGATGTACTTGTTTTAACTGGTTCAGCTCCTGGTGTCTCATTGAGGGAAAAGAGCATTGTATGCAAAATGCTCTGAAGGAAATTCATTTCAGCAAACTCAAATCTTTCTGTTACCTGCCCAAACAAAAACTCCCTGTGCCATCCTCCTTTAGGTACGAAGATGAGATCAACAGAAGGACCATTGCAGAGAACGAATTTGTGACGCTCAAGAAGGTGAGAGCAAATTCCAGGGCACTGTGGGACGGCTTACTGTAGAGCTCTGATCACCCACTCAGTCACAAATCCACCCATTACAATTCCAACATCTTCAGTTTTATTATGGTTTCTTCCCTGGACTGTTATCACAATGCATGTTCCTGATCTACTGATAGGGGTGTGAACCACCCAAGAATCTCTCATCCCCCAGGATGTAGATGCTTCCTACATGAACAAGGTGGAACTCCAAGCCAGGGCAGATGCACTGAGTGAAGAAATTAATTTCCTGAGAGCACTTTATGAAGCAGTGAGTACAACCAGCTCCAAAACATCCCAGCCCTCACTGAAGACTTCTCTCCCTCCGGGAGATGCTAAATCCTTCCCCTCTGTTGAGTTGCACCAACACCTGAGCTGTTCAGATAACGATCTGTAACAGCCTCTCCCAGGTCTGCAGCTCACCTGGAAGGGTGAAAAGGCATCTCCCAAGGGGATTACCTCATTCCCTGTGCTCTTTGCAGGAGCTGTCCCAGATGCAGACCCAGATCTCTGACACCTCTGTGGTTCTCACCATGGACAACAACCGGAACCTGGACCTGGACAGCATCATCTCTGAGGTCAAGGCTCAGTACGAGGACATCGCCAACCGGAGCCGCGCCGAGGCCGAGTCCTGGTACCAGACCAAGGTGAAGGATCTGGGGTTTCCATGCTCTTATCTTCATATCTTGTCTGGAACAGATAAAGATCGACTCTTCCAAGAAAACCTTCCCAGCTGTTGATCTGGGCTAGAGGAGGGACTCTCCAGGCTCGTGGTAACTCCAAAAATGGGGGATTTTCCTTTGATTGGTTGTTCCTCTCTATGACAGTACGAGGAGCTGCAGGCCACGGCTGGCAGGCATGGGGACGACCTCCGGAACACCAAGCAGGAGATCTCAGA
>JAWWMS010000105.1:3117491-3127696 GCA_035048045.1 Chlorospingus semifuscus
GATGGATGGATGGATGGATGGATGGATGGATGGATGGATGGATGGATGGATGGATGGATGGATGGATGGATGGAGAGGGGACAGGCACATCCAGGAGGGACCACAGCCTGCCTGAGAGCTGCTTCCCTGGATTCTGCTCCATGGAAGGAGCCCGGGGCGAGCAGATGCTGTCTCAAGTGTGCCAAGTGCAGGAAGGGCTGGGTTTGCCCTCCCGCAGTGCCCCAGGACCATTTCCCGCAGATAAAGGCTGGGATGTGCCTGTGGAATGCTCCAGCCCCAGCCCGGGGTGAGTCACGGGCCTGGAGCGTGGCAGGAGCGTGTTGGGCCGGCTGGGGCAGCTCTGGGGCAGCTCTGGGGCAGCTCTGCTCTGCCGGGAGCAGGGTTCTACCAGGGCTCGGGGTGGGGAGAGACTGGGACAGACTGGGGGAGACTGGGATACACTGGGACAGCTTGGGGCATACTGGGATACACCGGGGGACACTGGGACACACTGGGACAGCCTGAGAGAGACTGGGACAGAGTGGGGTACACTGGGCCTCAGCTGAGTGTGAGGAGGAGGAAGGGGGGCTGCAGATAGACACTGAGCTTGGCCTGGCACAGGGGGCTGCAGACAGGCACTGAGCTTGGCCTGGCACAGGGGGCTGCAGACAGACACTGAGCTTGGCACAGGGGGCTGCAGACAGGCACTGAGCTTGGCCTGGCACAGGGGGGCTGCAGACAGGCACTGAGCTTGGCCATTCCAGCACTCCATGTTCACATCCCAGGTGAGGAGCACAGCCCAGACAGGTAAATCCCATCAGCCCCTGCTGCCCAGCCTTGGAAAGGCAGGGAAGGAGAGGGAGAGTTCAGCACCAAGGGGGACCAGGAGGAGCCCCAGGAGTGCCCAAAGCCGTGACTGTCACACACCCCTGCCCTCACTGTCCCCTTGTGAGGGAGTTGCAGCTCTAGGGAGCTGCTCTGGATCATCCCAGCTCAGCTCCTGAGCACGGCTTCCCCCCTTTGCCAACATCTGCTCCCCATTCCCACACTGTACACTGCAGGGAATGCTCCCAAAAACCTTCTGGGCTCCTGAGAACCTTTGACTGGATGCTCCAGACCCCAGACAGCAGCACAGGGCTGCATTCCTGATGTTCCTCTCCTCAGGCTCTTGGGAGACCCCATTTTCCCGTTTTTCCTCATTCCCAAAGGTCTCAGCTCCCCTTAGGCCCATTTGATGACTTCCATTAGGTTCATTTGCTGGTGTTCCAGCAGCACTGAAAGTCTGAGCTCACAGCTGGAAATGGGGGGCACTTTGGGGCCTCTTCCACCAAGAGGGACCCTGAGGGGCTGGAGTGTGACCAGAGCTGGGGATGGAGCTGGGGAAGGGCTGAAGAGCTCCTGAGGGCCCTGGGGGGCTCAGGCTGAAGCAAAGGAGGCTCGGGGGGACCTGGTGGCTCTGCACAACTCCTGACAGGAGGGGACAGCTGGGGGGTCGGGCTCTGCTCCCAGGGAAACACAGGACAAGGGAAGTGGCCTCAGGCTGTGCCAGGGCAGGTTTAGTTGGATATTGGGGCAAATTCCTCACTGGAAAGGTGTCCAGGCACTGGCACAGCTGCTCAGGGCAGGGGTGGAGCCACCAGAGCTGTGTGGCAGTTGGGGACATGGTCAGGGCTGGCCCTGGCAGTGCTGGGGGAGCAGTTGGACTCGATGCTCTCCAAGGGCTTTTCCAATCTTACTGATTCTATGGAATGTCATGTGCCCCTTAGGCTGAGGAGCCTGAGGGATCAGGGAAGGGCAGGGGAGCCTGGAGCTCCCTGAGAGCTCAGCCTGCTCTGATCCATCACTCCCAGTGCTCCCACCCCTGTCCAGCTGCTGGGGGAGACACCCACCCCCTCCCATGGCTCTGCTCTGACCCCGCTCTGCTGGGCCCAAAATGGACCCTGTGCCTTTCCTGGGGTTTGGGGCCACCACACCCCTGTCCCAGGAGCCAGCAAGGGTTGGAGCATTCCCCAATTGCCACTCACATCCATTTGCCCCTGGACTAAGGCTTTGCTGCTGGCCCTGCCCTGTCCCACCTGGATTCAAACACAGGGACACCCAGGACTTCACCCCATCCTGGTTTGGTTTCCTTCCACTCCATGGGCAGTTTTCCATGAATTCCTTTGCCTGTGTGCCTTCACAAATCACCTGGGCTGAGTTATGACACCAGTCCACAATTCTCAGAATTGCCACAAGCCAAAGTTTTCTCCCTTGGGAAGACTCCGACACTGGAACTCCTCAAACATTTTCCGTTCTGCTCATGGAAAAGGTTTGGGGTGAAATTGAGGAGTTTGGGCAGAGCCCAATCCCCACCCCTGTCCCTCATCACTTTGTGAAGGACCTGAGGCTGCCCAGCCCCCAAATGAAATCCCAGTTAAAGCTCCCTCCTCTCTGCTCTGGGATTCTTCATCCCCAAAGTGCTCCTGGTGTTCCAGGGCAGCTGGAATGTGGCAGCTTCTCACTCAATGCCTCAAGGAGGGGGGACAAGCAGGAAAAGCAGAAAGTTGGGATACTTGGGGGTCTGAAGACAACTCTGAGTGTCCCTCCCTGAGTTTCCCTGTGGTTGATGGCATGCTGTGGGTGCTCTGCAGGTACGAGGATGAAATTCGCCTCTGCAGCGGGATGGAATTCACCTTCATGGAGCTCAAAAAGGTCAGCAGGAGGGGAAGGGGAATTTCCCACTGGATTGGCTCTACCCAGCCCTGCACAGCCAGGGGAGGGCCTGGAGGTGATCCATGCTCAGCTGGTTTGGGATAACAAGGTCTGGAGGAGGGCAGGGAGGGGTTGAGTCCCAATTCCACAGCAGGGTGAGTCTGGAGGGGCTCCTGAAAATCCCCTGGCACACCTGGGGATCAGAGCATCCCCATCCCTGCACCTGGGATTTCTTGGTCACTGTCCCCATCCCTGCACCTGGGATTTCCAGGTCACTGTCCCCATCCCCTATCCCGGGATTTCCCTGGTCACTGTCCCCATCCCTGCACCCTGGGGCTTCCTGATCACAGTCCCCATCCCCTATCCTGGGATTTCCTGGTCACTGTCTCCATCCCTGCACCCTGGGGTTTCCTGGTCACTGTCCCCATTGCTGTACCCTGGGATTTCCCTGGCCTGAGGGTTCCAAACCCTTCCCCGGCTGCCCCCTCCTCCCTGTGTTCCCTCCGGGTGCCATTAGGGTTGGGAAAGGCTGGAATTGATAAAGGATTTAAAGGATTTCCTTTGTTCCCTGCGGAGGGGCCACGCCCTGGGCAAACCCCGGGCAAAGCTCCCACTCCAGCAGGAGCCAGTGGGAATCAGCTGGAATTGAGATTTCATATCAAAACCCCCAATTTGGGGGCAGGATAAGGGTGTTGGAGAGAGGGAATGTTCCCCACAAATATCTATCCTGGCTAATTCCGTGTTTTCCTTTGCACACTCACCAGGAAGGGCATTCCCAGACACTTCCATGGGTGGCTCCCAAGTTTGCAATAAGTGGAGCCTTTTGTGGGGAACAAAAGTTGGGAGGGGATGGCCCAGCCCTGCCTGGCCCTTCCACCACCAAGTCCCACAAAACAAAGGGGAAAGGTTCTCAAAGGAGCCTCCCCAGCTGGAGAGCAGCTCCAGACATCCCTGTTAATAAATCTGGGAATGGGTTGGGAGGGAAGGAGCTCATCCCATGGGCAGAGACTCCTTCCCTGTCCAGGGTGCTCCAAGCCCTGTCCAGCATGTCTGGAACTCCCTGGGATGGGAAATGACCGGTGAATCCCTTTCCATCCCTGGTGAATCCCTTTCCATCCCTGATGAATCCCTTCCCACCCCTGCAGGATTTGGATGTGAGCACCTTGCACCGCACGGAGCTGGAGGTGAAGCTCAAAGGGCTCCAGGAGCTGCTGGAGCTGAAGAAAACCATCTATGAGCAGGTGGGAACACACCTGGAGAGGGCTGGGACAATATGGGAAATGGCATTTTGGGGACAGATCCTGGATTTCCACCCGCATGGGGGCTGGCCAGGGTGTCACAGCCATCCCAGTGCTCAGGCAGGACATGAGGAGTTGATCTCTCCCCTAAAAACAACATTGGAATGGGACCAGAACATTCTTTCTGCCCCAGAGCCTCTGCAGGGGCTGGAATTCCAACCTCATCCCAAACTGGCTGTTGGGGCTCAGCTCCTGCCCCCAGGGATGGGGTTTGCCCCAGACCTCGGCCCAGGTGAGCCAAATGTTCAGACTCCAGGAAGAACCAAACCCCAGGACACCTGGAGAACCTGGCTGCTCTGAAACACAGCCCAGACTCCAGGAAGAACCCAAAATCCAGGACACCTGGAGAACCTGGGTGCTCTGAAACACATTCCAGCCTCCTCCTTTCCCAGGAAAACCAGGGGTCCCCAGCCAGGAATGACTGCAGCCAGGGGGAAGGGCCTCCTTCAGAACACTGACTCAGGCCTGGAAAATGTCACCCAGCAGGATCAGCAGTGTGGGAACACTCAGGATTTATCTAAATTCTAGCAATCCAAACAATCACAGTGCCTGGTGGAGGAGTATGAACATTCCATGTGGGAAACTGAGGCACGGAGAGGCTGGAGCTGCCTCCCAGCAAAACTGCCCAGGGAGCCTGATCTGCTCTAAAATGAGATTATTCCTCATGCAAGGCAATTTTAGCCCAGTTTTTTTGGAAATCAGGCCCTGCTCCAGGGTCTCCACCTGATTTCCCATGGGTCCCATAAAAAGCTGCATTTTTTAACCCCTAATTCATGTAAAAATCTCATCCCCAGCCTCTCTTGTCTCACCTTCTCTGTGGATTCGATGACATCAGGTACAGGCACATTCCCAGGGGGAGAGAAAATGAAGTAAACTGTGCTTGTTGGGATGGATCAAGAGAAAATAATTTATTAATTCTCATTATTAAATGACTAGTTTGGGGGTTTTATTCACCAAATGATCCGATATTCCAAATAAACACAAATTTTCTCACCCGCTCCAAGATTAACAAAGAAACTCAGGGATTAAACAGCAGTGGGATAAAATCTCCCAATCATCCTGCTTTTTGGGGTGTGTCTGTGTTATCCCTCAGCCACAGAGCCGTTTGTGAGCCCAGCCAGGGAAGGGAAGGGATCAAGGAACACAATTCCTGCTCCAAAGGGACCTGAGCACAAAGGGAAGAACAAAGGAGAGGGAGGAGGAGAAGGAATTCCTGGTGCAAAGCAGGAGCTGGGCCTGAGATAAGGGAGCAGCAAGCCTGGATCTAAACCTGGGTCCAAACCTGGTCCAAGCCTGGGTCCAAACCTGGGTCCAAGCCTGGATCCAAGCCTGGGTCCAAACCTGGATCCAAGCCTGGGTCCAAACCTGGTCCAAGCCTGGGTCCAGGGGCCCTTCCAGGCTCAGGGAGGGGAATTTGCAGCTGTGATTTACCCAGAGCAGATATCCTGGTGGATTGTAATCCCCAGGGTGCTCCTGTCTCCCTCCACACTGCCATTCCCAGGACAGAGGAGTGAAGCAGCTCTGCCAGCCTGGCTGTGCACAGGGAAGGCTCCTGGTTCCCTGAGGAGCCCTAAATCAGGCTCTGGCATCACAAGCAGCAGCCCCAGCCCTGCTGGGTCCCACAGCAGAGCTTGGAGAGGGCATTTTCCAGCCTCCCCAGGCTGTGGAGTGATCCACACTGCCTTTGTTTCCCCAAAACTCTCCCATTCAGCCTGGATATCAGTGGGTATTGATCCATGATCATCAGCTCCAGCCCTGCTCCTGGGGAACGACCAACTGGACAAGAGGAAATGCCAGGGGAGGTTTAGGTTGGATATTGGGGAAAATTCCTTCCTGGAAAGGGTTGTCCAGCCCTGGCATAGCTGGGGTGAAGTGCCCGTCCCTGGAAGCGCCCAAGGAATGTGTGGATGTGGCACTTGGGGACATGGTCAGGGGTGGCCTTGGCACTGCTGAGGAACAGGTGGAATCCAGTGATCCTACAGGTCTTTTCCAGCCTTAAGGATCCCAGGATTCTCCCTGCTCCTGGACTAGTCCAAAGGCACTGTGTTGTCAGATTTTGCCAGTTTGTATCCAAAGATCCCAAACCCCAACTTAAGCTGAGTTTGGATCTTATGGAGGAAATAATACCAGGTTCCCAACGCCAGAGAGTGAAAACTTGGGAATTGTCCCCCTGTCCACATGGAAGCTGTTCTGCCAGGCACAGCCCACCTGGAGCTCTCTCTGACTACTGGGAATCTTGGATATGACCACATCCTGGGAAGAAGTTCTTCCCTGTGAGGGTGGGGAGGCCCTGGAATGTATTTCCCAAGGAAGTTGTGGCTGCTCCATCCCTGGCAGTGTCCCAGGCCAGGCTGGAAAGGGTTTGGAGCAGGCTGGGACAGTGAGAGGTGTCCCTGCCATGGCAGGGCTGGGATGGGCTTTGCTGTTCCTCCCACCCAAACCATTCCATGAATGTCCAGCTCCGTGTTCTCTCCCCTGTTGTCCCGTGGCTCTGCAGGAGCTGGAGGAGCTGCTGACGGAAATCAAGGACATCTCCGTGGTGCTGGGGATCGACAGCTGCTCCCGGCCGGACCTGGGCAGGATCGTGGAGGACGTCAGGGCCCAGTACGAGGCTCTGGCCCTGCGCAGCTGGGAGGAGGCCGAGGCACTCACCCGGAGGAAGGTACCAGATCCCTGCTCTGTGCCGGGAGAGGCAGGGAGAGGACAGGATTGGCCTGGAGACAGCTGGGATGGCAGGGATGGGCTGGGAATGGAGGGAGGGACAAGGCACTATCCGTGATCACTGTCCAGACAGTAAATCCAGAGTTTTGTTACTCTGGGCTTTCTACACTGGAGGAACCCAGCACATCTCCCAGTGGAGATGGAAATGTTCTTCCAGCTCTCCAAGGAGCAGGAATGTGACTGGTCCCAGGAGCCAGGTGAGCCTGGCACAGCCAGAGAGCATGGGAACAAGCCCCAGACCTTTCCCCAGTAATCCAGTGATGCCAGGGCACTGGATCCAGAGCCACAGCCAGAGAGGATGGGAACAATCCCCAGAGCTTTGCCCAGGTAATCCAGGTGATGCCAGAGCACTGGATCCAGAGCCACAGCCAGAGAGGATGGGAATGAGCCCCAGAGCTTTGCCCGGGTAACCCAGGTGATGCCAGAGCACTGGATCCAGAGCCACAGCCAGAGAGGGTGGGAACGAGTCCCAGAGCTTTGCCCAGGTAACCCAGGTGATGCCAGAGCCACAGCCAGAGAGGATGGGAACGAGCCCCAGACCTTTGCCCAAGTAACCCAGGTGATGCCAGGGCACTGGATCCAGACCACAGCCAGAGAGGATGGGAACAAGCCCCAGAGCGTTGCCCAGGTAACCCAGGTGATGCCAGGGCACTGGATCCAGAGCCACATCCAGAGAGGACAGGAATGATCCCCAGAGCTTTGCCCAGGTAATCCAGGTGATGCCAGGGCATCAGATCCAGAGCCACAGCCAGAGAGGATGGGAACGAGTCCCAGAGCTTTGCCCAGGTAACCCAGGTGATGCCAGGGCACCTGTCCCTCTCTCCACAGCTCACTGACAGCAGCTCCCAGCCCGGCTCCTTCGGGGGGCACCTCCTGGACAGCCGGAGGGAAATCGCGGATCTGAACATCCGCATCCAGAAACTGCGCTCCTGCATCGTGTCCCAGAAGAGCCAGGTGAGTGCTGGGGGGGATAAAAGGACAGGTGTGACCTGGGATAATGGGACAGGTGTGACCTGGGTGGGATAACGGGACAGGTGTGTGCTGGGGTGGAAATAATGGGACAGGTGTGTTCTGGGTGGGATAACAGGACAGGTGAATCCTGGGGGGGATAATGGGACAGGTGTGGGGTGGGATAATGGGACAGGTGTGACCTGGAGGGGATAAGGGGACAGGTGTGACCTGGAGGGGGAATAAGGGAACAGGTGTGTGCTGGGATAATGAGACAGGTGTCTTCTGGGATGGGATAATGAGACAGTTCTGTGCTGGGTGGGATAACAGGACAGGTGAGTCCTGGGGGGGATAACGGGACAGGCATGTCCAGAGTGGGGATAACGGGGCAGGTGTGTCCTAGGGTGGGATAAAGGGACAGGTGTGTCCTAGGGTGGGATAAAGGGACATGTGTGTGCTGGGTGGGATAACAGGACAGGGTGGAATTCCCTCTCCCAAGCCCCCTCACTCCCTCTCCCACACCCCAGTGCCTGTACCTGGAGGAGCACATCCGTGAGGCTGGCGAGCAGGGGGAGGGGACCCTGAGGGACGCCAAGGCCAAGGTGGCCGGGCTGGAGGAGGCCCTGCAGCGCAGCAGGGAGCACATGGCTCACCTGGTCCGCGAGTACCAGGAGCTCATGAACATCAAACTGGCCCTGGACGTGGAGATCCTCACCTACAGGAAGCTCGTGGAAGGGGAGGAGAACAGGTGAGCCAGGATTCCTCTGCCTCAGGTGGGGAAGGGATGCACCAGGACACCTGGGGGGATGGAGATATCATGGAATGCTTTGGAACCCAGTCCCACCCCATGCCATGGGCAGGGACTCCTCCCAAAGCCCAGCTTGCCCAAATCCCAAGTTCTGAGGCGGGTACTGAAGGTTTGGTCAAAGAAGGAGCAAATCCTGGTGGTTCCCAGCAGTTCAGTCCCATTTCTTGCTCCCAAGTCTTCCTCAGACTCCCCAGGCTGAGGGTCCAGACCTTCTCCAGGTGCTTTTCCCAGGGGCTGTTGAAGCCCATCCTGGTCCTACCACCATCCCAACTCCCCCAGGCCAAACCCCAGCCCTTCCCACCCCTCTGGGAGAGCTCCAGCCCTGTCCTCACTCTGTGTCCTTCCCTTCCCAGCATGGAGCAGCCCATCCCCACCATCATCAGCGCCGTCCACTCCCGGCCCAGGCCTCGTAAGTGCTCTGATCCCCCTGCTCCAGGGAACGGGGGAATGCATGGTTGGGTTTTAACCTCTCCCCTGTGTCAGTTTCTGCCAGCACCCTGTGGAACTCGCGGCTCTTTGCGCGGGGCTCGGGGCCCGCGGAGCCCAGCGGGGGCGGCCCCGGGAGGGACCGGGACACTGCGGGGGCTGCGGGCACCGGGACCCGGCCCAGGCTCAGCGCCGGGGCCCCCGGGGAGTGCTCCTAGGAGATGGATGGACACGGAGCCCAAGCACCTGGGAAGCTCCTCCTCCTCAACTCCAGCCCACGTGCAAGGGATGAAGGATGGGGGTCCTGTCCAGGCTGTCCCTTGGCTTTCCACCATCCCAGTTCACAGCTCCATTCCCAGTTACAGCAGGAACCACCCCAGCACTTTAGGGACTCTCCCATTCCCTTCTCCTTCCTCTCCAGGGCTCTCTTC
Source organism: Chlorospingus semifuscus (assembly GCA_035048045.1). NCBI lineage: Eukaryota > Metazoa > Chordata > Aves > Passeriformes > Passerellidae > Chlorospingus > Chlorospingus semifuscus. The sequence continues at coordinate 3,126,794 of JAWWMS010000105.1, forward strand.
CCAGGGGATTTGGAGTCACCCCTTTTAATGTGCCCAGCAGGAGGGAAATGTCCCTACCCCAGCTTTAGCAGCTGCCATTGGTCCCTTTACTGCTGTTGCCAAAGCCTTTCCTTGCTCTGACAGGGATTCCAAGGAAAGCACCATCCAAATTCCACACCGGGGCAGAGGGAGTAAAACAACCCCAGGGATGGATTTGTCACCAGGATTGACAGACATGGTGACACCCTGGGGCACCCTTGGCCACCTCAGGGCATTCCCTGCCTTCAGGGCGGGCCCTCATTCCTTCACCAAAGCTAAAATGCCTCAAAACTCTTGATTCCCATAATCCCTCCCTCTCTCCAGGCTCCACGCAGCAGTTCCAGCTCCTGAAGTTGGGGTATTTAAGTTGGTTCCTATTAAACTGCACTGGGAACAGCCTGGTTGGGGTTGGGAGGGACCTCAAAGCTCATCCCATCCCACCCCTGCTATGGGCAGTGACACCTTCCACTGTCCCAGGTTGCTCCAAGCTCCATCCAGCCTGGCCTTGGGCACTTCCAGGGATCCAGGGGCAGCCACAGCTGGTCTGGAAAATCCATTCCAGGACCTCACCACCCTCCTAGGGAAGAATTTCCTTCCTAAAATCAAATTCAAATCTTCCCTCTTTCAGCCCGGAGCTGGAAAACTCCCTTGCCTTCGTATTTATTGACCTCAGCTTGTACCTGACCCCGCTGCCCCTATGGACCAATCCCAATCCCGATGCTCCAGAGCTCCCAGAGCCAGCCCTGGAAGGGCCAGGTGGCTACAGGTGGGGGATGCTGTGGCCTCTTCCCAACCTCACCCACAATCCTGCAGTATTTTCCTTCCTGGCCCCAGCCACTGCCACTCAGGCCCCCCCCGAATTCCCATATTCTGGGTCCCCATTCC
>JAWWMS010000105.1:3199848-3214811 GCA_035048045.1 Chlorospingus semifuscus
TTGCCTGAGAGCCCCTTAATTTAAAATTTATAGCAATTCAGAGGGGTGGGGAGGGTTTACATTCTCCATTTCAGGGGTGGCTCCTGCCTTCCTTAGCAGACTCCTGTCTTTGCAAACCAAGACAGTATTGATCACACTGTCAGGGTCCTGCTGTGGGTATTGATCACACTGACAGGGTCATTGCTGTGGGTATTGATCACACTGTCAGGGTCCTGCTGTGGGTATTGATCACACTGACAGGGTCCTGCTGTGGGTATTGATCACACTGACAGCGTCAATGCTGTGAGTATTGATCACACTGACAGGGTCTTGCTGTGGGTATTGATCACACTGACAGGGTCAATGCTGTGTGTATTGATCACACTGACAGGGTCAATGCTGTGGGCATTGATCACACTGACAGGGTCAATGCTGTGGGTATTGATCACAGTGACAGGGTCTTGCTGTGGGTATTGATCACACTGACAGGGTCCTGCTGTGTGTATTGATCACACTGACAGGGTCCTGCTGTGGGTATTGATCACACTGACAGGGTCAATGCTGGTTCTGCTGTAGGGGACACACTCTTGGGGTGGGCACTGGTCCCATTGTGGATAAATGTTGGGCAGGATGAAAGTTTGACAAGGAACTCTCACCGATATGTATGCATGGCAGAAGGATTTTTTAAATGTAGAATCTCATGAAGGAATAGAAATGAAAGCAAGATTTGATATAGAAGAAAAGAACTGCTGAGCCAGTCTTAATGGATAACCAAGAAGGAAAGGGTGTGTTAGTTAGAAGAAGTTTTTATGACTTAGAGCAAAGGATAAACCCACCTCAAACAAGAAGATGTTTTTGCCAAGCAGGAAGATAGCACAGGCAAACAGAGCAGCAAAGCTGCAAGTAAAAAAAAGGTCTCAGAATTTTCCACTGCAAGAAAACTGAAAAACAACTTCTAGCTTAAACTGTGATGTACTAACTTTTAGTGATTAGAGAATAGTGACATGAATATGGTAATTATAGTAGTTATGATAGGCTATAGATAAAAGATAAGGTATAGATTGGTTCTACTGTATTAAGATGCTCAACAAAGAAAAATATAAAATGCACTGGAACCAAAAGAAAAGTATAAAATGCACTGTAACCAAAACAAAAGGGTCTCCAGGCCTGCCTGCATCTGGAGCTGACAGCTGTAGGCACAGCTCTGTCAGACACAACCCTGGACTGCTGTAACACTTTGGATACAATAAACTGCATTTTGTATACAGTAAACTGCATTTTGGACACAATAATTATTTTGTATGCAATAAACTGCATTCTGAAGAGCTGCCTGGAGTCCCACATCTTTCATTCAGGCTCTTACAATAGAACATAGCCCAGGGTGGCCACAGGAGTGTGTGACACTGCTCCTGGCCCAGGAGTCACTGTGCTGGTGACATGCTGCCCAGCAGAGCACATGAAGGAAGGACTTGGTGATCCTTGGGGGTCCTTTCCAACTCAGGGTATTCCAGGTTCTGTGGTTCCAGAGCCCAAATTCCCAGCAATTGGCTCATAACCCAGGTTTGCTGGTGTTCTCCTGGAAGGATTCCCTGTCCTTGCCCTGGAAGCCCAAGTTTATAAGGAAGGGCATTTCCCACCTGGCCTAAGGATGTCCCAGGAATGGAACTGCAGAACCAGGGAATCCTGGAATGGTTTGGGTTGGCAGGGACAAGGGCAGGGACACCTCCCACTGTCCCAGTGTCCAGCCTGGCCTTGGGCACTGCCAGGGATCCAGGGGCAGCCCCAGCTGCTCTGGGAAATCCATCCCAGGGCCTCCCCACCCTCACAGGGAGGAATTCCCTCCCAATATCTGCACTGCACCTCTTCAGGTTCTTGCAGCAGTTGGTAAACCAGGCCTGTGGCTGATGCCTCCCTGACCTTCCTCCCTGGGACACAAAGACCTCACTTTCCTCCAGACATCCCAAAATCCCCTTCCTTCTTCTCTTTCCTCTCCAAACCCCACCTTTCCCATGACATCCCTGCACTCACATCCCTGCCTGGAAAGCCCCCTCAGCCCCTAAATGGGGGCAGATTTCTTTGTCTCCCCCGTTCCACCATGAGGGAACAGCTCTCTCCCTCCCAGGATGGACCTGGGGCTGCTCCCAGGTCTCCCTGTCCCACATTGGAACCTTTACCCCCAAAACCTCCAGGCAGAACTCTTTTAGCCTTAGTTTGTGCTCCTTGGGTGGATTGTGCCAGGTTTTGGGGTACAGCAAAGCTCCTCCACCCCCAGCCAAGCCCAGCCCCGTTTGGATTCCAGGGCAGCAGATTCACAAACTCCACTGGAGCAGCAAAATGAAATTCTGAGCTCCGTGGGCAGCTCAGTCCCCACCCAGGAGAGGATTTCAGAGCTTTCCTCACGCTGGACTGGCTGGCACGGCCTCGAGGAGCTGCCAGGGCTCCCGAGCCTCAGCACAGCTCAGAGAGCCAAAGCAAATCACAGTGACAGCGGGGCCAAATCCCATCAGCACAGGCATGGGCACGGGAGGAAACCAGAGCCACAGCCCAGATTTAAAAACAAAACTCCTCCAAAAGTCTCTGTACCGTGGCAGGAGGGCAAATCCCAACCCAGGCCTCACCACGCCCAAACCCCACTGAAATCCACTCACCACAAACAAAAATATCCCACCCTGAACCTTCACCCTCCCCTTCCTCCTCCAAGGGGAGAAGGAGGCAGAGGCTTTGCAGAACCCACTTTGGGCTTCTCTCGTTTCAGCCTCGGCATTGAGGAGGGGTCTGGGAAGGAGCAGGAAGCAGAAGGAGGGACCTGGAGGATGGCGGGTGAAGGAGGTGATGAAAAGAGATGGAAGGAGGGAAGAGAAATGGCCCTTCCTCTGAAAATTGAAAAGCAAGAGGTTGGATCTCCTGCCTGCACCTCCTGTGCAAAAACAGAAGTTTTGGGAGCAGTTTTGCAGCCTGTCCCAGCCCTTTTCCAGCTGTTGATCACATGGAGCCCTCTGCAGAATCTGGGCTGGTGGGAAGGGCTGCAGCCAACCCTGACAGCTGTGCAAGCCTTTCCATGGGGGTGTCCAGCTTATGGAGCTGTTCTGCCCTTTTGCCTGCTTCTCCCACCGTCCCAGACTCAATCTCCATGGGAAAACCTTCCTGAGGCAATGTAGGGATCATGAGAAGCGTGAGGGTTTCGTTTGCTGTGTCTGGAGGTTGCCAGAGCAGCTCCCAGAGGCAGCTTGGGGGGATGGAGCTCTGGGAATTCATCACAAGCTCCCAACCTTGCTCCTGATGCTGTCCCAGAGCCCAGGACTGGCTCCCAATCCCTGCCAGCCCCAGGAGGGGCAGCTCCAGGCAGGGGCAGCTGCTGGAGGACAGAAACCATCCCTGTCCTCCTGGCTCTGGGCACAGCAACTTCCCTGGATCCCATCCTGGGTGGGATCGACCTTCAGTGATCAGCTGGTCCAGCAAAACCCCACTGGACTCAGGAACCCAGCACTGGGAATGCTGGGAATGGGAATATCAGAGCCCAGCTCAGTGCCCAGATCCCAGCTCCATACAGAGATCCCAGCTCAGTGCCCAGATCCCAGCTCAGTGCCCAGATCCCAGCCCCGTGCCCAGATCCCAGCCCCGTGCCCAGATCCCAGCTCAGCACCTGGATCCCAGCTCCACACCCAGATCCCAGCTCAGTATCCAGATCCCAGCTCAGTATCCAGATCCCAGCTCAGCATCCAGATCCCAGCTCAGTGCCCAAATCCCTGCTCCATACCCAGATCCCAGCGCTGTGCCCAGATCCCAGCTCAGTGCCCAGATCCCAGCTCAGTGCCCAGATCCCATCTCAGTGCCCAGATCCCAGCTCAGTGCCCAGATCCCATCTCAGTCCCAGATCCCAGCTCCACACAGATACCCCAGTTCCACACTCTTCCAAAGCAGAGGCAGGAGCATTCTTGCTCAGGAATTGATTTGAAGATGTTCCATGTAAAGGCTGGGAGGTTTTTGGTGCACTCCAACATTTCCTCCAGCCTCCTCTGATTGCTGCATCTCAGCCTGGAAATGATCCTTGGTTTTTTTTCCCCTGTGGACCCCAAAGTTCCCTGCCCTGCCTCTGCCGTGTCTGGCCCACAAGGGCCATGGACTCACCTTGGCCTCAGGTGAGAGAAGCCAAAAACCTTTTTCTTTCTGCCTCAATCCCAGCTGGTTTTTAGAGGGATTTTTGGCAATAAGCCTCTTCTTTCCCTGGCCATCCCTGCCCCTCCTCACGACAGCAGCTCCCCAGGAAGGCACTGGCACAGGGATAATGTGCAGGGGACAGGGAATGAGAACCTTGGATCCCCAGGGCTGGAGGGGACAGGGAAAAGGGGCTGCAGGTGCCAGGTGAGGAGGAAATATGGGACATCATTGCCAGAGCCACCAGCAGGACCAATTCCCAGCAGCATCCAACACGGGTTTTAATTTCCTTTTTAACTCTGGGGTCACCTGGGGCTGGCATCTCCCAGAGCTCATTCCCTTCCAGCCCACGGCCCCGGATTACTGAGATTTACATAAAATGAGGAAAGCTGAGCCCGGGCTGGCACTGCCCCGTGTCCCTGCTCGTCACTGCTCCGTGTCACTGCCCGGTGTCACCGCACCGTGTCACCGCCACTCCCCGGTCCCACCCGCAGCTCTGGGGCTCTCTGAGCTCTTTGGTTGTGCAAACAAACCCCGGGGCGGCCCAGCCGAGCTCTCCTGCCCAGCTCTGTCACCAGGGTCGTGTCCCACCCTCCTGCTCCTCACTGATGTCACATTCCTGCCCAGGCAGGTGACAGAGAGCTTCCAGCAGCCAGCGGGGCCATGGGGGCTCCATCACTTGGGAGTCTGTGCAAACCCAGGGCACCACAGGGAATATTGCTCTGTCTGCTCTGGGGTGCCCTGGTTTTGACCCTCATTCATGGAGAAAGTTTCCTAGACTTCATGATAGACCAGAACCCACAAAAGTGTGAAATAGATTATAGAGACAAGTGTAGGTGTATCACTTGGTGAGAAATTGAGGTTTGGGGATTTTTAGTGTGCAAGATGGAGGGCACAGGGTGTCATCCTGGGTTTCTTCTTCATGCTTCTTCTTCCTTCTTCTCCATGGGTTTGGGTGGCATTTTGTAACTGGGCAGAAAAGTCTGCACTGGGGCTCTTTGGGATCAGTTATTGGGTTAAAAGGGAAAATAATTTATGTGTCAGCTCTTAATTGGATAGTTTAGTCTTAAAAGACCTTGTAACAAGAGATTGTTGGCCATTTTGTGCCTTCAAATGAAAAGCTGCCAAACCCACAGTAATGAGACTGTTTTACTGATAAGGAATAATAAACACCTGAGTCCAAACATGAATTACAAGTGCCTTCAATCCAGACCCAGACAAACCAACGACTGGGACCCCCACAGGAGTCTGCTGGTTTCTGGATGTCCTGGAGTCTGGCTGGAGTTGTTTCATGGATTTGAGAGAAAAGCAGTCATTATTTTCCTATAAATGTTTATATACCCTGGGCTGAACTTCAGCACACAACCATGGGAAGAACGTTCTCCTCTCTGCCATCCCTGAGGTGGGATTGAAAGGAGGTCCCAGCTTCCATCTCTACTGTCATGGGATGTTGGGAATGGCCAAATCCCAGAGCAGCTGTGGCTGCCCCATCCCTGGAAGTGTCCCAGGCCAGGCTGGACAGGGCTTGGAGCGACCTGGGATAGCAGGTGTCCCTGCCTTGGCAGGGGTGGGACAGGATGGCTTTAAAGTCCTTTCCAACCCAAACTGTTCCATGATTCTTGCTGGGCCAAAAGGCTCCATGGTCTCCACAGCCACGGGAATGTCCTGGTCCCAGCAGGATCCACAGCCTGGCTCTGGTAGCACTAGTCTCGCTGTCTGCCTGCACCAAAGCCCGGGCAAACATTCAGGACTGAACTTGCAGGTCCTCGAGGTGGGATAAAGGAACCAAGCAAAGCCTCTCAAGCAGGTTCTGCTCCTGGCCCGCGCCCAAGGTCCCTTCGGGAGGCACTGGAGGGAATCGGGGCTGCAATAATCCAAGTGCCTCCCTCAGGAACAACAAACACAGCCAGAGCCAACACAGCTCTGTGCAAAAAGGGATTTAGGACTCGAGGTGAAAGCAGAGAAGGTGGGGATTCTTTCCCTGCTTTACTCCCCTGGGTGAACGTCCTTTGGATGGAATTGGGCACCAGGAGAAAATCCCTTCTCCTGATGGTCACCAAAAGGGACCTCAAAGCCTTCCCTGGCTGCCACAGCTCCCTGCTGGAGAGGGGCTGGGGACAGGGGATGGAGGGACAGGACACAGGGCATGGCTTCCCCAGAGGGCAGGGTTAGATGGGACATTGGGATGGAATTCACCATGTGAGGGTGGGGAGGCCCTGGAATGGATTTCCTAGAGTGGCTCTGGCTGCCCCTGGATCCCTTGAAGTGTCCAAGGCCAGGCTGGAGGGGGCTTGGAGCAGCCTGGGATAGTGGGAGGTGTCCCTGCCATGGCAGGGGCTGGAATTCAATGGTTTTTAACATCCTTTCCAACCCAAACCAGTCTGGAATCAGGCAGCAGGAGCCAAATCCTGGAAAAATCCAGCACAGGCTCTCTCCTGCAGTGAGGGACCCATGCTTGGTCCTGTCCCTGCTGAGGGACCCCCACTCACAGCCCCTCCTGTGTGGGGATCCTACCAGGATCAGGAGCTGCAGGGTGCAACTGCTGCTGCTCCAATTCCCAGATGGAAGCCAGGCCAAGGGGCTCCCAGGACACTTCCTTGGACACTTCCTGCTGATCCAAAGACAGATGAGTCCATTCCTTCATTCTCATCTGCTTCCCAAGCCCACAGCTGCTATTCCCCATACCCTGCTGGGGAGCAGGATGGGACCAAATGCTCAGGCACATCCATTTTTCCAGGCAGCCAACAGAACAGCATTTGTCACTGTACAAGAATTTATTTTTTTTCTTTTAAGGGCTGCTGCTGGAGAACTCTCCGAGACAGGATTTCAGTTTGATCCATTCCAGTTTTACTCACTCCGGTTTTACACATTTGAGTTTTCCCCCTCCTTTGTGGGACAGAAATCTTGCATTTCAAGGAACAGCAGAACCAAAACCATTCAATTTGTACAAAATTTTCTCCTGAGCCTTATTCCAGTGGTGGATTCTCTGGTGTCCAATGAAAAGGGCTTTGGCTGCCTTGGGATGCAGCAGTTCAGGTTGTCCCTTAGGCTGTTTTAGAGGAGTGGGAATTGCCTGCAGGAACTCCCTACTCCCAGAAAAGAGCAGAAAATGGGATTTCCAGCAGGGTCTGAGCAGCACATGGGACTCCTGTGACAGGTTGGATCCAAGCAGGAAAACTGCACGTTGTTTATGCAGTAAGTGTTTTTGTGGCTCCGAGGTATTTCAGATGGAATGGAGATACCTCGGGATGTTTATACTTTCCTGGAAGCCAGGGGAGCAGAGATATCAGGGCCATCTAAAGCACTGGAGGAGCTCCTGATTGTGCAAGAACCATTCCCTGCCTTGCAAAACGTTCTTCAAAATACGGCACCTTCAAAACGTTCTTCGAAACGCTGCAGCGGCGCCTTTCCTGCCACACCAGCACGGGGCTCAAACACGGCGCTCAAACTGGGGGTTCCAAACACGGAGTTCTAAACGTGGGGTTCCAAACACGAGGTTCCAAACAGGGGGTTCCAAACACAAACACCAGCACGGGGCTCAAACAGGGGGCTCAAACAGGGGGTTCCAAACAGGGGGTTACAAACATGGACACCAATATGGGGCTCAAACAGGGGGTTCCAAACATGGGGTTCCAAACACAAACATCAGCACGGGGCTCAAACAGGGGTTACAAACAGGGGGTTCCAAACATGGACACCAATATGGGGCTCAAACAGGGGGTTCCAAACATGGGGTTCCAAACACAAACATCAGCACAGGGCTCAAACAGGGGTTCCAAACAGGGGGTTCCAAACACAGACACCAAAACAGGGCTCAAACACAGGGTTCCAAACAGGGGGTTCCAAATACAGACACCAGCACGGGGCTCAAACACAGGGTTCCAAACAGGGGGTTCCAAACATGGGGTTCCAAACAGGGGGTTCCAAACACAGACACCTACACAGGGCTCAAACAGGGGGTTCCAAACAGGGGGCTCAACAGGGGGGTTCAAATACGAGGCTCAAACAGGGGGTTCCAAACAGGGGGTTCCAAACATGGACACCAACACGGGGCTCAAACAGGGGGTTCCAAACACAGACACCAATATGGGGTTCCAAACTCAGGGAACCCACAGAAGACATCAACATAGGAACCAATACAGGGCTCAGACAGGGGGTTCCAAACATGGGCACCAACACAGGGCTCAAACATGGACACCACCAGATTCCAAACACAGGGAACCCACAGAGGGCATCAACACAAGGCTCCAAATACAGGGTTCCAAATATAGACACCAACACCAGATTCCAAACACAGGGAACCCACACAGGGCTCCAAATGCCGGGTTCCAAACACAGGGTTCAAACACGAGGCACAAACATGAGACACCAACACAGGGCTCCAAACACCAGGTTCCAAACACAGGGTTCAAACATGGACACCACCAGATTCCAGACACAGGGAACCCACACAGGGCTCCAAACACAGGGCTCCAAACACGGAACCAATATGGGGTTCCAAACACAGGGAACCCACACAAGGCATCAACACAGGAACCAACACGGGGCTCAAACTGGGGGTTCTGAACATGGACACCAACATGGGGCACCAACAGCAGATCCCAAACACAGCGAATCCGCTCCAAAAACCGGGTTCCAAACACAGACACCAACAATGGGGCTCAAACACGGGACGCCAACACCAGATTCCAAACACAGGGAACCCACACAGGGGACCAATACAGGGCTCCAAACACCAGGTTCCAGCTCTGCAACATGGGACACCAACACGGAGTTCCAATCATGGGGTTCCCACACAGGGCACCAGGATGGGGTTCCAAATACGGAGAACCCACATGGGGTTCCAAACACAGGGTTCCAACATGAGGCACCAAAGTGGGGCTCCAAACATGAGGCACCGACATGGGGCTCAAACACAGGGCACCAACACACTGTTACAAAGATGGAGTTCCAAACATGGGCACCAACACAGGGCTGCAAACACTGGACACCAGCAAGGGGTTCCAAACACAGAGTTCCAATACAGGCACCAAGACAGGCACCACCATGAGGCACCAGCTCAGGGAATCCACACAGGGCACCATCAAAGGCTTCCAAATGTGAGGTTCCAGCATGGAGTTCCAAGATGGGACATGAACATAGGGAATCCATGGGCTGGAACCGGGCACTAACACGGGGTTCCAAACATGGGGCTCCAAACACAGAGCTCCAACACAGGGCTCAAACCTGGAGCACTCACATGAGCACCAACACAGGGTTCCAAACATGGGCACCAACATGGGGCACCAACACAGGGTTCCAAACATGGGGTTCCAACACAGGGCACCAAAATAGAGTTCCAAACACAGGACATGAAGATGAGGCACCAACACAGGGCTCAAACACGAGGCACCAGCACAAGGCATCAGCATGGTGTTCCAAACATGGGGCTCCAACACAGGGCTGAAACCTGGAGCATTCATGTGAGTACCAACACAGAGTTCCAAACATTGGCACCAACACAGGACACCAAAATGGGGTTCCAAACACAGGACAAAAAGATGAGGCACCAACACAGGGCTCAAACATGAGGCACCAGCACAGGGCACCAGCATGGTGTTCCAAACATGGGGCTCCAGACATGAGACATCAACGTGGGGCTCCAACACAAGGTACCAGCATGAGGCACCCACAGGGGTTCCAACTTCCTGCAGATGCCAACCTGCTCCTCGAGATCATTAAATTTGCACTTGCTCCCAGGGAGGGCTGATAACACTGTCACACTCCAGGGGCTGGGGTTGACAGGTAAAATAATGCACTTTCCCAAACTCATTGGATTTTCTGCAGGGCTGGAATGCTCCTGGCTGCTCCCAAAGCAGCAGCACACCTGGTGTGAGGTGGAAAGCCACATTTCCATCATCTCCAGCAGCTCCAAGACCCCGTTCTAGACACAAGCACAGATTCAACAACCCATTCCCAACCCTTCAGCTTGTGGCATGTCCCATTTTTCCAGGGCAGTGCCCAACCACGGCACTGCCAGGAAACCTTGGCTCTGCCACTGACTCAGTGCCTGGAGTCACCAGGGTCTGGTTTTGTGCCATGGATGGATTCCTCTGTAAAACCAGTGGAATTATGGTGCTGGGGGTCTCTGGGCAAAGCTGGGATGGGCTGTTCTTGCTGGAAACCAACATCTCCCAGCAAATGCCCTGGACACCATGACAGCCAGTCTCAAAATGCAGCTCTGACCCTTTCCCCACAGTCCAGCAGCACAGCAATCCCCCAGCCATGGCACAGACTGCTCCAAGCCCGAAACAAACGTCTCCAGTTTCAGCACCAGCATCTCTAAGCTCAGTACAAATGAGATGCAATGAGTTTTGCATCTCCAGACAAAAGTCAGGACCATGGGGTTGGACTTCTAAGTGGCTCAGAACTAATCCTGCTGACTTTTCCTTCCTTTTAATTAGTCCTGAGCACTGAGACATCCCCACGCTCCCCACGAGTAACCACTAATCAGGCAGGGTATGAGCTCCAGTAATTACCTGGATTTGCTCTCCATCCTCCCTGCAGTAATTGCAGCCCTGAGTAACTCCTGCCCTGAGTAGGGCTGAGCCCTGTGCCAGGCATGTGGAGCACGAGCCTGGCCGGGACCATGATCCCGAGGCTCAGCAGCACCCAAATCCCTTTAGCCTCCAAACCTGTTTTACGAGACTCACTCCACTGATGGAAAAGCTCTGGCTGGAGAGATGCTGGGGCGGGACACAGTCCTAGGGGAGGATTTTCAGAGGAAAAGGTTTTATTGAACCACAGTCACACCTTGTTCAGACTCAGCCATGGGCTGGACTTGTTTTTCCCGCAGTCCCTCACTTTGTTAAAAGTGATGTCCCCAAAAGCCTTTTTGTGGAAGAAAAGGGAGAGGGAGAGGAGAGAGGAGGGGGAAAGAGAAGAGAAAAGGGGATGGAGGAAGGGGGAAAAGAAGGGGGAAGGGAGAAAAGAAGGGAGAAGGAGAAAGAAAAGGGGAAGGGAAAGAGGAGGAGAAAGGAAGGAAAACAAGAAGAGGGAAGATGAGAAGAACAGTTCCATTGGAAGGAACCTACATCCATCCTCTGCTCCACCTGGAGCTCTGTTCCCCACCTGTCTTGGAGAAAAGAACCCTCACAGACCCCTGTGGGTCCCTTCCAGCCTGGGAGACCCCATCACCCCATGATATAATCCCACCAACATGGAACATCAGTCCCACGGCACTTGCACAGCTCCTCTGCAAAGGAAAAAATACTCAGTTTATTGTAGAGCAAGAGCCCTTGTTAGAGCCCAAACATGGACACTTGGTCCTGCTGGTCTGCATCCCTCTGGGATAAAATGGTTCTTCCAGCTACAGCTGAAGGAGTGATCCCACCTCAGAGTCAGCTCTGGAGAGGAAAAACCAGCTCCTCAATTTCCAGTAAAGCCACCAACCCCAGTGACAAGGTGAGGAAAAGGTTTTGCAGACATCCCTCAGGAACGGGAAATAGAGAAAAGGGAAAAGAAACTCTCTGGGCAAGGAGCAGATGGGAAGAACCAAATCCCAGAGAAGAAATTCTCACTCTGGGATTGACACCAAGAAAAGGAGGTTTCTGAAGAGCAGAGTTGGCCAAAATTGCCATAATTAGGGCACAGCTGGTGCTCCAGCTCTGGGGTCACATTTTCACATGGGAATTTTTGACAGTCTTTGCTTTGGGATTGGTTCCCAATTTTCTGGGTAGGAAATTTGTGCCCAGGTTGCAAAATTCTGGTGCTCTGAGGAGCTGAGCTGTACTGAATCCCTTTTGTGCCTCCCCTGCACTCACTTTTCATGGAATCATGGAACATCCTTAGTTGGAAGAGACCCTCAAGGCTCATCAAATCCAAGTCCTGGCCCTGCACAGGACACCTCCAGGAATCCCTCCATGCTCCCGGATTTTTCTGGTTGTTAAATCACAGCCCACAGCCTGGTTTTCAACACAACCCAACCTTAGCTCAAGCTCCACAGAACCCCCATCGCTTCCTGCCCTCTCCATGCTCCCAGGGTCCAGCTGCAAAGAGCAGCTCTGGGATAGATCCCAGGTAAGGGAGCCCAGGGGAAGGGAAGCAGTCCTTCCCAGATAAGGAGCCCAGGAGAAGGGGAGCAGTCCTTCCCAAGTAGGGGAGCCCAGGAGAAGGGGAGCAGTCCTTCCCAGGAGAAGGGGAGCAGCCCTTCCCAGGTAAGGGAGCTCAGGGGAAGGGGAGCAGTCCTTCCCAGCACTGCTGGAGGCTGATCTATGACCTCCCCAGGGCAGCGAGCGCTGCATTCCCTGGCTGTAATAGTAGGGGCAGGATCTGATGTTCCCTCAGCTGGAACACAGCAGGAAAAAAAGCATCAGATTTCCCGGGACCCTGATCCCATCCCCTCCAGCAGCTGATCCTGCAGCCCCCCCTCCTCCAGGTATATAAATGCTGGCCCAGGTCGCCCTCAGCAACACGGCAGGAGGTGGGCACCAAGGGCACTGCGGGCAGGATCATTGCTGGGAGCCACAATGATGTGGGAACTGCGCTCCATCGCCTTCAGCAGGGCCGTCCTGGCGGAATTCCTGGCCACTCTGGTCTTCGTGCTCTTCGGGCTGGGCTCGGCACTGAACTGGCCCTCGGCGCCGGCGCCGAGCACGCTGCAGATCGCGCTGGCCTTCGGGCTGGCCATCGGCACGCTGGTGCAGGCCCTGGGCCACGTCAGCGGCGCCCACATCAACCCGGCCGTGACGCTGGGCTGCCTGCTGGGCTCGCAGCTCTCCCTGCTCCGCGCCATCTTCTATGTGGCGGCCCAGCTGCTGGGGGGCGTCGTGGGCGCCGCCATCCTGCACGAGGTGACCCCAGCCAGCGCCCGCCAGGGCCTGGCCCTCAACAAGGTGAGGACGGGGTATACGGGGCAGGTAAGGCAGGCCTGGGGACACCGGGCAGGGGCCTGGGGACCTGAGGGGTGGCAGGCCCCAAAAACGCCCTCAGCTGGCCCAAAACCTCTTCAGATGGGGATCTCGGATTTCCCAAAAATTCCCACTGGGATTTTCCTCAGAGAACCAGGAGAGGCCCAAAATCGGGGGAATTCCATCACAAATCCACCCAAAAATCCCTAAAAACCCCCTCAGCTCCTCAAAACCTCTTCAGCTGGGGATCCCAGAATTCCTGCAATTCCCCAAAATTCCCGCAATTCCCCAAAATTCCCACTGGGATTTTCCTCAGAGAACCAGGAGAGGCCCAAAATCAGGGGAATTCCATGGGAATTTCATCCCAAATCCACCCAAAAAATCCCTAAAAACCCCATCAGCTGCCCCAAAACCTCCAGCTGCAGATCCCAGAATTCCCACTGGGATTTTCCTCAGAGAACCAGGAGAGGCCCAAAATCGAGGGAATTCCATCCCAAATCCACCCAAAAATCCCTAAAAACCCCCTAAGCTGCCCAAAACCTCCAGCTGGGGATCCAAGAATTCCCAGAATTCCCCAAGATTCTCACTGGGATTTTCCTCAGAGAACCAAGAGAGGCCGAAAATCAGGGAAATTCCATCCCAAATCCACCCAAAAAATCCCTAAAAACCCCCTCAGCTCCTCAAAACCTCCAGCTGGAGATCCCAGAATTCCTCAAGATTCCCACTGGGATTTTCCTCAGAGAACCAGGAGAGGCCCAAAATCAGGGGAATTTCATGGGAATTTCATCCCAAATCCACCCAAAAAAAACCCTAAAAACCCCATCAGCTGCCCCAAAACCTCCAGCTGGAGATCCCAGAATTCCCACTGGGATTTTCCTTAGAGAACTGGGAGAGGCCCAAAATTGAGGAAATTCCATCTCAAACTCACCCAAAAATCACTAAAAGCCCCCTAAGCTGCCCCAAAACCTCCAGATGGGGATCCCAGAATTCCCACTGGGATTTTCCTCAAAAATTTCCCCAAAAGTTCCCACTGGGATCCCCCAAGATTCCCACTGAGAGTTTCCTCAGAGAGGTCCAAAATTTGGGAAATTCCATCCTAAATCCACCCAAAAATCCCTAAAAACCCCCTCAGCTGCCCCAAAACCTCCAGCTGGAGATCCCAGAATTCCTCAAGATTCCCACTGGGATTTTCCTCAGAGAACTGGGAGAGGCCCAAAATCGGGGGAATTCCATGGGAATTCCATCCCAAATCCACCCAAAAATCCCTAAAAACCCCCTCAGCTCCTCAAAAACTCCAGATGGGGATGCCAGAATTCCCCAAGATTCTCATTGGGATTTTCCTCAGAGAACCAGGAGAGGCCCAAAATCTGGGGAATTCCATCCCAAATCCACCCAAAAATCCCTAAAACCCCCCTAAGCTGCCCCAAAACCTCCAGCTGGGGATGCAAGAATTCCCAGAATTCCCCAAGATTCTCACTGGGATTATCCTCAGAGAACCAAGAGAGGCCAAAAATCAGGGAAATTCCATCTCAAATCCACCCAAAAAATCCCTAAAAACCCCCTCAGCTCACCAAAGCGTCCTGGCAGGGGTCCCAGAATTCCCCAAGATTCCCACTGGGATTTTCCTCAGAGAACCAGGAAAGGCCCAAAATCAGGGAAATTCCATCTCAAATCCACCCAAAAATCCCTAAAACCTTACCTCAGCTCCCCAAAACCTCCTGCCAGGGATCCCAGAATTCCAAAAATTCCCCAAATTCCCAGTGAGAAAGCCTCTGAATGCCACAGCTCAGCACCTGCTGGACCCTGCTGCTCCAAGGGTCCTGCCAGGAGCAGGGATGAAGGCAGGACTCGTCTTCCTCCTCTGGTTTTAGGGCTGAAATTTCCTGAGGTCCATCAACTATTTCCCATTGAGCCACTTCTTCCAGCTGGGAAATTTTTGGT
>JAWWMS010000105.1:3231003-3242034 GCA_035048045.1 Chlorospingus semifuscus
ATGGATGGATGGATGGATGGATGGATGGATGATGGATGGATGGATGGATGGATGGATGGATGGATGGATGGATGGAGAGGGATGGATGGATGGATGGATGGATGGATGGATGGATGGATGATGGTGCCATGAGCAGAGCTGGAGCAGCAGCCCCAGGAGCTGCTCTCACCACGTCCCTGTTGCTTTCCAGGTGTTCTGGGTTGGGCCCATCCTTGGGGCTTGCTTGGCCTCCCTGCTCTACTTCTACATCCTGGTCCCCTACTGCATGAACATGTCTGACAGGGTGGCCATCATCAAGGGCACCTACGAGTCCGAGGAGGAGTGGGAGGAGCAGCGGGAGGAGAGGAAGAAGTCCATGGAGCTGACCCCGCCGTAGGAGCAGCTGGCAAAGCGAGGCTGAGGGAGGGGAGGAAGGCCCACCCGTGGGCTCGTGTGTGCCCCAAGCCAGGCCATCACCACACCCAGCGGCAGCTGCTGACTCTTCATCCAAACCTTCCCATCCCGGCCCCCGCGGGTGCCGGAAGGCCGGGGGCTCTCTGTGTGTGTAAAGAACCCCTGCATGAGCTCTAGAACCTCTCCAGCTTCCCCGCAGCCACAGAACCCCTCAGCCAGGCCCTGGCACCCTCGGCTCCAGCTCTGCACCCTGGCAGGGCCCCACACCCCACACTGGGGCACCTGCAGGACCTCACCTGGCCCAGGGATGGGAACACCTGGGGGAAGGGGAACAACTGCTTAGGGCAGGGGGGCGCAGCTACCCCCAGCCCAGGGGCTGCTCGTAGATGCTCTTTCACCTTTCCTGGTGCTGGGAGTCCTTTTTATTCCCAAAAGAACGAGACTTTTTGGATTCTGTGTTGAGATCTTTGTATTATAGTTTATTATTTATTGCAAATAAAGGAAAGTTTAAAAAAAAAATAAAATTCCTGGGTGCAAATCAACTCAAGTCTCAAAGTTTAGGGGGAAGAATGGATTGAGCTGGACACAAACTCATCCCAAAGGGTCAGAGAAATAGCAAGGGCTCAGACCCTGGATCCTGTGGGAGCTGCTGGGTTGGGAGGGGAAAACCTGAATCCTGGGATGGATGAGTGGGTCCCTGTGCTGGAGTGGGGAAGAGCAGGAGGTGCAAGGCAGCTGGGAATCCATCCAGGGCTGGAAGGAGCAGGACTGATCCTTGCAGTGCAGGGCAGCTGGGAGTCCATCCAAAGCTGGAAGAAGGAGCAGGAGCAATCCTCACCTTTTCCATCCTCAGTGCTTCCAGCCCTTCCCACACGGCTGGTTTGACTCCAGCTGTACCAGTTCTCCCAGACAGCTCCGTGGGTGCCCTCAAAAAGTGACCCACAACTCCCCAGCCCCTCAGCTGTGCCAAACCCACACCTTCACCTGCCCTTCTGCTCTGGCCCTGCTCTTCCAGTTCTACCACAACCCTCTGCCAGAGCAGCTCCCGGCACAGGGACACCGGCACAGGGACAGGGACACCGGGACAGGCACAGGGACACCGGCACAGGGACAGGGACACTGACACAGGGACACCAGGACCAGGACACCAGGACAGGGACACCAGCACTGGCACAGGGACACCGGGGTAGGGACAGGGACACCAGCACAGGGACACCAGCACGGGACACTGGAACAGGCACAGGGGCACCAGGCCAGGCACAGGGACACCAGCACAGGGACAGGGACATCAGCACAGGGACACTGGCACAGGCACACCAGGACAGGGACACTGGCACAGGGACAGGGACACCAGGACAGGTACACTGGCACAGGCACAGGGACACCAGGACAGGGACACTGGCACAGGGACACCAGCATGGGACACTGGAACAGGCACAGGGACACTGGCACAGGGACACCAGGACAGGCACAGGGACACCAGCACAGGGGACACCGGGACAGGGACACCCACATCAGCCCCTCCTCCTGCTGCCCAGGGGAGGTTCCCCCCACGGAGCCCCAGGGAGGGGGAGGCTCTGCCCGGGGAGCTCCCCCATCCCAGGTTCAGCTCCATCCCAGTTCAGCTCCATCCCACCCAGAGGGTCCTGCAGCCCTGGCCGGAGGGGATTGGCAGCCCCACCTGGATTTTGGCCCCCCTGGACCTGCAGTCCCTGCTGAGCCTGGGGACAGCACTGTCACCCCCCCAGCAGTCCCCAGAAAGGGTTGGGGACAAGCAGGAGGAGGAAGGGAGGTAGAAGAACCCTTTGGGTCAGGAAATTAAACCCTGCAACCTCCCCATGTGTCCTCAGGATGGGCTGAGGACTCCCCACACCTCAGCTTCCCCTTTTGAGGGATATTCTGCCATCTTCCCATGGGGGATGAGAAGAACACCAGCTGGGGAGATTAAAGCAGATCCCAGAGACCCCTCTCAGGGACTGGGGCAGGGCAGCCCCCCAAAACCTGCACCCCCAGTGTGCTTCCCCTACACCCCAGGACCCTGAGGATGCCCCCGGTGGGTGCACTCAGCCCCCCCAAAAACCTGCACCCCCCGTGTGCTTCCCTTGCACCCCAGGAGCCTGAGGATGCCCCCAAAGGGTGAACTCAGCCCCCCCCAAACTGGGAATCTTTGCCATCCCCTGATTCTGGAGCTCTGAACCCCATCCATCCCCACAGCAGAGGAGGGATTGGGGAGCCCCAGTGGGAACTGGGGACCACCACAGCCCCCCCCCAGGGTGTGCCCGGCCCCCCCAGTCCCTGCAGCAGGGGAAGGAGCCCGGGCTGGGCGTGAGCCCTCCCGGGATGAATCAGAGGCTCCTGCAGCTCCGGCTCTGTGTCAGCACTAAAACCACCCAGGGCCCAGCCCTGAGCCCAGCTCGGGCACTGCCAGGGGGGTTTGGGGTCAGGGGCACCCCAAGGCAGGGCAGGTGCAGCTGAGCCCAGCAGGACCCCTCAGAACAGAGCCCAGAGCTCCTTCCCCCTCCAGCTCCCCTGGGCCCTGAGGATTTGATCCAGGCAGGGAGGTGAATTCAACCCAGACTCAATTCTGGCATCCAGCAAACCCCGTGACCTCACCTGGCCAGGGCAGGGCCCAGGGCAGGGCTGGGAAAGGACTGAGGGCCTCCCACCCGTCCTCACCTGTCCAGGAATGGCAACAGCAGCACGTGGAAACCAATGGAGAATTTATTATTGCTACTTCTCTAACATTCCAGCTCCTTCAGACTCATTTTTAGTTCG
Organism: Chlorospingus semifuscus; assembly: GCA_035048045.1. NCBI lineage: Eukaryota > Metazoa > Chordata > Aves > Passeriformes > Passerellidae > Chlorospingus > Chlorospingus semifuscus. The sequence continues at coordinate 3,234,172 of JAWWMS010000105.1, forward strand.
ATTGGAAGGTTGGGAGACAGCACTGCCCCACTCACTCCCTGAGCAGAAATTGGCTTTTCATGGAAAAATTCACTTTTATTTCAGCAGAAACAGCAAGGCCAGGCACAAACCTGTGTGTTCACACTGACTAACCTGCAGTGCTGTGCTGGTTTTCCTGTTTTCCCCTAAAACAGGAGTTTCCATTCCATTCCATTCCATTCCATTCCATTCCATTCCATTCCATTCCATTCCTCTCCACCATCGTTTGGGGCATTAAAAGGTGAATTACACTTTATTACCAGCTTTTCTTACCCTAATTTAAACGTTTCTCACCAGGTGAAACCACTCCAAAGGCACCTCATTACCGTTCCTGGGTGGTTCTGCTCTAATTAAGGGTTATTCCCTGAACGTGCCCACGAGCAGCTGCTCTGCTCTAAGAAGATTTCACAGATAATTCCTCACTCCTGAGTACCTTTTCCATCCTCAGGTAATCACTGCTCAGCTTTAAAAACTGGAATTTTTTTTTTCCTGGAGGGAGGACAAGCCCAGGATTTTCACAGGTTGCAGCAGTCTGGAAACTTCACATTTTTAATGCATCAAAGGTCTTTCAGGTCTATTTAAGTCTAATTAAGAAAGATTTCCACTAGATAATTTAAATTCCCTGAACCTCAAGTTTTCTGGACAGGGGAAGGAACCAGGCCCATGAGAAGAAGCAAAATTCAGTGGAAATGGCCCAGTTAAGGATTTTTCTGTGGGACGCAGGATCTTCTTTGGTTTTGCTCCTTGCAGAAGGTGAGGCCCAGAAGGGACAGAGCTCCACATCTGGGCCACATCCCTTCCACCTGCTCCCAGCTCCCAACTATTTTGCATCCCTGAATGTTTCCCTTGAATCCTCAGGTCCTGAGGAGCAGAGTCTTGTTTCACCTGGAAGCTCAGCCCAGCTCGCTGGGAAGATGAGGAGAAAACACCCCAGGAAATCCCAGAGAGGGAGAAAAGCATCACAGAGGGGCTCGAATCCCAGCTGGGAAAGCCCAGGGAGCACCTCCCTGCTGCAGGAGGAATTCCAGGGCTGCTCTGGAGAGCCCCGAGCAAGCAGAGAGCAGCTCAGGAGCACCACGAAGGAGCTGAGCCAGAGGAGAGAACTGAGAACACAGAACAGAACCCAGAATACAGAACAGAACCCAGAATAGAGAACAGAACCCAGAACTCAGAATAAAGAACACAGAACAAAACACCCAAAATACAGAACAGAACCCAGAACCCAGAATAAAGAACACAGAACAAAACACCCAAAATACAGAACAGAACCCAGAACCCAAAATAAAGAACACAGAACAAAACACCCAAAATACAGAACAGAACCCAGAATAAAGAACACAGAACAAAAAACCCAGAATACATAATAAAGAACATAGAACAAAAACCCAGAATACATAATAAAGAACACAGAACAAAAACCCAGAATACAGAACAAAAACCCCAGAACTCAGAACAGAACTCAGAATAAAGAACCCAGAACAACAAACCCAGAACAGAGCTTGAGGCTCCACACCAGGAAACTTTATTCCTGCAAATACTGACATTTCCAGAGCATTTTCAGAGCATTCCCAGGGTTGAAATGCCCCTGGAGAAGAGCGAGCTGTGCCCCAGGAGCAGAGCCCAGCCTGGGTGTTGGCATTAGTCATGGCACATGCTGTGCCAGCACCCACCTCCTCCAGAGCCTTCCTCCTCCTACTCAGCCTCTGCCCAGCCTGTTGTGCCATAGAATCCCTCGTTAGGAGCCAGGAAACAGCTCCCAGTTCACCGAGGGACAGCAGCCACCCTTCCTGTTGTCACCCTGGCCAGGAACGCGGCCTCCGCCTGAGTAGCACCTCCTGCAATTTGTGTTTGGCTCCCTGGCTCAGTTCACGGGGATTTGGGGGTCGGGCTGGGCACCCCCAGTGCTGCCAGTGCCACCAGTGCCCTGCCTGGTCTCCACAGTGCACCAAGACCCCAGTGTGTTCATAATTCATGGAAAGGTGAGAGTTGCCCAAAAAACACCCTGGACATTGAGGAGGCGAAGGGCTGGAGATGTCCAGAGAGCAGGGAGAGCAAGAGGAGATCCAAAGATGCTTCTGTTCCCACTAAACACCTCCCATAGCCCCCCAATAATAACCTCTTTAATAACTCCCAACTTTAATAAGTCCCAACTCCTACAGGCCAAAAAACGCCTCTTTAATAAATCCCAACAACTTTAATGAGTCCCAACTTAGCTTTTAATAAGTCCCAACTCAACTCTAATAAGATCCAGCTCCTTCAGCCCCTTCAGCCTTCAAGCCAGAGCAGCTGGGAGTTTTTAGCAGAGGTCCCAAGGTGGGGACCAGGAGGGGACAGGTGTCCCCCTGCCCTGGGTGCTCTGGGAGAGCCAAGGGTGCCGAGGGCATCTCCTGCTGCCCTCTGCTGGGATTGCCGTGGGGAAAGGAGAAGAGGCCAGGAAAACCCTCCCAAAACAGCCCCAGCTGAGGGAAAACCCCTCTGTTGTTTCCACCCACCCTTCCTAGAGCTGAGCCTCAGCACCCCATGGAAATGGAGGTTCCTCCCTGGGGACTCCGTTCGTTGGCGCTGCCGGCGGCGCGGCTCTTCCCGCTGCCAAGTTTCCTCTTGCTCAAGGTTTTGCCTCGGCTTTCCAGGATCTGTTTGTTCTTAATCACCCTCCAAACAAAGTCCAGGCGGCTCCTCTGAGGGCTGCTGGTGATGGCATCAATAAAAATCAAGGGTAATAAGAAGGGAAGATAAAGGCGCCCTGCAGGCCCGAGCTTGGCCTAACAAAGGGGCTTTGTTGGGAAAGGTCAGCTCTGGAGCTGAGAGGGTTTCCCAGGCTGGAGAAAGCAAGAACCCAGCAGGCAAGGAGGGGATTGAACTCAGCTTTGTTAAACTGCAGCCCTGGGGTGAGGTGTCAGAGCTCCAGCCAGGCTTTGGGCTGGGTTCCCCCACAACAGGAGCTCTCCAAGCTCAGTGCTTCCATCCAGCCTCAGGATGGGCAGGAAAAGGAGGACAAGACCTTGAGGGTCCTCTCCATGCACAGAACCACTCAGGAAAACTGGGACCTGATCCATGGCAGAAACAACCCCTGAAAAATCACCATGAACCCGCAAAATAAACCAAATAAATCCCCTGGCACAAGGCCTCCAGGATCCAGGCCCGGCTCTGCCACTTGACATTAATCCTGCTTGGCAAAGGCCACAGGAGCTCCTGTGCCCAAAGCAAGGTGCAGCTGCAGGTTGGGATAAAGCCCTCTTGTGCAGCCAGGATTAAAAATGGGGATGAAAACAAACTTAAATGTCCAGCACAATCGGCCTTTTCTAAAGAGTCAGAAAGAAAAATAATAAATCAATTCCTCTTCTCCAGCAAATCTTCCAGCTTTTACCAGTGGGGATTTTTCCCTCCTGCCCAGGAGCTGGTTTCTCTGGGGACAGGGCAGTTGGTTCCCTGCCATGCAGCCAAAGAAAATGAGCCCTTTCTCCATTCTCTTTTTTTTAATTCCTTATTTTTTAAGCTACTTATCCCAACAGCCAATTGTTTCCTCACCAGGAGCCCCCCGTTTGGAGATCAGAGTCCACAGGAATTCCGAAATTCTGTTATCACCCTCATGGGGAAGGGATATAAAACTGAGCTTGTTTTCTTATCTCTTGGAACAGAAACCGCTGGTGTGTTTCACAAAGGAGCCCTGTAGGAACAGTTAATCAGTGGATAAAAGCGTGTTGGGTGTGCAAACACAACCTTATCCCTCTGCTGACATCAGGGCTTGCATCTCCACGGCTTTGCCCTGGATTTTTGCCACATTGTGTTTGGATTTTGAGCTGAGCTCTCTCTCTGCAGCAGCAAAGCTGTGCTGGGCCTTTCCCTCCTGCACCATCCAAGCCCCAAGCGCTCCTTTCTTCCCATGGAAACAGGAGTGAATCTGAGAGCTCCCCTCCGTGCAGCAGCCACCCTGAGCCCCGGGTTGTGCAGCAGAACAAGGTCTCAGTGTGGTTAACTGTCAGAACTCAGCACATCCCTCCAGGTGTCCAGAGTTGAGGGGCTCGGAGACTCTGGCACACAGCCCAGAGCACCTGCGGGTTTGATTTTGACCCCTGGAGCAAGTTACCAGCTTTGTATGAGGACCTGAAAGTCACAGAAGTTTAAATAATGTAATAATAAAATTATCACCGGGTGAAAATGTAGATTTTAGGATTTTTAGAATAGGGGTTTTGGGGACAAGATGGAGGGACTTGGGCGTGTCCAGCCTTTCTTCTTCTTCTTCTTGTTCTCCATTTTCTGCTGTGATGCTGGGATTGGTTTAGATTAGAAGTGCACTGTCTAACACAGGTGATAGGTATTGGGAATTAAGTGTAAATATGTTATATGTAGTTTGTAGTATAAAAATACAACACCGCCTCAGGGGCGGTCAGAGTGCCTGTGGCTGCCCTGCTGAGCAGATCTCGGCTGGGCAGAAAGAAAATTTTATAGATAATAATTAATAAACAGCCTCAGGACCGAAAAGTGAAGAGTTCAGACTCATCCTTCAGCCGCACGGGCCAAAGCAGAGACATCCTGCACATCTCAGGGGCAGCAATTATCAACAGCAACCTGAGAACACCACACTGGGCTGACCCCACAACCCTGCCCGGGGTTCTCAGGGGGTTCTGCCCCTCTCAGGGGGTTCTGCCCCACCTCCAGGGCTGGCTCCAGCCCGGGACCCCAGCACAGGAAGGATGGGGAGCTGCTGGAGAGAGCCCAGCCCAGAGCAAGCACCAGGCTGGTCACAGGGATGGAGCAGCTCTGGCATCAGGAAGGGCTGAGAGAATTGGGGCTGTTCAGCCTGCAGTGAGGTGACTTAACTGTGGCCTTCCAGTGCCTGAAGGAGCCACCAAACACATGGAGAGGGACTATTTACAAGGGCCTGGAGTGACAGGACAAGGGGGAATGGCTTCGCATTGCCACAGAGTAGGTGTAGAGTAGATAACAGGAAGAAATTGTTCCCTGTGAGGGTAGTGAGAGCCTGGCACAGGTTTCCCAGAGAAGCTGTGGCTGCTCCACCCTTGGAAATGTTCAAGGCCCGGCTGGACAAGGCTTGGAGCAACTTGGGACAGTGGCAGGTGTCCCTGCCCATGGCTGGGGTGGGACAGAACGGACTTAAAGGTCCCTTCCAGCCCAAACCACTCCATGTTTCTGCAATACATGAGCAGGGAATACTTCTGGATTTAAGGGATGCTGTGTTTGAAAGGCCTGCAAGGGCGCTGCAGCATCAGAGAGCTGTTCTCCTGCAGGACTTTGTCAGCCAGGGACGAGGGGTTTGTACTTTGTTGGGGACTGGAGCAGGCTCATCCTCGGCAAGCTTCCAGCCCTGCTCTCCCCCTGGGGCGAGCCAGTCCATTTCCCCTGGAGCCTGTGTTCCAAACCCAGGTCCCATTAATGCTGGGATGATGCTGCTGTGCCTCCTGTCTCCTTGGGTGAGTCCCTCCTCGGGCTGTGCACGGATCCAAGGGCAGCCAGGCCCTCCCAGGGCTCCTGCAGTTCCTGCTGCCCACAGCAGGGTTTGAGGCCTACCTGAGGCCCTGATGAGTAAATGCCAATTAAATATAACTCATATTCTGTCTGTGGCTCAGCGGGACACCCAGACATGCTCTCCACCCCGGCGTGTGCCATCAGATGGGATTAGCAGCTCTCTCACTCAGGGTTCATGCCAGGACAGGGTGCCCTGGGGCAGGGGTGAGGGGCACACATTCCAGGGCGATGTCCTGGAGCCCAGGCCCAGCCAAACCCCACAGTGAACACTGAGAGAAACCTGGAGAGAATAATCCAGCTCCTCTGGGGCCTGGGGGCTGTGTCAGACTCGGGGCACATTTGGTGGAGGGAGAGGGAGGAGGAGAAGGGGCAAGGTGGGTTCTGCACCAGGAGAAGGGTTTGCTGTGGGTTACCAAGGGCTGCATTTTCCTTTGTGTGCTGGTTTTATTGACCTTTGCAATCCCAGCCAGCGAGGGTGAAACAAGAACACACTGAAATAATGGAACCATGGGATGGCTTGGCTTGGAAGGGACCCCTAAAGGGCATCCAGTCCAGCCCTGCTACAAGGAGCACAGACACCTCCAACACACTGAGAATCCCTCTAAAATTTGGCTTTTATATACTTTGAAATGACACAAGCCAATGGCAGGGATGTGTACTGACATTTCTGAAGGCCACTGACATAGAATGTGCAGGGATTGGGACCGGTGGTTTGAATTTTCATGGGTTAAGGGCTCTGTGTCTTCACTGCTTAATCACAGCCAGCCACATGTGGACAGTAGGGACATCCTTGTCTTCTTTGAAGACATAATAAAATCATTCACATGTTGGAAAATGGAGGATGCCATAACAATAAAAATTACTATATGTGCTGTGCCAGCCAACTTCCCTTAAAACCAAGCCCTGCCATGTGTTTTACTCCCTGGCATTCAATTTAAAAAGTGTTTCCCATTTCTTTTTTTGAATCAGGACAGAAAATGCTGTCATGTCAGGGACTGTCAGGTGATTTTTTTACTGTGCAAAGCAAAATAATTTCACTTCTCAAGCAGCCATGGGAGGCCCTGCATCAGGTATGTCCTGGTACCTGAAATCAGCTCAGCAAAAGGATTCCAGTTTCTCAGCAGCCATGGAAAAATGCACTGGGCCCTCCTGTAAGCTTGCTACTGAGATTGGAGGCATTTCACGGGATGGGTGGAGACTTAAGGAAAAAAAAAGAATTATATATTGCTGCTCAGCTGTTTCATATTTATATGCTAATGTATCAAATGCAGAGTAATGGCCAAGAGCTGCAAACCTTGGCCCAAGCCAGGGCGTCCTGAGGCCCACAGAGCAGAGCCACTCACACCAGAGGGGGCTCTGCAGGAGCCAGGGAACAGCTCAGAACACAAACAACTGAGAGAAAAACTTCTCAGGGATCCATTAAAGAAAAGGCTGGTGCCAAATCAATAGAGATTGCGTGATGGATTAGCTGATGTATGAAACAGGAAAGAGTGAAATGTGTGCTGACCTCTCCTGCGCTCGCTTTTGGCACATCCCACCTGCCCCCCATGGCCTGGAAGGAGATCAGGTGGATTTGTGGGCACACAAAAAGTTGCCCCAAAGAACTGGACTCAGAACTGTTTTTACCACATTTTTTCCCTTCAATTGCATATAGTCACAAATAGATTCTCTCTGTTTCTTTATACCCTGAGCTGACTCAGAAGCTAATTCACAAGGTATTTCGTGCAAATAGCTTCTGACAATAGTCAGAATTCCAATTCCATGGCAATTCTAACCTGTCATACCCAGCATGAACCAAATATCAAGGTCCTACTCTTGCTCTTAAATCACAAATTTTACACTTGGAAAAGGCTTTGCAGGTTTTAGGAACTCACAGTGGTTGGCCTGATCTTATTTGCCAGCCATTCTTAGAAAAGAAGAAGCAGTATATAATGTTTTGCTGTTTAATTATGAGGCTAAATTCAGTGGTCTGTCTGCTGCTCTCATGCACTGATGTTTGTATTGCAGTAAAAGCTAAAAAGTGCCTTTAGAGTACAGCAGAGATGCACTGGCCAAGCCTCTCTGCATAGCAGAGGTGTCCTCCCCCTCAGGCCACCAGTTCCCATTTTCTCCTCATCTCTGGTTCACCTGCAGTTCCCCTCCCTATTCTGGGATCCTGAGAATCCCTCCCAGCTTTTGTCTTAGGCAGGAGGGTCTAAGCACATGGATATATCATGACATAGTCATGGGATCATGGAATTATCTGAGTGGAAAAGGACCTTAAAGCTCATCCCATCTCATTCCACCCCCTGCCATGGGCAGGGACACCTCCCACTGTCCCAGGCTGCTCCAAGCCCCATCCAGCCTGGCCTGGGACAC
>JAWWMS010000105.1:3257960-3268118 GCA_035048045.1 Chlorospingus semifuscus
AAAATAATAAATCAGCCTTCTGAAACATGGAGTCAGATCCTCATCTCTTCCCTCATCCAAGAACCCCTGTGAACACCATCACAACCTCCCTTGGCCTCAGGTGTGCTGGGGCATCCCGGAGCCCTGGGCTGGATGTGGGGTCAGCACTGGACACTTGGGAGAGGAGAGAGGCAGTAGGGAAAGCTGTACATGTAACATGTCCTGGTTTAGGATGTGTTTCTGCATGTGTGCAGCAGACTCCCACCTCAAAAGCAGGAGAGCCCCTCGGCTGGGTTGATGAGCCCCAAGTCCCTCTGCCATGGGACAGCTGGTTCTCCAGGCACCAAAAAAAACCCTCCACAAGGCCATTTCTTTCTGCTTTTTTCCCCCAAATAAGGTCCCGTGCTTAAAACCTAAAGCTGAAGGCCTCAGTCATCACGAAAAATTAAAACACCTCTAAATATTTTGCATCTGAACATTTCACCCATTTCCTGCTTGCTTTTATCAGTTCTTTCCTAAATTTTGCTGTGGAGCCATGGCTCCAGCCAAGCCCAAGGGGTGTCGTGGTTTTCCAGGGATGGTTTTTCCCTGCTGGCCTCCAGCAGTCAGGTCCTGCTGGAGTGACCTGCTCAGTGCCTCTGCTGGGGGGTGTGGGCTCCAACTGGGCAAACTGGTGTGGGGACTGCCTGCACAGCAAGGCTGGGTTATTGCAGCCCTGAGAGGTGCCAGGACAGCTCGGGGACACAGCAGAGGGTCGGAGGTGGCCTGGGCAGTGACCTGGGCTGGGCAGGAGGGGAGAAGCAAAGGCGGAGTCCCGGCAGAGCTCCAGAGCCTCCTTCTCCTCCGCCCCGTGGTATTCACCCAGCCGGAGCCTGGCTTTGTTGTGAGCAAAGCCACCTGCCTTCCTGATGGGAAATTATGACGGGGAAATTATAGGTATTTTCAATTTACCCTAATTTCATTTTAAAATGTGCAATTCAAATGACAATAAAGATGGGCGCAGTTGGGAATATAAATGAGCTTCCCTGACACAGCAGCCCAGAGATGTATAGCGGGCTCCTAATTCATTCCCAGGCATCCTGACACTTCCCTATTGTTAGACAACAACAGCTAATCACCTTCCTTTGTTAAGTATGAATCACACTTCTCTTTAGTAGCTTCCCCATTGTTTGATGGGTTAGGAGCTGTGCCTACGATTTACAGAGAGGAACCTCTTTGTATTAAAATGAGCCCGGCTCCCTCCTGCACTCAAAATAATAAAAAAAAAATAAAATTAAAAAGACAAAAAAAAAAAAAAAAAGAAAAAAAACCAAACCAAAAAAAAAGCAAAGGAAATGAATTAAAGTCTTTGATCTCGCCTTTCAGAAATGGGATTGGGCTTTCGAGTATTGTGGGTGCTGAGATAGCGTGGGTTGCCTGTGCCACTGTGTTTCGGGGCATTTTAAAGGGAAAAAAGACACAAATTGTAACTCATCAGGATGTAATTCCACTCAGTTACAATTATAATTCCTGCCTGGCTTCTTGTAATGAATTTGAATGATGGAATGAGATAGAGCCAGCCCACAGGCGGCGGGAGGAGAGGGTGTGAGTGCTGGTGCAGGTGCTGTGGGGACGGGCATTGGGACAGGCACTGGGGCCAGCATCACTCCTGAGCAGCCCTGCAGCCCGGGAGGCACCTTGGCAAACCCCTCAGCGCCCAGTGTTCCCACTGAGCACCTTGGTGAACCCCTCAGCTCCCACTGTTCCCACTCAGCACCTTGGCAAACCCCTCAGCTCCCACTGTTCCCACTCAGCACCTCAGGAATGGCCGCAGGCTGAGCTCCATGGGCTGCAGGTGCTGTGCTGGCCCTTGCCCTGCCAGGTGCAGATCCCTCTCTGTGCAGATCCCTCTCTGTGCTCCTCTCCCTCTGGACAAGCCCTTCCCAACCTCTTCACTAAGGCTGAGGTGCCACTTGAGCCCTGGCCTTTCCACTCCCCAGAGGGAAGCACAAAAGGGAATCAAACACTGCAAAGCTCCAAGGATAAACCCAGCAGGAGACCCTCCAGCACAGTGATGTGCCCCTTATCACCCTCCACTTCCCTTCTCCTCCTCCCAGCTCCTGCAGAAACATACAGATGCAGCCAAATCCCTTCTTGCCATGACAAAAAAAGGTGTAAAAATGAGCAGCTGCACATGTGTGTGCAGGGGCTTGGAGCAATGGCTTTGGATAAGCAATAACCCTGCTCCTCCCATCCCAGCACGCTGGGTGTGCATTTCCATGGAGCCACTGGGCTCCTGCAGTATAAATAGTTTATGGCATATCAAACTATTAAACATGATTTTAATCCCACTTGTGATGTTCGACGCATAACTCACAGGAGGCTGACTTTGATGTGGCTGGTGGAACGAAAATCACATTGAACAGATGTTCCAGCTGGAGCTGCTTAGTGTTTCCATTACAGAGCCTGCACTGGGGTTTTTTTCAGCTCTTTCTGCCAACCCCCCCTTTTTTGTATATTTGGGAGGGAGGGTTTTATGACTCAGCTCTTTCATTGCTGCTGTCATGGTCAGGCATGAGGTTGATGGGACCCCAACATCAATTTTCCATCAGCTGAAAGAGGATAGTCTCTCCCACCACACACACACCCTTCCTGGGGATAACCTCCATCCTGGTGTTCCTCTGCTGCCTGTGAGCATTGCTGATGTTCCTTTGAGTTGCAGAAGAAAATGAAAGAAAGCTGTAGGAGTGATTTACCAGGCTGCTGCTTCCTGGGAAGGATTATTTTTGGTTCCCTCGGATTTTTTTGCAAGGCCACCTCTCAAACCACGCAGCTGGGTGATGTTTGCTGTGGTGTGAATTCAGCCTGCACTGCTGGAGCTGGAGAATGCAGGGTCCAGGGGGATGCTGAAGCTCATGCCAGGCTGGGAAGAGCTCCCCAGCCAACAGCTTCTGCCTGCTTTTCCTTATTCCTCCAGAAACCACTTCCTTCTCTCCCTGAGGTGCTGCTTCTCTGCTAGATATTGGAAGAAGACCCAAGAGCAGGACTTCCCAGAATAACTCCCTAGGGAAAATTGAGTAGCTTTTCCTTTTTACTTAGGAAAAACACCTTTAGCTCTTTGCAAAGTGAATGCAGCTGGTTGTCTACAAGGCTGGGAGTGAGACCTCATGAGCTAAAGCTGGGTTAATAGTTCTCTTGATGATCTTAGAGGTCTTTCCCAACCTTAACAATGCAATGATTCTGTTAGTAGATGCAGCTAGAGCAGGCTTTTGCATCCAGGTCAAAATCCACCCCACCTCAGCTTGGTTAATCCATCTTAGTATTTTTCTTTCCCATCACCCATCCAGCTTTGGAAAATTGATATCCTCATTAGCCACCATTAAGAACAACATACTTTTAATAGCTGGGTAGAATATTACTGTTATTATATTCACAGCATGGAGAATTTAATAGCTCAGAGTGGAAATTGGTGTTCTTTATTGGGTTTTTCTCTTTCCCAAGCAGATTCCATGTGGCTCGGGGATTCAGCTCACGTTTCCAGCCCACACTGTACTGCCCTGGTGTAATGATGTCTCTGCTCCATGTTGTTTGTGTGAGTGTGTCTCCAGCTATTGTAGCTGTTTGCTGGCTGTGAAATAACCCAAGCTATTATCTCATTTTATCTGCCCAGTTCTGTCAGGACACGCAGGCAGCAACCCAAGAGCCTGGTAATCTTCCGGCAGCAAAAGCTGGAAGTCTTAAATGGTGAATTTTCTGCTGTGCTCGAGTTTGTTCAGTTGAGTTTGCCAGTTTTAATTGGTCTCTGGAAAGCAGCTGGCATGCTAATATTGAACATCCTGCTTTTGCAAGTCGTGGGTAAATACAGCTGCAGGAACTGGGTGTGTGAATGGAGTGTGGCTGGAAGGGGTTGGGAGGAGCCCAAGAGCAATGGCTGCTGCAGAGGAGGAGGGAAGCGGCCTGTGAAATGTGAATTTTGGAAGATGGCAGATTTTGCTCTGTGGATTTACAGTACAGGGTGAATGGTACAGCTCTGACCACAGCCCTGTCCCCTGAGGTGGTGACTGGCTCTGGCTTTGTGTCATTGGAGGGACACTGTCCCGATCAGGTGTCTCACAAGAAATGTATCACTGAACTGCCTGTAAGTCTGGAAATTCAGGATTCTCCACCAGAAATCCTAACAGGACTTATCTCTGCTACTGGCCATGCCCAGAGGTGTTGCTTGCTCACCCAAAACCCTTTGGGATCCATCCCTGCTCCAAAGACCCCTGAGGGCCTGGGTCAGGGCACAGCTGGGCCACCCAGGGCACGCCAGCTGGTGCTGCTTTGCGCAGATCCATGGACACGTGGCAAACAGGATATCTCTGTAGTGTGGGTGCTCCTCAGGGAGATCAGGGGTCATGGAATCTCCTGGCTGTGACTTCACTCTGTGATACTCCAGTGTCCCAGATTGCAAGGCAAGATGTAGTCTATTGCCATCTGTAGGGCAGTTATCTTCTGTTAAGTGGGCAGTTTTTCCTTATCTCTTCCACACCCACTCGTCCCTTGGGAGAGGATACGTGCTGATAACAGCTATTGAATGTCACAGCATCCCATTGGGAGATATGAGCCCAGAGAGAGGAGCCAAGCATTCCTACCTGGATATAATCTGAGATCTTGGGACACCAGCACGGCTTCTCCCCTGGATTTCCCAGAGGAAGAGCAGCTGCATCTTCCCCTGGATCTCCAGAGGAAGAGACTGCACCTTTCTACAGGATCCCTGCTCCAGCAGAACCACCCCTGACACTGCAGGAGGGCTGCAGCCCCAATTCCAATGGGACTGCTGCCAACACCCTGACGCACAAGGTGCCAGGTTGGATTCTGACTCTGTCAGTGTTGTTTTGGTTTACTGCATTGTTTATTTTATCCTTTTTTTTCCCTATTAAAAAACTGTTATTTCCTGCTCCCATACATGTTGTCTGAGAGCCCCTTAATTTAATATTTAAAGCAATTCGGCGGGGTGGGGAGGGTTTACTCTCCATTTCAGGGGAAGCTCCTGCCTTCCTTAGCAGGCACCTGTCTTTCCAAACCAAGACAGAAGCTTAGAAGTTTCTCTCTTTAATTAAGTTAAAAGACACTTCATAAGATTTAAGAGGCTTCACTTCAAACTCAAGGATAGCTAATTAGACAAGAACTAAAAAGTCTTGCCTTAACAATTAACTAGAAAAAGGCGTGAACAAAGAAACTAACTGCTTTTGTAAAGTGTTTTTACTACGAGCAAGAACGTCTAACACTTAGCTCAGTTTTTCTGTTTGTTATTTTGCCTTTTATTAAACTTTTTTGTTTCCAACACTGCAACAGAAGCCATCCTGCTGATTTTTATGCCTCCAAAAGTAGCTAAGCCATCTTAAGTATGTTATAAGCCCCCTACAGCTCATTAGACCTAGCTCGAATAAGTTATACTAACACACTGCCACAGCTCCTGCAGCTGCTGGGATGTGGAGATTTTGGGAGCAAGGAGAAATCTGGGGTCCCCTTCTGTTCCTCCTGGGACCAGCACCTGCTTTCCCTTCGCTCCATCCAAAATCCACCTGGCTTTGCCCACCAAATTCCAAATTATTCCAGGGTTTTCTCTGGTCAGCATCTCTTGGATCCTCCCAGTGCTGAACTGGGCTCTCCTGTCACTGAACTGGGTTCTTCTAGCACTGAACTGGGCCCTCCCAGTGCTGAACTGGTTCCTCCCAGTGCTGAACTGGATCCTCCCAGTGCTGAACTGGTTCTTCCCAGTGCTGAACTGGACTCTCTCAGAACTGAACTGGATCCTCCCAGTGCTGAACTGGGCTCTCCTATCACTGAACTAGGTTGTCCCACTGCTGAACTGGGCCCTCTCAGCACTGAACTGGTTCCTCCCAGTGCTGAACTGGGCCATCCCAGTGCTGAACTGGGCTCTCCCAGTGCTGAACTGGCCATCCCAGTGCTGAACAGGCCCTCCCAGTGCTGAACTGGATCTTCCCAGCCCTAAAAACTTCCTGAGCTTGCACCCATCAGTCCCTGACAAAAACCATTTGAATTTCCTGCTCTCAGAGACATTTTTCCCACCCCAAGGCCTTCAGGAGAGGAAATTCCCTGGAGCAGCCGTACCTGGATTCCTCGGAGTGACGAGACCCCCATGTACAGAAAGACCCCATAAAGGACTGGCATCGGGATAAACTGGGGAAAAATGCAACAATTAATGGCTTTCAACTTCATTTGCAGCATTGCCACTCTCTCCCACCACTTCTTTCTCAGGTGCTGCGTGAAGATTCCCAACTTTCCCATGCTGGATTTTGTCCAGCACAGACTTTGTTCTCTGTGTCAGGCTGATCTTTTGACTCATTCCATCAGAATAATCCTCTTTTCCAGAGAGGTTGGAGACAAAGAGGGGATTTCACCCATCAGGAGCACATTTCATCTATCTGAGACCTCCTGTGGGGGGGAAAAAATTATCTCAATAAACTTTTGTGGGAATGCATGGAAGTGACATCTCCTTTGAGCCTGGAGATGGGACTGGGTGAGCTTTGAGCCTGGAGATGGGAATAGGTCTGGTTTGAGCCTGGAGGTGGGAATGGATCTGGTTTGAGCCTGGAGGTGGAACTGGGTCTGATTTGAGCCTGGGTTGTGTCTCCTTTGAGCCTGGATCTGTGACTGGGTCTAGTTTGAGCCTGGAGTAGGGACTGTGTGTCCTTTGAGCCTGGAGATAGGATTGTGTCTCCTTTGAGCCTGGAGGTGGGAATGGGTCTCCTGTGAACCTGGAGCTGGGATTGTTTGGTGAAAAGAAGGGGCAGGGAAGCCTGTGGGGGGAACTCTGAGGGTTCAGCTCCTGGGAATGGCTCTCTCAAGGCTCTTGTGGGAGTGAACTGCAGCCAATAAAGTCCTGCTTGTCTGAAACGCTAAATTCTAACCCAAAGAGGGGGTGGACGTGTTGAGTTTGCGTGGCCATGGTTGGGGAGCAGGGATGGCCTCTGTGAGAAGCTGCTGGAAGTTTCTTCCATGGTCTGGCAGAGCCAGCTCCAGCTGGCTCCAGGATGGACCTGCTGGATCAGTTTGGGGAGAGCGCTCTGCCATGGGATGGACTCGGGTTGGAGGAGAACCTGGAGAAGTTCCTGGAGAACTGTGTCCCCTGGGAGGGACCAATGGGGAAGAAAGGAAGTTTTTAAAGTTGGTTTTAATTCTCGTGATTCTGCTGTGACTTGGTCAGTAATAAATTCAATGAATACCCCTAATTCCAACATTTTTTTCCCATGATCATGACTGATGAGGGATCTGTCCCTGTCCTTATCTCAAGCCATGAACCTTTGGTCTATTTTCTCTCCAATCCAGCTGGGAAGGGCAGGGATGGACCAGCTTTGGTGGGATCCAGCCAGGATCCCTCTCACTACAGAGGATCTGGAGGACGATCCCAAATGAAGGAATTTGTCCTGTTTGCTTGGCTTGAGCGCCCCAAGCCGGGTCTGAAGGGCTGGGAAGTCACCAAGGCTGGTTCCCATCCTGTCTTTGGCATCACCTCCTGGGGGAGAGAGGCCCTAATTTCACATCTCCCCCCAAACTCCTGTGGGTCACCAGGGGGTTTCCATCCCGCTCTCACCTTGAGCACGGAGGTGAAGAAAACGGAGCAGCCCATGAGCACGAAGATCATCAGGCCAGTGACCCTCTGCTCCCGGATCCCCAGGAACTTGGGCTGCTCACCCGGCGCAGAGCAGTCGGACTCCACCTTGAGGCTGTTGACGTGGGTGATGGACAGGACGGTGGCGGCCACGAACCAGGGCAGCCCCATCACCGAGCACACCCCCAGCATCACGGCCACCATGAACAGGTCCAGGTGGTACCCGCAGCCTTTCTGGGGAGCAAAAGTGGAACAGGAGCATCCCTCAGCGACCAGGGCAACACCACGGGTGGGGCTCAAACCCTGCCCAAGCACAAGTCAACTTCTGGAAAATTTAAATAAGGTTTGAAATGAGAACTGGAGCCAAACGTGGATTTGACATCTTGCACGAAAGTCTGGCAGGATCAGATAAAGTGGGTCTGGAGGGTTTGTACCATCTCTGCTTCTCAGAAATAATTTTAAAATTGATTATTTTTTCATTCATAAAGAAATTCCCACCACTTGCAGGTAGGACATGGCTCTGAGTGATCCCTGGAGCTCATTGAGATCCCTTCCCCAGCTGCCACTAATATTTGAAAAACACCACCCTTCTACATTCCAATATTCCTTTGCTGCTCCCAAAAGTTGCCATCCCCTCCCTGTGTCCAGGAGAGCTCCTGCCACACAGCCTGGGGTTATCCCAAACCTCCCCAAAGTATTTGGAGCTTGTCCCAGCCCCACAGAGCGGGGTGGGGAGGGCGTGACCCCCTGCAGCCCCTCACCTTGAGCCTGTGCTCCTTCCTGTTGACGATGACGGCCGTGATCTGCTGGTCCATGAAGATGAGGATGGTGCAGAGCAGGGCCGGGATGAGCGCGGCCAACACTGTCCACCACGGGTTGGGCCCAATGGGGTTGATGAGCCACCCACGGTCATCCCTGGTGGGCTGCAACAGAGGGCGGGATCAGCTTCCAGCCCAAACCCTTCCCTGGCCTCTGTTCCCCTCCATCCCTGTGTCCAAGCATTTCCCATTTCCCTTCGTGTCACCCTCTCCCAGGGGGCTTCGCAGTGCCAGTGTGGTCTGTCCCAGAGTCCCCTCTCCCCTGGATTTGGGGCTGGCTTCCCAAAAGTCAGGAAGGAATTGATGACTTGGATGTGGCAGAGGAGATGCTCACACCACCAGCAGCTCCTCCAGCCCAGCCCTGCCCTGCTGGAGATGGTTCTCCTGTCCAGTGTCTGGTTTTGGGGCTGTACCCTGATTTCCATGGGGGATCGATGCTCTTGGATGTCCAAGAAGAGATGGTTCCACCACCAGCACCTCCTCCAGCCCTGCCCTGACATCACCTGAGGTGCCGAAAGCCTTTTCCACCAATCCCCAACCCCGTTACCTTGAACACGTGGGGGACGTGGAGCTTGGGGGACGGGATCCCGATCCCGAGGTCGATGAGCACCATGATGACAATGGTGAGGAACACAGCAAAGTCACTCACTGTGGCTCGGACCTGGGGTGAGAAACCGGGGCTGAGAGGGGCCAGAACACGAGGTGGGAAACCTGGGGACACCCACAGAGCTGGGATTGTTAATCCCTAAAATCCCTCCACTCCAAGGACATGCAGCCAGCTCCCCTGGGTGGATGTTGCTGCCATGTTGGAGATCTGGGGATCTGGTGTGGGACAGTAGAAAGAGTTTAATTAGGGGGAAAATTCAAATTTTAATTCAGACACTAACAAAAATACCAAAAATGAGGAAAGGTGCCACACTTCTGGGTAAAATGGGGATAAGGCACTGAGGCATCATTCATTCCTGTTTTTCCATGGCAACTCCTCATTCGAATGCCACTCCAGAAAATGATGCTCAGAAGGGGAAGAGAAATAAATAACTTTGGAAGAGCAGATTTCCCGCTGCCTGAGCCAAAAACCATTGCTCTGGAACAGGTTGTGAGGCAGGTGGGGAATGCCACAACCTCTCTGCACTCATGGAAACGAGGGAGGGACATCCAAGGTCAGCGTTTCCCTGCCTGACTGAGCGGTGGCCAATCCTTCAGTGCTCCAGGAATGGCATTTTGGGAAAGGAGCATGGAATCTGCCCCCAGCCACCACCTTCTACCTACTCTGGTTGGGAAGTAACGGCTGGTTTTAAACTTCTTCAACAAACTCGACAGGACAAAGGTGGAGAAGAAGAGGATGCAGCACCAGAAGAGGACGTTGGGCGCGTAGGGGCCGTTGTGTCCGCAGGCAGGTCCGTGGAACTCCCCATTCAAGGAGCGACATTCCTGGAGAAACAGAGCATCAGGACACAGAGGAAAACCAGGATAATGGGGGGTGGAGGGTCTTGGTGCAAGATCTGTGATCCTGCAGCTGCCATAGAAGTTATAAATATGAATATATGAATATATTATAAATATATCAGCATGATGTAAATATGTATATATTTAGATATAAATAAATAGAAATATACAATATAAATATTATTATATTAGAATACAATAATATAAATGTGTTACTATTTACATATAAATATAAATATTTATAAATATTACATAATATATAATATATAATATATCATATATCATATATCATATATCATATATCATATATCATATATC
>JAWWMS010000105.1:3286777-3298456 GCA_035048045.1 Chlorospingus semifuscus
CCATCCCTGCTGGCTGTTCCCACATTCTCACATTCCCACCCCTGTCCCTCCTCCTCCTCCTCTCTCCCATTCCCAGCCCCATTCCCAGTTCCTGCTTTTTGGGATTGCTCCATTTCCCATTCCCCATTCCCATCCTGCTGAAATCCTGGGATCCCACCAAACCCTGAGCTCCCTCCCTCCCTCTTTCCCTCAGGAATCTCCCAAACCCCACAACCTCCCCTTCAGCCCCCCTTGTCCCCTCCTGGCCCCCCCTCCACCACCTCCCACCCCCCTTTTCCCCCAGCTGAGGCCAAACCCAGCCCTTCGCTCCCCAAAACTCCCCTTGGTCCTTTTTTGCTCCCCAAAAATCCCCTTGACCCTTCTTAGCTCCCCAAAACTCCCCTTGAGCCTTTTTTGTTCCCCAAAAATCCCCTTGTCCCTTTTTGCTCCCCAAAAATCCCCTTGACCCTTTTTTGCTCCCCAAAAATCCCCTTGACCCTTTTTTGCTCCCCAAAAATCCCCTCGTCCCACCCAAAAATCCCCTTGGCCCTTTTTTTTTCCCCAAAACTCCCATTGTCCCTTTTTTTCTCCCCAAAATCCCCCTGTCCCAGCAGGAAAGGTTCAGAAACTGGGGAGGGTTGAGCTGCCACCTCCAACTCTTCCCCAGACACCGCCTGGAAGTCTCTGACTTCCTTGGAAATTCATTTTTTTTATCCCATTTCCAGCCTCTGCCTCCTGAGTTCGTGTCCAAACACAGCGGGATCACGGAACATTTCCCTTTCCTAAATGAGGGATGAAATCGAGGGGCAGTTATTAATTAACAGAGGCGTTAATGACTCCCCATCCTCGCTGGTGGCACAGATGGGCTCCTGCTGCAGATGATTCCTCCCCCTCCATCCCTCATTTCCAGCAGCTCCCAGAAGATTTGGGGCAACCACAGCGGCCAGAGAGTTTTTCCTTAGAGAAATTCTGTTCCTGGGCAGGAAATTTCCCTTTTTCCTCACTCTCCCATCAGAGGGATGAAATCCCAGCCTGCCCCACCCTCATTTCTTTTTTTCTCCTCCAAAAATGTGGCCCCAAAGGAGTTGGATGTTGGAATTTTGGGCTGTTTGGGCGCAGATTTATACCCAGGGCTCAGTGTCAGCACCTGGGCAGCCCCTTCCCCCTCCCACAGCCCAAACCCTGAATTAGAAACCCCCAAAAATGAACATTTTCCACCCAAAATCCCATTTCCAGCTGCATTTTTGCTGCTGTGCTTTCCCCAGGAGCACCACCACCATCTCCATCCCTGAGAACAAGAATGGGGCTCCCTTCCCTGAGTTCTCCTGGCACAGCTTCACCCATTCCTGATTTTCCAGCCCTGACCCAGCTCCAAAACAGCTCCCACCCACCTGGAGGCCAGGCTGGAGCCACAGCCCACCCACGGCCCCACAGCACCCTGCAATTAAAGTTATTTTGGAGCCAGAGCCACCTTCCTGCCCTGCACACCCAAAAGGGAAGCTCCAGATCCCTGGGGAACATCTGGAGGGGGGGATTAATTACCCCACGCTAAAAATGTCCTTGAGGGAGGCCAGGCTGGTGGAGCTTCTACTGCTGTCCCTCCCAAAGATGGAAAAACTCAAAATTCCCTCAGCCCAAAGGCTTCCAGGGGGATTTTCCACAGCATTTTGGGCATTTTGGAGCTGCACCAGCCCCGCACCAGGGGCTTTGAGTCTGATAAAAACCATCCTTGCTCCTGCTTTGGAAATTCCATTTCCTGGGTGAGGATGGATCCCCCCCCTCCTGGCCAGCTCCAATCCATGGGAATGAATTGGTGGGGTCCTCGCTCCAGCTTTGGGGCTGCAGCTTCCAGGGATTCGCCTGGGACATGAGGGTTTCTCCCGGGACATGAGGGTTTCTCCCCTAAGAAGAGTATAAAACACTCAAATAATTATCAAATAATCCAAATTAATTTGAGGAGCCACGGGAGGAAACTTGGAGCAGGAGATGGCGGTGGGAAAGTTCATTGTGGTGTGGAGAAAACCTGGAGAAAATCCCAAGAAAACCTTGAGAAAACCCAGAGAAAATCCTGAGAAAACCTTGAGAAAACCCAGAGAAAATCTTGAGAAAATCCCAAGAAAACCCTGAGAAAACCAATTTTCAGTGAAATAAAGGCCCTGGTTCTACCCAGGGCTGGAAGCAGCTCCAACATCCACATGGATGGAGAATCCAAGGTCAAAGCTGCTGATGCAAAGGAAAGTTGTGGGATTTCTCTTGGGAAATGGTTCCAGGGACCCTGGGGACACACAGGAGTTTGTCATTAATAAATCCATTAATGTGGCTCTGTTTTGGGGAAGAAACTTCACTCCTGGCTTTTCTGGCTGCCAAAGAGGAGATGTTGGAGCTGAAGATTCCAATTCTTCCCAATCCCTGGAATTAGAGGAGAACCCAGCTCTTCATTTCAACACAAGTTTCCTCAAACAGGAGATGCCAAATCCACTTTGGGAGAAACTTGCAAAACAGAAAAGCCTAAAATGAGATTTTTCCAAAGGAAAAGAGGGATTGGGAGCTGATGCTTTGTGCTTCAATTTCCTCAGTGTTGCAGTGAATTCTTTTGGGAATTGGATACCAATGATGGGAATGCTATAAAATACTCAAATTCCTCTTAATGAATTAAAATAACTCTTGGTGACCCCAAAAACCTTGAGATTCTCCCACCCAAGCTTCCAAACACCCAGAAAAAGCCAACGTGCCTTCCCTAGTGTTTCTGGAAGAATCTTCCATAAACACTTCCCTAAGTGTTTCTGGAAGATTCATTTCCACTCAGTCAAAGGCAAATTTTGAGGAATTCCCTTTTCCCAGCAGTTGCAGCTCCCCCTCACACCTCCAGACCCAAAATGGGATCAGCTTCAATATCCACAGGGATCAATAACAGAACACACCCGGGGTGATCCAAAGTTGGGATCACATTCCCAGGAGAATAGAGAAGGACAGGGAATGTGGAAACTGCTCCCAGTCCAAACCAGCAGCAGCATCCCAGAATCCTCATCAGGGCTGGAGGAGCCCCTGAAGCCATCGAGTGCAACTTGGAAACATCCAGAGTCTGTCCTGTGGAAATGGAAATGTCCAGAGTCTGTCCTGTGGAGATGTCCAGAGTCTGTCCTTGGAAATGGGAAATGTGCAGAGTCTGTCCCCCATGGAGATGGGAAATGTCCAGAGTCTGTCCCATGGAAATGTCCAGAGTCTGTCCCATGGAAATTGGAAATGTCCAGAGTCTGTCCCATGGAAATGTCCAGAGTCTGTCCCGTGGAGATGTCCAGAGTCTGTCCCGTGGCTCAGGGTGCAGATCCATGGATTTCCCACTGGGAGGACGAGTCCTACTCCAGGTGGAGCAGAAGGTGGCTCAGATATTCCGTGTGTCCCGCTGCCTCCGAGGGCAGAACCTCCTGGCACAGCTCACAGCCCGGGGCAGCCTCAGCGCTGGGGCTCAGTGTCCCCTCCTCCAGCACCCAGCCCGGAGTCCAGCAGGTCTGTGAGGAAATGGGAGATTTTGGGACAGAGAAACCCCCAGGAGCACCCTGGGCCAGCCCCCAGAGCCTGATCCCACCCAAAAAGAGCTGGGCTGGAGCTTGGGGGAGTTCAAGCTGCCCCTCGCCCAATCCCATAAATCCCACTGGACAATCCCATGTCTGTGTGGCTCCTGAGCCTCCCCAGTGCTTCCCACGGGCCAAACCAGCAGGAAAATGGGCTTTGAGCAGCACACTGGAGCACATTGTCACCTGTCCCTGTGCCATTGTCATCTGAGCGCTGATGGGGCCCCAACAGACACAGCCCCACTTCCCATTTCTTCTTCAAAAACTCCCTCCCAAATCCAGCCCAAAATCAGAGTTATCCCCAGGAATACCCAGCCCCTGAAGCCATTAAGGGACTTTTAAGGACTTCATTTAGGAAAAGGAATGAAAGGAAATGGGTTTGGCATCCCAGGGATCCTGGGTGGAAGGCCAGGAATGGGGCCAGAGCTCAGGGAGGACTTTATGAATCCTTTCAGAATGACAGGAATTGTTTGAAATTATTTGGAAATTTGAAATCAGAAAGAATGAAGGAGATAATTTGGAGCTGTTTAACTGGAAGATTCAAAGGAGGTTGAGAGAACTTTCCTCAGCTGACTCCTCCAAGGGATCCCCAAAGCCTCCGTCAGGATCACGGAAGGGATGTCCTGGCCGGACAGACAGACCTCAGGGACTTTCCCGTGCCCAAATCCCCTGGGAACCAGAAAATGGGGTGGCCAGAGACTTATGAAGGAAATAACCCCACTCTGCCGCACTTCCCATGTGTCCAGGGCTGATGGAGAGGAGGGTGAAGGGTCCCTGATGCCATGGTCTGAATTCCCCCCCGTTACCTTCACAGGCCCTCGGATCTCCACCAGAGCCGCATCCCTGGGAGCCTCTTCCCTCTCAAGCGCTTCTGGGGCTTCGTAGAGATCCAGGAGACTTGGAAAGGAGCCCCCAGGCCCTGGGTTTAGTGTCTCCAGCTCCCGAGGGCTGCGGGGAGCTCTCCCTTCTTCCCAGGGCACCGGGAGGATCCAGGTTCTCCTCTGGGCGGGCACTTCCCCCTTGTCCTCCTCGGTGCTGCCAGGACCTGCAGGTCCTGCGGTTCCTGCAGCTCCTGTGCCATGCCCAGGGCTCGGGTGGAGCCTCTTGGTGGCCCAGGGCTGTCCCAGGGGACAGGCAGAGCCCTCCAGGTGGGGTGTGGAGGAGGTCGGAGCTCCTGGGTGGTTTCGGTGGCTCTCAGGTGACCTCTGGCCGTCCCCTGTCCCCACATCCTCCGTGCACTGGACAGGCAGCGACACCGGGATGTCTTTGGGAGAGAGGGGCAGAGGGGTCATTGCTGGGGATTCAAAGGGGTTTTTTCTCTTTCTATTCCATTTTTCCCTTGGGCTTGGGGAACCCCTGGGCTGGCAGAGCTCAGCTGTCCCCTCTGGAGCCAGGGCCACCAGAGGAAGGACACTGAGGACAGCCAGGAGGGCTGAGGGACCATCATCTTCCTCAGGAGACCAGAACATCCCCATGCTCCCAAACTCCAGGTTCATCCCAGGAAAGGCTTTGGTTTAAATCCTGGCAGGACATGGGTGGAAAGGAGGGAGCCCCCCTGGTTCATTCCTGGAATTCATTCCTGGGAATTCAAAGGGGTTTTTATCTCTCATTCCATTGCTCCATTTTCCTGTTGGGCTTGGGAACCCCTGGGCTGGCAGAGCTCTCCAGGACCACCAGAAGAAGGGCACTGAGGACAGCCAGGAGAGCTGAGGGACCATCATCTTCCTCAGGAGACCTGGACATCCCCGTGCTCCCAAACTCCAGGTTCATCCCAGGAAAGGCTTTGGTTAAAGTCCTGCCAGGACACGGGTGGAAAGGAAGGAGCCCCAGGGCGGGGATGCTGCAGTTTCCCAGCACAGCTTTGTCCAAACCGATTCCTCCCAACCACAAAATTCCCATTTTAGGGTTGGGGAAATGGTGCCAGGCCCTGTGGGGGTGCTGTGAGTGTTTAGGGGGGAGAGGAGAGTACAGAGAGGAGGAATCCTTGGAAACCCAGAGGGTTCCTGAGTGTTTTCTGGGCTGTAGATCCTCCCCAGCCATGGCCCACCCTCTCCAGGGGATGGGCCCAGGACCAGGAGATCCCTGAGCAGCAGCACCCAAAGCCACGAGGGGCTCAGGGCACATTCCTGCTCCGAGACCCTTCACCCCACCAGAGGATGGTGCCGGGATAAAGGCGGGAATGACCCTGCCAGGATAAAGGTGGGAATGACCCTGCAAGATAAAACTGGGAATGACCCTGCCAGGATAAAGGTGGGAATGACCCTGCCAGGATAAAGGTGGGATTCACCCAGCGGGGATAAAGCTGGGAATGACCCTGCCAGGACCAATAATCCTGCCAGGATAAAAATGGGAATGACCCTACAGGATAAAGGTGGAAATGACCCTACAAGATAAAGGTGAGAATGACCCTGCCAGGACCAACAACCCTGCCAGGACCGAGGTGGGAATGACCCAGCCAGGAAAAAGCTGGGAATGACCCTGCCAGGATAAATGTGGAAATGATCCAGCCAGGACCAAGGTGGGAATGACCCTGCAGGATAAAAGTGGGTATGACTCAGCAAGGATCAAGGTGGGATTCACCCTGCCAGGATAAATGTGGGAATGACCCTGCTGGGACTAAGGTGAGAATGACCCAGCCAGGACCAATAACCCTGCCAGGACCGAGGAGGGGATGACCCTGCCAGGATAAAAATGGGAATGACCCTGCTGGGACCAAGGTGGGATTCACCCTGCCAGGATAAAAGTAGGAACCAGCCAGGATAAAGGTGTGAATGACCCTGCCAGGACCAATAACCCTGCCAGGACCGAGGTGGGAATGACCCACCCAGGAAAAAGCTGGGAGTGACCCTGCCAGGATGAATGTGGGAATGATCCTGCCGGGATAAAGCTGGGAATGACCCTGCCAGGACCAATAACTCTACCAGGATAGAAGTGGGAACGACCCTGCAAGATAAACCTGGGAATGACCCTGCCAGGACCAAGGTGGGATTCACCCAGCTGGGATAAATGTGGGTATGACCCTGCCAGGAGCAAGGTGGGAATGACCCTGCCAGGATAAAAGTGGGAACGACCCTGTAAGATAAAGCTGGGAATGACCCTGCCAGGACCAAGGTGGGAATGACCCTGCCAGGATAAATGTGGGAATGACCCTACAAGATAAAAGTGGGAATGACCCAGCCAGGACCCATAACCCTGCCAGGATAAAGATTGGAATGACCCCAATGTGCAGTCTGGGCACCCCGCAGGTCTCACTCACCCAGGACCGGTCCCTTCCTGGCCCTCAGCCTCCGGAGGAGCCGCCCCTGCTCCCAGCACAGCTCCTGCAGCCTGGCCAGCTCCCCCCAGAGCTGCAGGAACACCTCCTGCATCTCCATCGCACCTGGGCAGCGGGAGGAGAGGCCACGAGCACCTGGAACAGCAATAATGATCATATTAATCATCATCCTCTGGTACCTGGGGTTATCCCAGGGCAGGAGGATAACCTGGGATATCACCACCGAGCTGGTGGGATGGGGAGGATCAGCTGCTGCAGGTGTGAGGGATTGCACAGAGAAACTTTCCCAGTTCTCTCATAATTTAGGGGGAAAAAAAGAAAAGGGAAGAAGTTCTTCCTAAGGGGAGCCGAGCTGGGCTTTTCCACCTCTCCCCCACAGCTTCCACGAGCTCCAAACAGCACAAAATTCCTGTTTAAATAAAAAAAATCTACCTGGAAAAAGCTGTGTTTCCAACTCAGTACCAAAGGATCGAATTTTTGGGCATGAGAGCAAAAAACTCCCAACAACAAACCCATCCAAGGAATGATGTCCATGGGTGGGGACACAAATCCCTTTTTTGATCTGCTCAGCCCCTTCTCCTCCCAAAAATACCCCAGGAAGCACCACCCAGCATCAATTAACCAAATATTGGCCTTACGGAGGAAAACTGCGTTCCCCACGTTTGTCCCCTCTTTAACAGCTGTATTATGGAATAAACTTCCCAGTTTTCCCATCTTGCACCAATCATTACGGGGCGAAAAGACAACAAATGAGCCCAAAGCTGGGCACAAATCTGCAAACCATCTGCAAAGGGGATCTGAAAGGTTCGCGCGATCCTAATTAGCATAATGAGCAAAAAAAAATCAGCCTGGCTTCCTGTCAGCTCCTCCAGGTTTGCTGCCGCTCAGCGCCGCAAGTTTCAGCTCGGCTCGGTTAAATTTAAGCTCTGGCTCAAATTGGGGGTTTGGCTGGAGGGTTGGATGGAGCCGCCTCCGACGCTGTGGATTCCCCGGGAGGGATGAAGGGCAGAAATCCCCAAGGAAATGCGCTCGGAGCGAGGAAAACCCCAGAGGCGATGGTAAGGTTTGCTCCCGGCGCAGGGAATTGCGGTGCTCGCAATTGGGGTGATTTCACCCCAATTTTGGCTCTTTGGGGTCCTCTGCTGCTGAAAACCTTTAAAGTAAACATTTTTCACCCCCCTCCCTCCCAAGGCAGACAGCTCCACCTCTAATTCAAGTTTTGTTTTGTCTATAAAGACGCCAATTAATTATTAATTGGAGGGTGACACCGAGCCGTCTCTCCCTAACAAGCCTGGGAAGATTTTGTTATTGGATTGTTATTTGGATTTTGTTATGGATTTCATTCCAGCCCTGCCAGGGTTCTTTGGGTCTCGACTCCTCATTTCCCCGGACTGGTGCCACCAGGATGAAGCTGCAGGGGATTTTTTATGTTCCAAAAAAGCCTCTCCTCTCCCAAACTGCGATTAAAAGCAGCAATTCGGGAGCACAAAATTCCCGTTTGCGGGGTTGGCTCCGAGGGTGAGGGGGAACGGGACCCCCAAAATCCCATCCCCACCACCCAGCCCACCCCAAAACCCTTCTCTTTCCCCCAAAAGTGACTTACCGTGCGGGGACCGCGCTGGCCCTGCCCGGTGGCCGCGGTGGCGCAGAGCTGAGAGCGGCGGGCGCTGAAAGTCGAGCAGCAGCGAATTTGGGGGTGGGAATTTCCCCTTCGGGCTGTGAGCGAAGAGCGAAACCTCCGGAGCAGGAAACGAAAGGGGCGAGAGCGACAGCTCGATGCGAGCTTGGAAAAGCCCCGGGGAGGGCGATGGAGGCCCCGGGGGGCTCGTGGGGACCGAGAGTTGACTCCAATCCGTGCCTCAGTTTCCCCTCACACCTTATTCCAGCTCGTTAGTGCTTTAATTTGGGGCTGAGGGGTGTTTGTGCCCCTGAGATCTCATCCCCTCACCCCCCTAATATTGGGATATTAGCTGGAATATTAAACCAGTTAATATTCCAGCTAATGTCCCAATAATCCCGATTAATCCTCGCTCTGCTCCAGCTCAAATCTCCCAAATCCTCTGCACAGCGCCGGAGCCAAGGGAAAATCCTGGGCCGGGTGCTGGAGCCCGCCCGGGCCCGTCCCCCCGGGGCTTTCCCAGTGCGTGCCCTGCTTCTCCCAGCACGCCCAGTGCCGGGCGCTTACTGGTGCCAGCACAGCTGGAGCAATGGCCTTGGCACCTCCATAAACCCCTGCAGCTCCCAGTGTCCCCACTGTCAGTCCCTTACTGGTGCCAGCACAGCTGGAGCCGTGGCCTTGGCACCTCCATAAATCCCTGGGACCCCCAGTACATCCAGTGCCAGTCCCTTACTAGTCCCCAGTGCCAGTCCCTTACTGGTCCTACCCATGCAGCTCCCAGTGTCCCCAGTGCCACTCCCTTACTGGTTCCCAGTATTCCCAGTGTCCCCAGGGCCAGTCCCTTACTGGTTCCCAGTGTTCCCAGTGTTCCCAGTGCCAGTTCCTTACTGGTCCCAGCACACCTGGAACCAAGACCTTGGCACCTCCATAAATCCCTGGGACCCCCAGTACATCCAGTGCCAGTCCCTTACTGGTCCCCAGTGCCAGTCCCTTATTGGTCCCCAGTGTCCTCAGTGCCAGTCCCTTACTGGTCCCCAGTACACGTGGTGTCCTACCCTGCGGCTCCCAGTATCCCGAGTACCAGTCCTTTACCAGTCCCCAGTACCTGTGGGGTCCTACCCTGCAGCCCCCAGTGTCCCCAGTGCCAATCCCTTACTGGTCCCCAGCACACCTGGAGTCATGATCTTGGCACCTCCATAAATCCCTGGGACCCCCAGTGTCCCAAGTGCCAGTCCCTTACTGGTCCCCAGTGTCCCCAGTACCAGTCCCTTACTGGTTCCCAGTGTCCCCAGTACCAGTCCCTTACTGGTCCCAGCATTCCTGGAGCCATGACCTTGGCACGTCCATAAATCCCTGCAGCCCCCCCCGCACCCCCATTGCCAGTCCCTTACTGGCCCTGGTACACATGGGGTCCTGCCCTGCAGCTCCCAGTGTCCCCAGTACCAGTCCCTTACTGCTCCCCAGTATCCCCAGTACCAGTTCCTTACTGGTCCCCAGTGCCAGTCCCTTACAGGTCCCAGCACACCTGGAGCCAAGACCTTGGCACCTCCATAAATCCCTGCAGCCCCCAGCATGCCCGGTGCCAATCCCTTACTGGTCCCCAGTGTCCCCAGTGCCAGTCCCTTACTGATTCCCAGCACACCTGGAGTCATGACCTTGGCACCTCCATAAATCCCTGCAGCCCCCAGCAC
Source organism: Chlorospingus semifuscus (assembly GCA_035048045.1). Classification (NCBI taxonomy): domain Eukaryota; kingdom Metazoa; phylum Chordata; class Aves; order Passeriformes; family Passerellidae; genus Chlorospingus; species Chlorospingus semifuscus. The sequence goes on from JAWWMS010000105.1 coordinate 3,296,912, forward strand.
GCCCGGTGCCAGTCCTTTACTGGTGCCTGTACACGTGGAGTCCTACCCTGCGGTTCCCAGTGTCCCCAGTGCCACTCCCTCACTGGTCCCAGCACAGCACCTCCATTTCAGGCTCGGGGCCGGCCGGTGGCTCCAGGACCGGGCGTTATTCCCGGGCCGGGCACCTTTAAGACCCGGCTTTTTTCCCGGGCAGGGCGGATTTAGGACCCAGCATTCTCCCCGGGCCAAGCGGCTTTAGGAGCGCGGCGGCCCCGCCCGTGCACCTGCCCGGGAGGCGGGGACAGGTAGCGCAGGTGGCCCCGCCCCACCCGGACGCACCTGCGGCCCCGCAGCCGCTGTGGAGCCGGTGAGAGGGGAGGGGACGAGCCGGGGGTCCCGCTGTGAGCCCCCCTGTGCTTTAAGGGGGCCCCAGTTCCGAGCTCCTGCCGGGGAAGGGGGTCCCGGTGGGCAGCCCTCGCCCCAGGGAAAGGAGGTCCGGTGGTCCCGGGGGTCGTGGTGCGGCGCCCCTCTCTGCGGTAAGGGGGTCTGGGGTCCTGGTGTGAAGGGGGAGGGGGTACGGGGGTCCCGGCGCGGACCCCGCCTCACGGTAAGGGGGTCTGGGGTCCTGGTGTGAAGGGGAAGGGGGTACGGGGGTCCCGGCGCGGACCCCGCCTCACGGTAAGGGGGTCTGGAGACCCTGGTGTGGAACCCCCCTCACGGTAAGGGGCTCTGGGGTCCCGGTGTGGACCCCCCTCACAGTAAGGGGGCCTGGAGGTCCTGGTGTGGACCCTCCCTCATGGTAAGGGGTTCTGGAGGTCGCGGTGTAGAGCCCCCCTCACGGTAAGGGGGACAGGAGGCTCCCGGTGCGGAGCCCCAGGCCCGGGGGAAGGGGGAGCAGGGTGGTCCTACTGAGGGACCCTCCTGGGCTTGGGTGTTCGGGGGTCCCGGTGCAGAGACCCCTCCGTGCAGGGGGCTCAGGTGGAGCCCCCCGGGGCGGGGGATCCGGGTGGAGTCCCCGGAGCGGTTCCAGGGGCTGTGGCGGTTCTGGGCAGGGCACTGGGAGAACCCGGCCCCCACCACCCCCCTGGGGTACCCCATGACCTCGGGCGGGGCAGGGACCCTCACAGAGCCCCCATCTCCGGGCTCTCCCGTCCCACACCCCGGGAGGGGCTCCGAGACCCCCTGGCTCATCCCACCTGGACGGGGGAGCCCTGCAGGATCCTGAACCCAGTGAGCTCCCAGCACATGCAGTTCCTCCCGCTGGAACTGAATCCCGCCGGGAGCGATCCCGCTGCACCCCAACTCCCCGTCCCTGCCCCTCCCGGTGTCATCGTGGCTCGCTGCCACGTGGAGCCGGTGGCCGCCGCACCTGAGGCAGTGTCGGTGTCAATCCGCTTGTATTTTATTTATTTCCCTTTATTTCCTCCACGAGTGCATCTCTGTTTCTGCCTCTTCCCCACAATCTCTCCCTCCCATATCGTGGGGGACGCTCCTGGAATTCTCACCGAATTTTTTCCCCCTGGTGGGGGGGGGGGGGGGGGGGGGGGGGGGGGGGGGGGGGGGGGG
>JAWWMS010000105.1:3312230-3328001 GCA_035048045.1 Chlorospingus semifuscus
TCCCCTGGGCGCTGCAGCCCTGGGAGACGCTGCCCTGCGCTGGCACCTGGTGTCCCCGTGTCCCCGAGCCGTGTCACCGCTGGGTCCTGCTCTCAGGCCTTGGCTGCAGCTCTGTGGGGCCTCGGTTCGTGGGATGGTTCCGGGGCTTGATCCAACACCCGGATGGAGGCAATTTGGCACCGGGATGGGGAAATCGAGGCACAAACGGGGCACGACCGTCAGCCCCTCCCCAAGCCCCGGCACAGCCAGTGCTGGAGCAGGTCCGGGCCTGAGGTTAGGGCAGGAGGAGCAGAGATAGGGTTTGAAAGAAACCCTGGGATTTTAGCCAAAACTCTGTCATTTTTTACCCCTTGAACTCCAAATGGACATTATTTTGGTGAGGAACATTGGCCTTTGAGGCACAGGCCCTCTGATTTGGGATCACAGCAGTCATGGGGTCAACCAGGTAAAGAAAGTGATGGAAATCAAAAACACCTGCTGCAGTTCTGCACTTATTTCCAAGGAAAACATGAAACTTCCCAGGAACACATTTTCCAAGTAATCCCATGTTTGTTCTATCAGCCAGGGCACGTGGCGAGGGACAGCGGCAACGGCTCCGTCCGACACCAGGGACACCCCAAGGCAAAGCTGAGCCCCAGCTGTGGCACAAAGGGCTGCACATTCATTTTGGGCTAAAAAAGTGGGATTTGTGGATTACTGAGATTTTGGGGTTGTCTTGTGTTAGACACAAAACTTGTGTCCTATCCAACTCCAGATGTTCCACAGTTTTTTGTTCCCAGTGGGTCTTTTCCACCTCGGGATATCCATGATTCCACGAGTCTGGACATCTGGGAGCTCTTGGACAACACTCCTGAATTTTGGGGATCTTTGGGGTTGTCCTTTGCAGAACCAACAGGTTTCCTTTATCATCCTTGTGTGTCCCTTCCACCTCTGGTGATTCCACTACCCGAGAGATCAGAGACCTTTTTGACAACAACCTTGAACTTTGGGGTTTTGTCGTCAGTGACCTTCTGTCCTGCGCAGGGCCACGAGCTGCCCTGATGCTCCTTGTGTTTCCCTCCCAGCTGGATCCCCCTTGGCCCCCCAGCCCTGTGGCCTGGCTGGGTTCCAGGAGAGCCTTTTGGGGGTTTGGGGGTTCCGGGGCGCGCAGCGGATGCTGCCTGGCCTCGCCTCCAACTTCCTCCCTCGAAGCCTCCAACGGCAGCTGTGGGGCCGCTCTGAGGCCGTGCCGGGGCCATGGCCGAGGGCAGGGGTGGCAGCGCCGGGCTCTTCGCCAGGCAGGTCCAGAAACGCTTCAGCCGCGCCCAGGAGAAGGTACGGAGGTGCCACCCACCCCCACACCCCACCTGTGCCTGGGTTTGTCCTTCTGTCCCCCCTCAGCAATCCCGGGGTGGCCCAAAGGGCGCAGCTGAGCTCCTGTGGGTGCTCACGGGGTGGGAGTTTGGGGGTTTCTGGGTCAATGTCATTGTTGCTCCAAGGGTTTGGGGGATGGCATCTCCCAAAGCTCCCCAAGACACTTTGGCTTCTCTAATGGAGGGGGGTTCTCCACCCCAAACCCTCTGCAGGGGTTATGGGGTGCTCTGGGGTGGTGGCACAGTGTCCCTGGGCTGGCTGGCACTGGGGGTGCCCAGCAGGACCCAGAGTGGCCGGGGGTCCCAGGAAAGTTGGAGAGATCAGCACAGGAAGCGAGGGGGAAGGGCTGCGGAAACGGCACGAGCGGGACAATTCTCACTGCTTTGGGGGGGGCTCTTTCCTTTCCTCTCCCCTAAAAGTAGCTGTGACTCCCCTTTTGGGGGTGACACAAAGACCCCTTTGAAACCCTCACCCTCCCGGGTTTCCTGGCCGGGGCTCGGTGCTAAATTTGGCTTTCCCACGGCCCAATCATCCCGGGCCAGGCTCTGGCTGCTTCCTGCACGCTGCAAATCTCCCTCCCAGCCGGTTCTGGCCTGTTCCCAGGGGGCTCAGCCTCTTCCTGGACATCCCAAATCTCCCTCTGACCCAGCCCCAGCCTCCTCCTGGACATCCCAAATCTCCCTCTGACCCAGCCCCAGCCTCTTCCTGGACATCCCAAATCTCCCTCTGACCCAGCCCCAACCTCTTCCTGGACATCCCAAATCTCCCTCTGACCCAGCCCCAGCCTCTTCCTGGACACTCCAAAGCTCCTCACTCCCAGCCCTGGCCCCTTCCTGTGGGGTTCAAGCTGTTTGTGGGCACTCGAAAAGTCTCTCCTGCCTGGCCCAGGCTGTTCTGGGGGGTTCAGCCTCTTCTTGGACACCCTAAATTTCCCCCCATCTGGCTTCAGTCATTTTCCAGAGAGTCACCCTCTTCCTGGGCACCCCAGAACTCCTCCATGCCTGGCCCCAACCTCTTCCCAGGGGAGCTCAATCTCTTCCTGGACACCCCAAAGCTGCCCCAGTCCAGACTCAGCCTCTTCCCAGGAGGTTCAGCCTGGACACCCCAAATCTCCTCCACTCAGAGCAGCCTCTCAGCTCTTCTTCAGCGTCCTCATCCTCCTCATGGTGCCCCCTGTGCCCCCCAGCCGGGGCTTGGGGTGTTTTGGGGTGCACAGGACTGTACCTGCAGGGTTTAGGGTGGGAGGTAAATTGGCACACAAAAATTCACCATTTTCCTGAAAGAAATAAAAGCACTGAGGAACACAGTGAGATTTTGTATTTCCACATTAATCCTTCCTCACTGGCTCCTCGGCAGCCCCTCAGGGGGGTTTTGGGGGGCACAGCCCGGTGCCCTCGGGGTGTGGCAGGGTTCTCTTCCCCCCTCTCCCCATCACAGGTTTTGCAAAAATTGGGCAAAACGGTGGAAACCAAAGATGAGCAGTTCGAGCAGAGCGCCTACAACTTCCAGCTGCAGCAGGTGACGGGGAGACACCGGGGACATTGGGGACACCGGGGACATTGGGGACACTCCCGGGGGTCCTTGTTCCCCCCCAGCCCCGCGGACAGCCCTGACCTCCCCCATCCGCCGTGTTTTGCAGAACGAGGGTCACAAACTCTACAAGGAGCTCAAGGGGTTCGTGGGAGCCGTGAGAGGTGAGGAACCGACCCGGGACGGCCCCGGGAGAGCCGCGAACGGGGAGGGACCCGGGGCGGAGCCGGGATAATAAATCAGGAATAGCAGAGGAAATAAATCATGTACAATAAATAGATTATTCATTAAAAATCAGTGTTAAATAAAAAGAAAGAATAAATGAAAATAAATATTGAGAATAAATAGATTGTAAGCCATGAATGGATAATAAAGAGAAAATAGTCAATAAAAACACTATACATGGGATAATAGATAATCTAGATGAGATATATATTATATATCTTACTATATCTTACATATATGACATATGCAATATAAATTTTTATATCTCATTATGTATTAAATACATATGGGATAATAAAGAGATAAACATGATAGAGAGAAAAATAATAGAGAAATAATGAAGAGATAAAAATAATAGATATTAAAACTATAGTAAAGATAAAATAATAACATTAATAATAAATAATAATGCATTAATAATAAATAAATACTATTTAATAATAAATACTATTAATATAATAGTATTAGTAATAAATAAATACTATTACTATTAATAATATTGAATAATAATATAACGATGTTATATTAATTATTATTAATAATGTTAATAAAATAGTAAAAATAAATACTGTATGTGGGATAATGGATAATAAATACATATGGGATGTATATTATATATAATATATTAAATAGAATAACAGATAATACATATGTTATATATTGTGTATATATGGGATAATAGACACAATAAATAATTTATAATAACACACCCGGGCTAATGAACAACAACAGACAGCAGTGAATAAATTAATAACGATCAGCACTAAATGATAATGACAATGATAACGATAATGATAATGATCGTGATAATGATAATGATGACAATGATAATGATAATGACAATGATCATGATCGTGATAGTGATAATAATTCTAGTAACGATAACGATAACGATAATGATAGTGATAACGATAATGATAGTGATAATCATAATTATAATAATGATAATGACAATGGTAATGATAATGATAATTATAGTGATAGTGATAGTGATAGTGATAGTGATAGTGATAGTGATAGTGATAACGATAATGATAACGATAATGATAATGATGGTGATAATATAATTATAATAATGACAATGACAATGATAATGACGATGACAATGATACTGATAACGATCATGCCGGGTGTCTGTGCCCGCAGTGATGCACGAGAGCTCCCGCAGAGTGGCCGAGACGCTGCAGGAGATTTACAGCCCTGAGTGGGACGGGCACGAGGAGCTCCGGGCCATCGCCGACGTGAGCCCCGGGTGTCCCCAGGGTCCCCTTGAAGCCCGGGGGGTGTGGAGGGTCCCGGCTGTCACTGCTGTCCCTGTCCCTGTCCCCCCAGAGCAATGACCTCCTGTGGGAGGACTACGAGGCCAAGTTGGTGGACCAAGCCCTGCGGCTCATGGAGAATTACCTGGCTCAGTTCGGGGACTTTAAGGTGCCCCCTTGTGCTGTCGGGTGGGGTTGGGGACAGGGGGAGCACGGGGGGGTCGTGGCTCACCTGTTCCCCCCCCACAGGAGCGCATCGCCAAGCGGGGCCGAAAGCTCGTGGACTACGACAGCGCCCGGCACCACCTGGAGGCTCTGCAGAGCGCCAAGAAAAAGGACGAGGCCAAAATCGCCAAGGTTGGGACTCCCCGAGACAGCTCCCGTTTGGGGACAATCCCCCGGTCGTGGGGACAACGCCGCGACCCCCCCGTCCCTCCCCCAGGCCGAGGAGGAGTTCAATAGAGCCCAGACGGTGTTTGAGGAGCTGAACAGGGACCTGCGGGAGGAGCTGCCGGTCCTGTACGGCAGGTACGGGCTGTCACAGGCCTGGGGACACCGCTGGGGCTCGGGGACACTGCAGGGATTTGGGGGCATCGCGGGGACGGAGGTGACCGTGGGTGTCAGGCTGGGCATATCATGGGGCTGGGGGACACCACAAGGGCTTGGGGACATCATGGACCAGAAAGGTGGGGGACATCGTGGGGCTGGGGGACACCGTGGGGCTGGGGGACATGGCAGGGATGGGGGACATCGAGGGGTTGGAGGTCATCTTGGGGAGTGTCAGGCTGGGGATATCATCAGGCTGGGGGACACCGTGATGTCCCCAAATACTGGCTGGGGATATCATGGGGCTGGGAGGATATGGCAGGGGCTGGGGGACACAACAGGGATGGGGGGACATCACAGGGATGGAGGTCACCGTGGGGGGTGTCAGGTTGGGGGTATCATGGGGTTGGGGGACACCACAAGGGCTTGGGGACATCACGGACCAGAGAGGTGGGGGACATCGTGGGGCTGGGGGAAATTGTGGGGCTGGGGGACATGGCAGAGACAGGGGGACATGTGGGGCTGGGGGACACAGTAGGGACAGGGGGACATGGCAGGGCTGGGGGGACATCGTGGGGCTGGGGGACACAGCAGGGACAGGGGGACATTGTGGGATCAGGGGACATCGTGGGGCTGGGGGACACAGCAGGGACAGGGGGACATTGTGGGATCGGGTGACATCGTGGGGCTGGGGGACGTGGGCTGGGCATGGGTGTCATTGGGTGGGTGAGGTCCCCCCATGCAGGAAAGAACTTGCGTGGGTCTCTCCTCAAAGTCCACCCTGGGGACACATCGGGGGTCCTGGGGGGACATCGGCCGTGGGGGCCTGTGACAGTGGGAGGTGGCAGCTCCGTGGTATCCATGGAGTGGCCCTCAGGGGACATTCCCGTTCCGTGCGGGGCCCACGGAGTTTGGGACTCAGTGGGAGGGACGGGTGGGAGGTGGCTGAGCACACCCAGACCCCTCTGGTGTCCCCTCCATGGGACATCGTGGGTCACCCCCGGACCCCTCCGATGTCCTCTCCAGTGTCCCCTCGGTGGGACACCGTGGGGCCCCCCCCAGACCTCTCCCTGTCCCCCGCAGCCGCCTCGCCTGTTACGTCACCGTTTTCCAGAACATCTCCAACCTCCGTGACGTCTTCTACAAAGAGATGAGCAAGGTGGGGAGGGCACCCCAAAACACCTCCCCTGCCCCTCGGCATCCCCAGGCATCCCTAGGTGTCCCCAGGCATCCCCGGGTGTCCCCCCCGGCATCCTCAGGTGTCCCCAGCTGTCCCCAGGTGTTCATGCCAATGCTGTTCCCCGCCCTTCCGGAGTCCTTGCTCCTCATTTCATTCATTCATTCGGAGCAGCCCGAGGGTGTTCGGGGTGTACCCAGGTGTTGGGGGCCCTGCTGAGCCCCCGGCTGATGGGGGGCACCGGGGGGACCCCCTGAAGTGTTTCTGCGTCCCCCCTTCCCCAGCTCAACCGGGACCTGTACGAGGTGATGAGCAAACTGGAGAAGCAGCACTCGAGCAAGGTGTTCATCATCAAAGGTGTCCCCAGGTAACCCCCGGGGAGATGAGGGGACAGGGGGGCTTAAGGGGACATTTCGCCCCCCAGCGCCCACAAATGTGATGGAGGCTCCGGTCCCACAGTCCTGGGGTGGGCGGGCGCCTGCCAAAGATGGGCTGGAGGGGCTTCTTGGTGGGCCTGGGGCATTATTGGGGTCCTGCTGGATGGGGAAGCGCCCTCTGCGAGCTGGGACGGTGACACCCCAAGGATGAACCCCAAGGATGAACCCCAATTTGAACCCCTCTGTACCCCCCGCCCCCAGCAATCGCCGCTCTCTGGTCATCTCCGCCCCCGTGAGCCCCCCGGCCATGTTCCCCAGCCCGGACAAGGCGCCCGTGCTGGACGCGGAGGTGACACCGGGGTCCCCCGGCGGGGACAGCGCCACCACCGACACCGACAGCGCCACCCCCGCGGAGCCGGGGGCTGTGTCCCCCGGGCCCCCCCCGGCTTCGCCCGCCAGCGGCGGCTCCCTGGACACGGCCTCGGTGTCCAGCGAGGAGAGCGCGGAGCCTCCGGAGCAGGTGACAGCGGTGACAGGGTCGGTGTCCAGCGAGGGGACCCCGGAGCCCGGCCCTGGCCGCGACAAGGAGCCCCCGGAGCAGGCGACTGCGGTGACAGGGTCGGTGTCCATCGGGGAGCCCCCGGAGCAGGCGACTGCGGTGACAGGGTCGGTGTCCATCGAGGAGCCCCCGGAGCCCATCTCCGACCCCGACTCTCTGTCCCCTGGTCCGGAGCCATCGGCGACAGCCGCGGAGCCGGGGGGTGACAGCGGGGCGCGGGGGGGGCCCGAGGGCATCGCCACCTCCCTGGCGTCACTGATTTTATCCGAGGCCATCGCCCAGACCGCTGGCACCCTGCCAGCAGCGCCGGGGACAGCGGCGGGCACGGCAGGGGACAGCGCGGCCACCAGCGCCGAGGGTCGGGCGCGGCCCGCGGTGTCGCCGTCCCCCACCGCAGCTGTCCCCTGCCGTGTCCCCGGCCCCGCGGAGTGTTCCCGGGAGCCGTGCCAGCTCGGCGGAGAGCGGGGACACCGCGAGGACACCGGGGACAGCGCGGAGGCGGCGGATGTCGAGCCAGAGGTGCGCACAGCTCAGGTGGGAAAGTTCTGGGGGACGCCGGGGTGGGAGCGAGGAACGCACCCGGGGCTGGGGACACCCGGGAGGGATGTGGGGACAGGGGGACAAAGCCAGCCCTTGGGACACCCTGTGCCACAGGTGGGGCCGGACCTGCCCCTCCCCGCGGCGGCCGGAGCCCCCCTGGACCCCCAACCCAGGGTGGGGGGCTCGGTCCCTTTTGGGTGGGATTCAACAGAACCACGAGGTGACAGCGTCCCCCCCACCGTGTCTCTCCCAGGGCTGTTCCGGGACACCGGAGCAGGACACGAGCCAGGACACGAGCCGGGACCCCTCAGGTGCTGCAGACCCCCCCCAGGATCCCGCCGAGTTCCTCAGCGCCCTCTGATCCCAGGGAAATGCGGCTTCTCCCCCAGATTCATTCCCCAGAAAGCATTTCCCAGCCCCCATCCCGTCCGAAATAAAGATGGAAAAGGGGGAAAAATCCCAAATCTCCATCTGGGAGTGCGGAGGGGTCCGGGGGGACCCCACCGGCAGATTTGGGGGGGCTGAGGAGTGTGGAGGGAGAGGTTGGGGGTTGTCACTCTCTGCCCCCCTCCAACACCCGTGACTCAGGGAAAAGGCGTCGAACCTGTTCCACCAGCTCCCGGAAAATGAGCTGTGATGCCAAAAAACCCCCAAAACACCCCAATTTTCCCCTCCCGTGATCCAAAATTCCCCAAATCTCCGCGATGATGTGTTTGCCCCGCAGCCAGCGAGGGGTTAAACGGGGGAGGGATCCTGGGGAGGTTGATCCTCATTCCAGCCGAACTGGAAAGGTGAGGTAGGAACAGGGCAACGCCTTCACCTGGAGCCGCACATGGTGCCGGCAGGTAAGAGCTGCAGGAGTGGGATTTGGATCCCGGGATGTCCCTTCCCCCGAAATTCCCGATCCTGGGGGGCTTCAGGGGGCAAATCCCCGGCGCAGGGATCCGGACACGGCGGCGCCGCAGCCCTGCAGTGAGGGACGGGGTTTGCGGCCGGTCCGGGGTGAAGCCGGAATGTCGGGGCTCGGCCGGGCGTTTTCCAGCTGGATTTGGGGTGGGAGGGCAGGGAAAGGCCGGATCCTGCCACAGGGAGAGGCTGAAAGCAGGAAATCCGGCAGGAAAGCTGAGGGGGAAACAGGGGGAGCAAAGTGCTGCTCCCAGGGGATCATCCCGAGGTGAGGGACAAGAAACGAGGGCAAGCAGCAAATGCCGCAATCCACCCGCTGGGGAGGGGACGGGGCGGCTGTAAAGGGGCTGCGGAGCACCCCGAAAGAAGCCTGGGGGGATGGTTTGGTGATCCCATCCTCCATCTGCGGGGAATGGGAATGGAGGGGCCGGAAAGGCGCTGCCGAGCACATCTAAAAATCTGTAGGGACAGTTTGCTCCTCTCATGTCATCCAGGTTCTGCGAACGGGAATGGGGATAGGGGGGCTGTAAAGGCGCTCCCAAGCACCCCTAACAAATCCGGGAAAGAGAATGGAGGTGCTGCCGAGAACCCCTAAAAAGTCTAAAAAATCTCTAGGGACGGTTTGTTCCTCTCCCATCATCCAGGCTCTGGGAACGGGAGTGGGGATGGGGATAGGGGGGCTGTAAAGGCGCTGCCAAGCTCCCCTAAAAAATCTGTAGGGGCGGTTTGCTCCTCTCCCGTCATCCAGGCACCGGGAACGGGAATGGGAATGGGGATAGGGATGGGAATGGAGGGGTTGTAAAAGCGCTGCCGAGCACCCCCAAAAATCTGTAAGGACGATTTGCTCCTCTCCCGTCATCCAGGCTCTGGGAATGGGCACGGGAAAGGGAATGGAGGGCCTATAAAGGCGCTGCGGAGCACCCCTAAAAAGTTTATAGGGACGGTTTGTTCCTCTCGTCCTCCAGGCACCGCGAATGGGATGGGGGGGCTGTAAAGGCGCTGCCGAGCACCCCTACAAATCTGTAAGGACGGTTTGCTCCTCTCCTGTCATTCAGGCACCAGGAATGGGGATGGGGATGGGAATTGAGGGGCTGTAAAGGCGTTGTCAAGCTCCCCTAAAAAATCTGTAGGGACGGTTTGCTCCTCCCGTCATCCAGACACCGGGAATGGGGATGGGGGTAGGGGGGCTGTAAAAGCGCTGCCGAGCACCTCTAGAAAATCTGTAGGGACGGTTTGCTTCTCCCGTCTTCCAGGCCCTGGGAACGGGAATGGGGATGGGGATAGGGGGTCTGTAAAGGCGCTCCCAAGCACCCCTAAAAAATCTATAGGGACGTTTTGTTCCTCTCCGGTCATCCAGGCTCTGGGAAGGGGAATGAGGATGGAGGGGCTGTAAAAGCGCTGCCAAGCGCCCCGAAAAACTCGTTGTAGGGTTGGTTTGCTTCTCCCGTCATCCAGGCACTGGGAACGAGAATGGAGATGGGAATGGGGGAGCTGTAAAGGCTCTGCCAAGCACCCCTAACAAATCTGTAGGGATGATTTGCTCCTCTCCAGTCCTCCAGGCACTGGGAATGGGGATGGGGGGACTGTAAAGGCGCTGCCAAGCACCCCTAAAAATCTGTAGGGACGGTTTGTTCCTCCCGTCATCCAGGCACCGGGAACGGGAGTGGGGATGGAGGGGCTGTAAAAGCTCTACCGAGCACCCCTAACAAATCTCTAGGGACGGTTTGCTCCTCCCGTCATCCAGGCACCGGGAAAGGAAATGGGGATGGAGGAGCTGCATCCCCGGCGCTCCTGGAAGGAGTTTTTGGGATCAGAGCAGCCGCGCGGGGCAGGGTTTCCCTTGGGAACGGCTCTGGAGCCGCCCGGCCGGAGCGCAGGAATGAGGAAGATGAGGGGTTTTTACATGCCTGCTGTAAAAACACATTTAAATCCATCGGGATGGGAATGATTCACTGCGGCTACCAGCCCCCTCCTTCCGGGCTGGATCCCGGCCTGGCACTGCCAGAAATTCCGGGGTTTTGGGAAGCACCGGGGCCTTCCCGCAGAGCGGGATCCATGGGGAGCATTCCCGTCCTGGAGAGAGCAGGAGGAGCTCCCCTTCCACCACCACGCGTGGTTGGATGGAAATCAAACCCTTCCCTCAGATAAATTCGGGTTAAACCTTCGGTGAGTCCCAGCACTCCAATCCTCAGGCGCTGTGGGTCCCAGGGCTGCGTTTTGTGGGTCCCAGGGTTGCGTTTTTGGGGTGCTGAGGCCCAGAACTCGTTTGTGCTCCTCACTGGCAATGCCAAACTCTTCCCAATAAACCTTTCCCAAAGCTCAGCCCAGCCCCTGTTCCACCCAGCAGCGCCTTTTCCTCTTCTTCTCTTAAACCCCAGTTTATTTGGGGGAATTTAATCCCGGTTTTTGCTCCGAAGCCACCCGGGAGCAGCAGCTGCTCCGTGGGAAGGTCGAGGTTGGCTTTGGAGAGCTCTGCTGGGGGAGCCTCACAGCAAAGCTGGGCTTAATGAGGGGCTGGGTTAAAGCAAAACCGGATTTAAAGCAAAACTGGACCGAAAATGAAACTGTTTAAAGCACAAATTGGTGTCATTCAAAGTTGGGTTTAAAGCAAAACCGGATTTAAAGCAAAACTGGACCGAAAATGAAACTGTTTAAAGCAAAATTTGGTGTAATTCAAAGTTGGGTTGGGCAAAACCGAGTTTAAAACAAAGCTAGGATTAAGGCAGCTCTGGATGTAATGCAAATCTGTGTTTAAAGTAAAATCGTGTTTAAAGCAAAATCGTGTCTAAAGCAAAGTCGGTTTAAAGGAAAGCTGGTTTTAAGGCAAAATCAGGTTTAATTCAAAGCTGGGTTTAATGAAAATCTGGACTTAAAGTGAAATTGAGTTTAAAGCAAAATGAGTTTAAAGCAAAACTAAGTTTAAAGAAAAGCTGGGTTTAACATAGGACTGGACTAAAGTAAAATCAGGCTTAAAGCAAAATTGTGCTGGAAATAAAATCGGGTTTAATGCAAAGTTAGGTTTAAAGCAAAGCTGCGTTTAAGAAAAAAAATCAGGCTTAAAACGAAATTGGGATTAAAGCAGAGTTTGGTTTCAAGCAAAGCTGGGTTTAAAGCAGAACAAGGTTTAAAGCAAAACAAAGTTTAGAGTGAAACAAGCTTAAAACAAAGCAAGGTTTTAAAGCAGAACTGTTCTTACAGCAAAACCGGGTTTAAAGCAAAGCCGGGTTTAAAGTACAGCTGGGTTTAAAGCGGAGCTGATTTAAGTAAAACCGAGTTTAAGGAGCGGCTGCTGCCAGCCCGAGCCGGGCTTTGCCTGCTCGGGTCCCGCCCTCCCTGAGCCCTGCGGGAGGGGAACGGGCACGGCCCGAGCTCCCGGGGACCCCAGACCCAATTCCCATCGCCCCCAGACCTAATTCCCGGCTGGCCCCAAGCCCCAGTTCCAGCCTCCCCCAGACCCAATTCCCAAGGTTTCCAAAGCCCCAACTCCCGGGGCTCCCCCAGACCCAATTCCCGGCTCCCCCCCAGCCCCAATTCCCGGGGCCCCCTCAGCCCAAATTCTTGCTTCCCCCAGTCCCAACTCCCTGTGCTCCCCCAGCCCCAATTCCCGGGGCTCCTCCAACCCCGACTCCCGGAGCTTCCCCAGCCCCAATTCCTGGGGCTGCCCCAGCCCCAATTCCCAGCTCCCCTAAACCAAATTCCCGCCTCCCCCAGACCCACTTCCCGGCGCCCCCAGCCCCAATTCCCGGGGCTCCCTCAGCCCTAATTTCCGCCTCCTCCAGCCCCAAATCCCGGGGTTCCCCCACAATAAATTCCTGGCACCCCCAGACCCAATTCCCAGTCTCCCCCCCAGCCCAAATTCCCGCCTCCCCCAGACCCAATTCCCGGGGCTCCCCCAAACCAAATTCCTGCCTCCCCCCAACCTTAACTCCCGGCGCCTCCAGCCCCAATTCCCGCCTCGCCCTAGATCCAATTCCTGGGGCTCCCCCAACCCCAATTCCCGGAGCTCCTCCAAACCAAATTCCCGGGGTGCCCCAGGTCCAATTCCCGGCTCTCCCTCAGACCCAGTTCTTGGCGCGCCCAGACCCAATTCCCAGATCCCCCAAACCAAATTCCCGGCGCCCCCAGACCCAATTCCTGCCTCTTCCCAGCCCCAATTCCCGGCTGGCCCCCAGCCCCAGTTCCCGGATCCCCCCAGCCCTAATTCCCGGAGCTTTCCCAACCTCAATTCCTGGAGCTCCCCCAGACCCAATTCCCGCCTCCCCGAGCCCCAATTCCCGGCGCCCCCAGCCCCAATTCCCGCCTCTCCCCCAGCCCTCCCCAGCCCCAATTCTCGGGGCTCCCCGAGCCCCAATTCCCGGCGCCCCCAACCTTAACTCCCGGTGTTCCCCCAGCCCCAACTCCCAGCGCCCCCAGCCCCAATTCCCGGTTCTTCCCCAGCCCCAATTCCCGCTCCCGGCCCGGCCGTGGCCCCGCCCCGCTCCTGCCCCGCTCCCGCCGCTCGATTTCCTCTTTTTTTTAAAAAACCCCAAACAAACGGGATCGGATTCGCTCCGACCGCGCTGAGTCACGGAACCCCCGCGCCCCGGAGCCGCCCGGCCCCGAGCCCCGGAGCCACGACCGGCACATTCGGGGGGCCCGGGGGGTCCCCATCGGGCACGGCCAAGGTGGGGCGGGCAATTCCCGAGCTCCGGCCCCGCATTTTGGTGCATTTTCAAGGACTTTCAGGCACTTTGAAGCTCTCAAAATCGGGGAGTGAATCCAGTCAGGGGCTGGTTCTTCCCTGTCCCGGCTGCGACCCCAGCCCCAGTAATTCCAGTGCGTTACTGGTGCTGCGCCACCCCCCTGGCGCGGCGCTTTTTGGGGTGGTTTGGGGGGAAATCGCGACTTTTATCGCTATTTTTGGTAATTCCGAAGGAACCCTGAGCCTCACCTGGAAGGAGGGATCTCAGCCCCCCCTGAGCACAGGTGATGGGGCGCTGAGCGTGAATTCACCGCTTTTATCGCTATTTTTGGCAGCTCTGAAGGAACCCCGAGCCTCACCTGGAAGAGGCATTGCAAGGAGGGATGTCATCCCCACCTGAGCACAGGTGATGGGACATTGAGCAGGAATTCACCACTTTTATCGCTATTTTTGGCGGCTCTGAAGGAACCCCGAGCCTCACCTGGAAAAGGCATTGCAAGGAGGGATCTCAGCCCCACCTGAGCACAGGTGATGGGGCACTGAGCGTGAATTCACCGCTTTTATCGCTATTTTTGGCGGCTCTGAAGGAACCCCTAGCCTCACCTGGAAGAGGCATTGGAAGGAGGGATGTCATCCCCACCTGAGCTCAGGTGATGGGGCGCTGAGGGAGAATTCACCGCTTTTATCGCTATTTTTGGCAGCTCTGAAGGAACCCCGAGCCTCACCTGGAAGGCGCCGATGCGATGGAGGGAGATCGGCCCCACCTGAGCTCAGGTGAGCACCTGAAGCGGCTCCTCCGGGCTCTCCCCACCTTCTCCACCCGCTCAGCCCTCCCTGACCCCCCTCTCTCCCTGTGCCGAGGAAGAGCTGACCACGCCGTACCTGAGGAAGGCTCCCACGCCCCCCGGCCATGAGGACGCCGACACCGCCGTGATCGCAGGTGAGGCCGGGGTGCTCCGGCTGAGCCCTGTGCTATAAATTAATTAAACAATTTGATTCATAAGGAGAATTTATCCCAGAATTAAAATACAATGGTAAAAAGGCCACAAGCAAAGCTCAGATCGGTGCTGACCCAGGTTGGGTGACACAGGGGGGGCACTCTGGCTCCTCTCCTCTGGGCATCACCCACAGAAAACTCTCACAAATTCTTTTTATACATTTCCAAGATCAGAGGGTTTCTTGCTTTCTTATCGTTGATTTTATCCTTTTAGCATCTTCATGTAATTTTTCCTCTCTTGCTGAGAGTTTCCCTAAACTGGTAAATAATTCACTTTGTTAGAGGAAAATCTCCTCCAAAATACATTCTAGGAGACACAGATTTATCTTATGGATGGTGCACATTGAATGCACATTGCTGGGGTTTGGTCAGAGGAATAATCCTGTGGAATCAACATTTCATTCAGGCTGGGATTTTGCTGCATATCACTGTAATCTCATCAGAGGGAATTTCCCAAGCCCTCCTTTGATATGCCAGGATTTTCATCAGATGAGATTACTGTGGCCTGTAATAGATGATATGTATAAATTCCTGCTGAGGTTACAGTAAACTCACCTGATGAAAATTCTGGCATACCAAAGGAGGTTTCTGGGAAATTCCCTCTGTTAGGAAAATTCACCCACAAACACCAGAGAATGTGTCCAAAGAGGAGCCAGAGGAGCCCTTTTGCTTTATTCCAATAAAGGGAGAGGCCATGGGGCGTTGCCCTGGGATCTCTCCGATTTTTGGAGGATGCAGACTCCTTTTAATCCCAATTTCCCTCTCTTTTTCCCCATTTCTGAGGTGCTTGAGACGTTCAGATTTCCCAGAACACCTGATACCAAAGATTCCCTCTGATGTATAACCTTCCCTTTTAATTTTAATTCTTATGGAATTTAGGGGGTTTTTCTTTCCCATTGTTTCTTTCATCTTTCAATATCCAATTTCATTTATCAGCAAACCTAAAGTTTATTTGTAAAAGCAAATATCCTTTTCCATTCATCAATCAGTGCAATCCTTCCCATTGTTCTTTTTATCTCCCAGTGCTGGTTTTATCTCCCAGCAGACCCAGAGCTGGTTTGGAAAGAGAAATCCACTATTTCTCTCACCTCTGATGAGATTACAGAGATATGCACCAAAATCCCAGCCTGAATATTCATCTCCAGAAATGTTGATTCCACAGGATTCACTCAACATCCAGTCAGAGAGTGCTGGGAGGGGGAAGGAGAGGGGACTGACACACCTGGCAGGGAATTATCAGGGGAGGGACTCGAGATTCTGAGGTAAAACCTGAAATCACAACACAACAATTTATAACACAGGGCTCAGCAGGAATTTATACACATCTGTTGAAGTGTGATGTCATAGTTTCCCTCAGATATCCCGGGTTTCTCCCTAATAATTCCCTCCCAGGTGTGTCAGTCCCCTCTCCTTCCCCTCCCAACACTGTCAGTCAGTCCTGGAATTCCAGAAGGGATTGAGCAGATCCAAAGGATGCTCTCTACCCCTGGGGGGGCATTGGGCCATCCAGGTGTCCTTTGTCCCTTTGTCCCTCCCCTCCTGTACCTGCTTGGTGGCTCCCTGCCCCTTCCCTGCCCCTCTCCCCGGGGTTCAAAGGAGCAGCAACCACGGGCTCAGGGAG
>JAWWMS010000105.1:3328101-3338421 GCA_035048045.1 Chlorospingus semifuscus
ATCATTATCATCATCATCATCATTATAATGTTTTGGGATTATTATTATTATTATTATTCTTATTATTATTATTATTATCATCATCATCATCATCATCATGTTTTGGGTTTATTATTATTATTATCATCATTATCATTTTGGGTTTATTATTATTTTTAAAATTATTTTTATTTTTATTATAATAATCATTATTATGTTTTGGTTTTATTGTTATCTGTTTTTATTTTTTAATTATTATGGTTATCATTATGTAGTAGTAGTAATAATAATAATAATAATAATAATAATAATAATAATAATAATAATAATAATAATAATACCCAAAACATAATAATGACGGGTCCA
Source organism: Chlorospingus semifuscus (assembly GCA_035048045.1). NCBI lineage: Eukaryota > Metazoa > Chordata > Aves > Passeriformes > Passerellidae > Chlorospingus > Chlorospingus semifuscus. Next base: position 3,328,447 of record JAWWMS010000105.1, read on the forward strand.
ACTTTTGGACCCATCTCTGCCTCATCAACACTTAATTAACATGGAAATTAAATCCACATGGAGACTGGGAGCATCCTAAATATCCTTCTCTCACCTTTTTCCCCCTCTTTTTTATTTTTTAATATTTTTATTAATATTTTATGCATTTTATGCCTTCCCTCCATCTGTTGCTCCGTGGCTGCTCCTCCCTGCCTGCCCTCACCACCATCTGCATAAATGATTTGTCACATTAAATGCCAAAAAATGCCCCAAAAAGTGTGAAAATCGGGATGTGTGATGGGGGAAGGATCTGGAGCTGGATGCCCACCTGCATCCAGCCTGGAATCACAAATGTCTGATTAATTGGCTCGTTAATTAGTCTTCTCTCCCGGGTTATTTGTGTCTCCTCCCAGCAGCAGCAGCAGCAGAGAGAAATCCAAGGATTTCTCCTTGAAACTTTTCTGTTTCTCCTGACTGAGTCACCTTTCCCCAAACTCCTCCTTTTGGGGGGGATCTTTTGGGGGGATCCTGGGGCTCACAGGTTTTTGGGGAGCACAGGAGCAGCCAGAGCTCGGCACGGGAACATCTCCAATGTTTTGTGTCCCTCCAGGCCAAACCCAGGCACCCCAAAACTCGGAGGAGCCCCAGGAGCTGGAGCCCCAAAAACCAGGAGGGGCAGAACCCCAGAGAACCAGAGCCAGAGATCACAGAAACCAGAGCCCAGAGACCCCAAAAACGGAACCCTGAGACCCCAAAACCCAGAGAGCCGGAACCCAGAGACCCCAAATCCTGCAGAGCCAGAGCCCAGAGACCCCAAAACCCGGAGCTCAGAGACCCCAAAACCCAGAGAGCCGAAGCCCAGAGACCCTAAAAAACCTGCACAATTGGAGCCCAGACACCCCAAAACCCAGAGAGCTGGAGCCCAGAGACCCCAAATCCTGCAGAGCCGGAGCCTGGAGACCCCAAAAACAGAGAGCTGGAGCCCAGAGACCCTGAAACCCAGAGAGCCGGAACCTAGAGACCCCAAATCCTACAGAACCGGAGCACAGAGACCTCAAAACCAGAGAGCCAGAGGACAGAGACCCCAAAACCTGCACAGCTGGAGCCCAGACACCCCAAAACCCAGAGAGCTGGAGTGCAGAGACCCCAACTCCTGCGGAGTCAGAGAACAGAGACCCCAAATCCTGCAGAACCAGTGCCCAGAGACCTGAAAACCAGACAGCCGGAGCCCAGAGACCCCAAAACCCAGAAACCCAGAGCCCAGGCACCCCAAAACCCAGAGAGCCGGAGCCCAGAGACCCCAGAAACCAGAGACCCCAAAATCTGGAGCCCAGAGACCCCAAAGCGTGCACAGCCAGAGCCCAGAGACCCCAAGAACCGGAGAAGCAGAGACCCCAAAACCGGAGAGCCAGAGCCCAGAGACCCCAGATCCTGAAGAGCCAGAAAACAGACACCCCAAAACCCAGACAGCCAGAGACCAGAGACCCCAAATCCTGCAGAGCCGGAGCCCAGAGACCCCAAATCCTGCAGAGCCAGAGCCCAGAGACCCTAAGAGCCAGAGAGCCAGAGACCTCAAAACCAGAGAGCCAGGGCCTGGAGACCCCAAAACCCAGAGAGCCAGAGCCCAGAGGCCCCAAAACCCAGAGAGCTGGAGCCCAGAGACCCTAAAACCCAGAGCCCAGAGACCCCAAATCCTGCAGAGTGGGAGCGCAGGGACCCCAAAACCGGAGAGCCGGAGACACGAAACCCAGAGAGACAGAGCCCAGACACCCCAAAACCCAGAGAGCCAGAGACCTCAAAACCAGAGAGACGGAGCCCAGAGACCCCAAAACCCAGAGAGCTGCAGCCAGGACAGCAGAGAGCCGGAGCCCCAAAACCTGGGAATCCTGAAACCCCGGGAGCCCCAAAACCTGGGAGCCCCCAGGAGCCCCCAGCCCAGGCCGGGGGGCAGGAGCCCCATCCAGCCCCGTGTGCAGAGGGAGGGTCCCTCACCCCCGAACGAGCAGTGGGTGAGTACCTGGGACCCCCAAAATCCGTGGGATTCCCTTCCTTTCCCTCTCCCATTCCCCATTTTCCCTTCCCTGTCTGTCAGGAGTGGGAGCAGGGGAGGGGATGGTCCCACCTGGGACAGGGAGCAGCAGCTTTCCCACCTTTTCCCACCTTTTCCACCTTTCCCCACCTTTTCCACCTTTCCCCACCTTTTCCACCTTTTCCCACCTTTCCCCACCTTTTCCAGCCTCGGGAGGAGGAAGAAGCTGCCCCAGGACTTTGGGGTGTTCCCCCCCGATCCTGGCAGCTCTGTGGGGCAGGTGAACCCACCTGGGGGATGAATCCCGAGCCCACCCTCCCCGTGACCCCCCCTGTCACCTGCTGAAGAAGTGTCCCCAACAGTTTGGGTCCCCTCAAGGGCCACCAGGGGCGTGGGGGGACAGCCAGGTGTCACCTGGAGATTTGGGGACCTCTGTGAGCTCCAGAGAGGTGGTTTCACCTGGCCCATCCCGGGTTTTTAGGGTTTCAAAGGGATGGGGGGGTGAGATGAACCCCAAATCCCCCCGGGGACCCCAAGGTTGGTGACAGCCCCTCGTTGTCCCCTCGTGCAGCATGTGGCAGGTGTGACCCTCCCCACCTGTGCCAACCCACCATGGAGCCGTGCCCGGGGCAGCCCCAGGAGGCCCTGCTGACGGTCAACGAGCAGGTATGGGACCCCAAAACGGGCTGGGACCCCAAAACGGGCTGGGACCCCAAAATGGGGCTGGGACCCCAAAATGGGGCTGGAACCTCAAAGTGGGCTGGGACCCCAAAATGGGCTGGGGCCCCAAAACTGGGGTGGGACCTCAAAACTGACTGGGGTGGGACCCCAAAACCGGGCTGGGACCCCAAAACTGGTCTGGGGTGGGACCCCAAAACCAGGCTGAGAGGTAAGACCTCCACCCCAAAACCAGGCTGGGAGTGAGACCCCAAAACCAGGATGGAGAGTGGCACCCCAAAACCAGGCCTGGACTGGGACACCCATCCCAAAACCAGGCCGGGAAGGGGGACCCAAAAACCGGCCAGGGGGTTAGGACGCCTGCCCCAAAACCGGGCTGGAGATGGGATCCCAAAAGCGGCCATGGGTGGGACCCTAAAATCGGGCTGGGGGTGGGACCCCAAAACCAGGCTGGGGAGGGGGACCCCCACCCCAAAATTGGCCGGGGAGGGAACCCCAAAAGCGGCCGGAGGTGGGACCCCCACCCCAAAACCAGGCTGGGACTGGGACCCCAAAACCGGGCCTGGACTGGGACACCCACCCCAAAACCGGGCTTTGGTCTAGGACCCCAAAACCGGGCTGGGGGTGGGACCCCAAAACTGGGCCGCGGTGGGACCCCAAAATCGGCCAGGGGTAGGACCCCCACCCCAAAACCGGGCTGGGGAAGGGGATCCCGACCCCAAAACTGGGCCCGGGGTGGGACCCCAAAACCGGGCCGAGGGTGTGACCCCCCTCCCTGTGTGCCCTGGGATGGGCTGGATCACCTGCAGGAGATTTGGGGGGCACACCTGGCCCTGCGCCCCACCTGTGGGGCTGGAGGGGACACTGCAGTGGGATTTTGGGGTGCTGTTTTGGGGTGCTGTTAGTTTGGGGTGCTGTGGGTGGAGTGATGCAGGTGGGGGGGTACACGCTGTGTTTTGGGGTGCTGCAGGTTTGGGGGGCTGCAGGTTTGGGGGGCTGCAGGTTTGGGGGGCTGCAGGTTTGGGGTGCTGCAGTTTTGGGTGCTGCAGGTTTGGGAGTGCTGCAGGTTTGGGTGCTGCAGGTTTGGGGTGCTGCAGGTTTGGGGGGCTGCAGGTTTGGGGTGCTGCAGGTTTGGGAGTGCTGCAGGTTTGGGGTGCTGCAGGTTTGGGAGTGCTGCAGGTTTGGGGTGCTGCAGGTTTTGAGCTGCTGCAGTTTTGGGTGCTGCAGGTTTGGGAGTGCTGCAGGTTTGGGGTGCTGCAGGTTTTGGGGTGCTGCAGGTTTGGGGTGCCAGCTCGATGAGTTCATACAGGCTCAGGTGGAACAGCCAGGTTTAATAAATCATTAATTAATCCCCAATTTAATAAAGGACAGTGGGAGACAAGGACCGCAGAGCAAAGTTTTGAAAAACATTCACTGTCCTGTGGAAATTTAAAAGTTTAGTAAAGGACAATAGGAGATAAGGACCGCAGAGCAAAAGTTATGTGAAAAACATAACTTTTTTTTAACTGTGAACATTTAAAAAGTTTAGTAAAGGGCAATAGGAGACAATAGGAGACAAGGACCACAGAGCAAAGGTGTGAAAAACACGTTCACTGTCCTGTGAAAATGTAAAATGTTTAGTAAAGAACAATAGGAGACAAAGAGAACAGAGCAAAGGTTATGTGAAAAATACATTCACTGTTGTGAACATGTAAAAAGTTTTATAAAGGACAGTAGTAGACAAGGACCACAGAGCAAAGGTGTGAAAAACACAATCACTCTGCCGTGAAAATGTAAAAAATTCAATAAAGGACAGTAGGGGACAAGGAGAACAGAGCAGAGGTTATGTAAAAAACCACAGTCAGTGTCCTGTGAACATGTAAAAAGTTTAATAAAGGATAATAGGAGGCAAGGGCCACAGAGCAAAAGTGTGAAAAACACGGTCACTCTCTTGTGAAAATTTAAGAGTTTTATAAAAGACAATAGGAGACAGGGACCACAGAGCAAAGATGATGTGAAAAACACGTTCACTCTCATGTGAACATTTAAAAAGTTTTATAAAGGATGATAGGAGACCAGGACTATAGAGCAAAGGTGTGAAAAATACATTCACTCACGTGAAAATGTGAAATGTTTAATAAAAGACAATAAGAGACAAGGAGAACAGAGCAAAGGTTATGTGAAAAACACGGTCAGTGTCCTGTGAAGATGTAAAAAGTTTAATAAAGGACAGTAGGAGACGAGGAGAACAGAGAAAAGGTGTGAAAAACACGGTCACTCTCCTGTGAAAATGTAGAATTTAATAAAGAACAATACGAGACAAGGACTATAGAGCAAAGTTCATGTGAAAAACACGTTCTCTCTCCTGATAAAATGTAAAAAGTTTTATAAAGGACGATGGGAGATAAGGACCACAGAGCAGAAGTTATTATGGCATCAGCCAAGCCCGCACTGTTATCTTCAGGGACACCCCTTAAATACCTTTTTCCTTGCATCATCATTTGCATATTCATAGATTGGTATGCATATTTATGACCTAGTTTGCATATTCATGACCTATTTTGCGTGGCCCCTCCTCGGGGCCGCCTTTTTAGAGCCGGCTGTTTCTTGGCTTGGTTTTGGCTCCTTCACTTTATCAACTCCAGTTTTGGGCCTGGCCCTCACTGCCTTCAGGGGTGAGTGCTGTGAAAAACGCCAATCAATAGTTTTTAAATTTTTGAAAAGTTTAATGATAATAAAATGGTTATAAAAATAGCAATATAATTAGGAGCCTCTAAAACCACAAACCAGGGAGCAATGACAATTCCATTCCCGCTCACCCTGAGCCCCAAAGACAGGAAAACTGAGAGCCTGGGGCCCATCCTTGGAACATTCATAATTTAGGGTTTTCCCCATTGTTTTTATCATCTTTCAATATCCCATTTCATTTATCAGCAAACCTGAAGTTTATTTGTGAAAGCAAATCTCTTTTTCCATTCATCAATCAATGAACTTTTTAATTTTAAACTTCTTCAGCTTGCTCTGCACACCACACACTTCCAAAACTTTTCACCATTTCTACATTTTAGCCAACAAAAAAAATTCGTGCCCATTGGCAATAAATTACAGAATTGTCATTAATTAGCAGTTCATCCTCTGTTGATTATTGATTTCTCTTCTTGTGCTGTTTCATTCCCATTTTCAGTCTCTTTATTGCCTTTTTCCCAGCCAGGGAGAGTTCCAGTATAGTCATGAACTTCCTGTGTCTCTCCTTTATCTCTGGGCTCTGCAGAATGTCCTTGTGCTCCGTAAATCCTGCATTCCTCACGTCCAATCCCAGCAAAAACATCTCCCTGTCCCAGGCTTTGTTTATTGAAAACCATCGAGGATTTTCAGCACAGCTCCAAAGCTCGGCCACTTCCCCAAACTGGGCTCCCAAAATCCCATTTGGTGACAAACCTTGCTGCACTGCTAGAAAACTTAATTAAAACAATTAATTAGGACAGTTGTTAGGAAAGTTTTATCGTTTCCAATGCAAGTTTGTGAGTGGTTCAGGAAAAATAATCTATAAACGCCAGAGGTTTGTGTCCAAAGAGGAGCCAGAGGAGCCCTTTTGCTTTATTCCAATAAAGGGAGAGGCCATGGGGCATTCCCTGGGGTCTCTCAGATTTTTGGACGTTGCAGTCTCCTTTTTATCCCAATTTCCCTCTTTTTTCCCCCATTTCTGAGGTACTTGAGAGGTTCAGATTTCCCAGAACACCTGATACCAAAGATTCTCCTCTATTGTATAACCCTGCCCTTTGATTTTTAATTCTTATGGAATTTAGGGGGTTTTCCCCATTTCTGAGGTACTTTGGAGGTACAGACTCCCCAAAATACCAAAGATTCCCCTCTATTGTATAACCCTGCCTTTTAATTTTTAATTCTTATGGAATTTAGGGGGTTTTCCCCATTTCTGAGGTACTTTAGAGGTGCAGACTCCCCAAAATACCAAAGATTCCCCTCTATTGTATAACCCTGCCTTTTAATTTTTAATTCTTATGGAATTTGGGGATTTTTCCCCATTTCTGAGGTACTTTAGAGGTACAGACTCCCCAAAATACCAAAGATTCCCCTCTAATGTATAATTTTTAATTCTTTTAATTTTTAATTCTTGTGGAATTTAGAGGTTTTTCCCTGTTTCTGAGGTACTTGAGAGCTTCAGACTTCTCAGAACTCCTGATCCCAAAGATTCCCCTCTAATGTACAACTATCCCTTTTAATTTTAATTCTTATGGAATTTGGGGTTTTCCCCATTGTTTCTCTCATCTTTCAATATTCCAATTTCATTTATCAGACATTTTATTTCAATGTCTAATTTTCATTTATCAGCAAACCCGAAGTTTATTTGTAAAAGTTTATTTTTTTCCATTCATCAATCAGTGGAATCCTTCCCATTGTTTCTTTTATCTCCCAGTTTTGTCCCCCAGCAGACCCAGAGCTGGTTTGGAAACACAAATCCCTCATTGCTCTCAGGTGGGAGCAGGGAAGAGATTTCCTGGTGTTTGATCCCTGTTCCCTCTGCACTCCTGTCTGGGGTGGGCCCTGGGGACATTTCCTTGTGTTTTTCCAAGGTCATTTCATTCCCTTGTCCATGACTCTGAAAAACTCAGAAAAATCATCCCAAAGCTAAAGCCTTCCAAGGCAAAACTGATATTATAATAATATTCATTGATGTACCTACTCCCCAGCTTAATTTGGTTCAATTCCCTGATTTTTAATTGGTTGAGATCAATTTATACATAAGATAAATGTACATTTAACCTAAGAGAAAAATAAAAGCTTTTCCCACACCATTCTTTTTTTTTTTCCAGTAAAAAAAGACAAAATCAACTTAGCAAAAAAACCCCAAACTGACAGCACATGAAATAATCTGCTTTAGATAATCCCAGCATTGTTTAGTTGCCCAACAAGCTGCTCACAATAAAAATTACTAAAATTGTTAAATTGATAATACAGGCAGTGTTTTTGGGGACAGTTAAAAGTCTCGTTGGTCCCACACAGCTCAATCAGGTCCTAGAAAAGGGAAAATTAATCCCAGGTTATTGAAGAGCAGGAAAAGGAAAAATCAGCTGAGGGTTGATTGAATTCCCAACTCATTTTCTGCTCTGGCAGCTGTGGGATGAAATTCTGGCATTGGTGGAGTGACCACCCCAAATCCTGGGGTAACCTGGGAGAATTCCCATCAAACCAGTGCCCTCCCCACTCAGAACTGGTCAAACTGGTCAGACTGGTGGGGCTGGGAGGGTGAGACCCCCCAGTGCCCAAGGAGCTGTGGGAATCTCGTCCTTTCCCTCCAGGAATTCTGAATTTTGCTCTTTTTGTGCTGCCCCACCCCAGCACTGCCCCCCCGTGCCAGCTCTGTCCTGCAGGAATTGGAACCCCAAAACCCCGGGGGGGGGTCAGGAATGGTCAGAGCCAGAGGGGAAAGTGACCTTTGGTGACAGGGACGGTGAGTGACCCTCGGGGAGCACTGAGTGACCCTCAGGTGCCACCCTCAGTGAGGGGACAGTGAGCACTGAGTGACCCTTGGGGACAGTGAGCACTGAGTGACCCTCAGGTGCCACCCTCAGTGAGGGGACAGTGAGCACTGAGTGACCCTTGGGGACAGTGACCCTCGGGGTGACCCTCAGGTGCCACCCTCAGTGAGGGGACAGTGGGCACTGAATGACCCTTGGGGTGCCACCCTCAGTGAGCACTGGGTGACCTTCGGGGTGCCACCCTCAGTGAGGGCACAGTGGGCACTGAATGACCCTTGGGGTGCCACCCTCAGTGAGCACTGAGTGACCCTCAGGGTGCCACCCTCACTCCCCAGCCAGGGTCAGTGTCCCCTCCCTGAGGGTCAGCTGGGCTTGGTGCCAGAGGAGACCCCACAGAGACCTGGGGGACACCGGGGACCCCAACACCAGCACTGACCACTGACCACTGACCCCATCTGAGGGACCTTCACTGACCTCACTGACCACTGAACCCCACCCCAGGGACCTTCACTGACCACTGACCACTGACCCCATCTGAGACCCTCACTGACCTCACTGACCACATCTGAGACCCCCTCTGACCACTGACCCCACCCCAGGGACCCCAACACCAGTCCTGACCTCACTGACCACCGGCCACTGACCACATCTGAGGGACCCTCACTGACCACTGACCACTGCACCCCATCTGAGACCCTCACTGAGCACTGGACCCCACCTCAGGGACCTTCACTGACCTCACTGACCACTGCACCCCATCCAAGAGACCCTCACTGACCTCATTGACCATTGACCGCTGACCCCACATCTGAGACCCTCACTGACCTCATTGACCATTGAACCTCACCCCAGGGACCCTCACTGACCTCACTGACCACTGACCACATCCAAGGGACCCTCACTGACCACTGACCACATCCAAGGGACCCTCACTGACCACTGCACCCACCCCAGGGACCCTCACTGACCACTGACCACATCCAAGGGACCCTCACTGACCACTTGTGTTAAAATTTTAGAAGTTTAATGAGTGAGTTTAGAAGTTTAATGAGTTTAGAAGTTTAATGAGTAATGAAAACAGTAATGAAAAGTAGGACAATAAGAATTTGGACAATCAAAGTTATGACAATAAAAGACAATAAAAAGCAAAGAATTACACACACCCCTCGCTACCAAATTATTAACCCTTAAAAGCAATAACCTGTTGCACATTCACAGATCTCATGCATGATTCAAACATTCCTTTCACACCAGAGTTTCTGAAGTTTCCTGAAGTTTCTGCTCCATTTTAGCTCCCCCCATCTTGTAAATCAGCCTTGGTTCCTCACAGTCTGAGCTGTCCTGATAAGGAGCGATAATTCTTCTGTGGGATCTCGGTGTCTGTGCTGTTATCTCTGTCCAGATAGGACAATGTGAAGAATTCCTTGATTATCTTATCCATTCCTTGAGCTGGTTGCAAAAAGTCTCTTACATCACATAGTTTTTATTTTAATATTATGCTATAGCTTAAAAACTGTATTTACTGCACTACTTAAAAGAGATTAATACAGCATAACTTTCCAACATAACACATATAATATTAATTTTAATATTTGTGAGGGGCCAATAATAAAATATGCATTTTTCACAATTACTATATCAGCTATTTCACTGCTGGGTCTAAGTTTAGTTAACAACAGAAAAAAGTGAATATTTAATATTATACTAATATATTAATATAATTATATTAATATACAACTTTTATACATATAGCATTGATCTTAAAATTTGTATAAAGGTGATATTGTAATATATATTTATAATGGAAGGGAA
>JAWWMS010000105.1:3380212-3390899 GCA_035048045.1 Chlorospingus semifuscus
CGGGGCCCCTTTATCTGCCCCAGCAGCTGCAGGGCCGGGGTGGGGGCAGCCCCCAGCCCAGGGAACGGCCCCAATGCACCCACACAGAGAGCCCGGCACGGGCAGCCCTTGCCAGGAGGGGATTCACCCTAAAATCCAACACTAAAATTCATCCTAAACCTAAAATCCATCCTAAACCTAAAATCCAGCCTAAACCCGCCTTGGATGCCTTTTAGTCTCCTCCTGTAATTTGGAAGTAGAGCCTGACCCCATGTGGTCGTGTCCCCTCCTCTCAGGGAGTTCTGGGGACTCCACCCTGCACCTGAGCAGCTTTTCCATGAAAAAAATGAAGGAATTCTCCCTAAAACCCAACCTAAACTTGCCCTGGATGCCTTTTTGTCTCATCCTCTCACCTGGGAGCAGAGCCTGACCCCACCTGGCTGTGTCCCCTCCCGTCAGGGTGCTGTGGGGACTCCACCCTGCACCTGAGCAGCTTTTCCATGAAGGAAATGAAGGAATTATCCCTAAAATCCAACCTAAACCTGCCCTGGATGCCTTTTTGTCTCCTCCTGTCACTTAGAAGCACAGCCTGACCCCACCTGTGTCCCCTCCTGTGGTGGAGAGCCAGGAGGTCCCTCCTGAGCCCCCTTTTCTCCAGGCTGAGCCCCCCAGACCCCTCAGCCTCTCCCAGCCCCTCCTGTCCTGCCCTGGGGACCCAAAGCTGAGCCCAGGGTTCAGGCTGTGCCCTCAGCTGTGCCCAGCACAGTGGGGTGGGCACTGCCCCTGTGCCAGTGCCCACCTGGGCTCACACCCAGCCCTGGGCTCTCTCCCACCCAGCAGCTTCCCTGGCACCGGCTGTGGGCCCAGGCTGGGCCTGGCATCACAGTGGGCACTGCAGGGTGCCCAGGGAACATTCCCTGTGCCCATCCAGCCCTGCCCTGGGCACCACGAGCTCCCTGTGCCCACCCAGACTGGGCAGGGCATCACGAGGTCCCTTTGCCCACCCAGCTCAGAGCAGGGAACATTCCCTGTGCCCCCCAGCCCAGAGCAGGGCACCACGAGCTCCCTGTGCCCCCCTCCATGGCTGCTGCCACTGTGCCCACGTGTGCAGCCAGCAGTGAACAAAGGGCTTCTTGTTCTGCCCCCACCCTGCTGTGCCACGAGATCTTCCACAGCCTTGGGCTCATCCTGGGCTCATCCTGTTCCTGCTCGCTCTGGGTCACCCTGATCCTCCCCACAGCCTTGGGTTCATCCTGCTCCTGCTCATCCTGTTCCTCTCAACAGCCCCGGGCTCATCCTGTTCTTTCCAACCCCCCTGGGCTCATCCTGGGCTCATTCTGCTTCTTCCAAGAACACTGGGCTCATCCTGCTCCTGCTCATCCTGCTCTTCCTCACTCGGGGCTCATCCTGTTCCTCTCAAGAACCCTGGGCTCATCCTACTCCTTCCACGAGTCCTGGGCTCATCCTGCTCCTGCTCCCCCCTACCCTGGGCTCATCCTGCTCGTGCCCCACAGCCCCAGGCTCCTCCTGCTCCTTACAACAGTCCTGGGCTCATCCTGCTACTGCTCCTTCTCCTTCCACAGCCCTGGGCTCATCCTGGTCCCTGCAACACCCCTGGGCTCATCCTGGGCTCATTCTGCTTCTTCCAAGAACCCTGGGCACATCCTGCTCCTCCTCCTCACCCTGGGCCCATCCTGCTCCTGCCCCTGTCCCTCCCGGGCCAGCCTGGCCCCGTGCTGGGAGCAGTTCCTGCCATTGAGCTCGGCCCTTTGATGTGGGCTCCGAGCAGGGCTGGGTCCTGCAGGGCCCTGACGGATCCTCCTGGGCTGGTTTGGGGCTCACAGCTCGGTTTGATCCATGCACAGACACCAGACACCCTGCAGCCTGGGGAGCTCCTCACTGGTGGCACTGGGAGCTCCTCACTGGTCACACTGGGAGCACTGGGAGCCCCTCACTGGTGATACTGGGAGCCCCTCACTGCTGGCACTGGGAGCCCCTCACTGGGGGCACTGGTCACACTGGGAGCTCCTCACTGGGGGCACTGGGAGCACTGGGAGCTCCTCAGTGGTGGCACTGGGAGCACTGGAAGCCCCTCACTGGTGCTACTGGGAGCACTGGGAGCCCCTCACTGGTGCCACTGGTGGCACTGGGAGCCCCTCACTGGTGCCACTGGTGACACTGGGAGTTCCTCACCTGCCCCCTGAGCCTCGGGCCAGCCCTTCCAGGTGAGGTCTGGCTGGGAGCCGTGGGCAGAGCCCAGGTGGGCCCTGGGCAGCCCAGCCCAGGTGAGCTGGGTGGTGCCAGGTGCTGGAATGCCAGCCTGGCTGATCCCAGAGGGATTTCCCAACATTCCTGCCCCAATTCCAGCTGCTGACCCCACACAGCCCTGCTGGCACCACTGGGTCAAGGACCTGGGAAAGCTCAGCCTGTGCACGGATCTGTGGGGTCACCCTGGGACAGCACGGGGGAATCTGCCCTTGGGATCATCCCTGTGGGATCCATCCCTGCAGGATCATCCATCCCTGTGGGATCATCCATCCCTGCGGGATCCCATCCCTGTAAGGATCATCCCTATGGGATCCCATCCCTATGGGCTCCATCCCTGCAGAATCCATCTCTGTGGGATCATCCCTATGGGATCCATCCCTATAGGATCCCATCCCTGTGGGATCCCTCCCTGCAGGATCCATCCCTGTGGGATCATCCATGCAAGATCCATCCATCCTCTCACCACAAGGGTGGCCCGGTTACTCCACACCCCAAAACCACCAACACCTGCAGGGAGGAGCAGCTCTCCTCTTGGCCTGCTCAGCCCCCAGATTCAGGAGCCATCCCTGTGGGATTCCATCCCTGTAGGATCCTTGCAGGATCCCATCCCTTTGGGACCCATCCCTGCAGGATCCCATCCCTGGGGATCATCCCTGTAGGATCATCCCTGTGGGATCATCCCTGTGGGATCCATCCCTGTAGGATCATCCCTGCAGGATCCCATCCCTGGGGATCATCCCTGTAGGATCATCCCTGTGGGATCATCCCTGCAGAATCCATCCCTGTAGGATCATCCCTTTGGGACCCATCCCCGTGGGCTCCCACCCTCCCTCCCTGTTCTGCCCCACTGCTGCCCAGGGCAGGATCAGATGCAGGCAGGGCTGACCTGGGCTCTGCTCCTGTCTCACCCCCAACCCAAGCAGGTCAGACCAGTCAGGTCCTGCCCCCATCCCACGCTCTGGGGCTGGCACCTGTCCTGGGCACAGCAGGGCATGGGGCACCGAGCCTGCCCTGGGCACAGCAGGGCACTGAGCTGGGACCTGCCTTGGGCACAGCAGGGCACGGGGGGCCAAACATGTCCAGGGCTCAGGGGGACACAGAGCTGGGATGTGCCCTGGGCACAGCAGGGCATGGGGCACTGAGCCCACCCTGTCCTCAGCAGGGCACCGAGCCTGCCCTGGGCACCGAGCTGGGATCTGCCCTGGGCACAGAGGGGCACGGGGCACTGAGCCTGCCCTGGGCACAGGGATGGGCTCTGCCCTGGCCTCAGCAGAGCACAGGGCACCCAGCCTGCCCTGCTGACCCCAGGGTGCCCTGGTGCCCTCCTCTCACCACGAGCGTGACCCGGTTACTCCACACCCCGAAACCAACAACAGCTGCAGGGAGGAGCAGCTCTGCTCCCGCCCTGATCAGCCCCTAAACATTCAGGAGCCAGCCCCAGATTTAGGAGCCAGCTCCCAGATATTTAGGATCCAGCCCTCAGATTTAGGAGCTGGCTCCCAGATTCAGGAGCCAGCCTCAGATTTAGGATCCGGGCCCCATATTCAGGAGCCAGCCACCAGGTTTAGGAGCCAGCCCCCAGATTTAGGCTCCAGCCTCAGATTTAGGATCCATCTCCCATATTCAGGATCCAGCCCCAGATTCAGGATCCAGGCCCCAGATTCAGGATCCAGCCCCAGATTTAGGATCCAGTCCCAGATTCAGGATCCAGGCCCCATATTCAGGATCCATCTCCCATATTCAGGATCCAGCCCCAGATTCAGGGTCCATCTCCCATATTCAGGATCCGATCCAGCCCGTTCCTCCCCGCGTGGGACGGGGCAGCTGCCGCACACCTGCGCGTTTCCATCGCCGGGGCTGAACCAAACCCACGAAGCCCCGGCGCCGTCACCGCCCCCTCCGCAGCTCCTCCCGCCGCTCCCGTTACCGGCACCGCGCGGGAACCGGGGCCCGCTCTGAGCCCGCCCGTGGACCTTGCCCGGGGCCAGGCGGAGCCCGGAGCCCTGCCCGGTGACAACGACACTCCCGAGCCTGGGGACACCGGGCTGCGGCACCGGCCGGGCTCATCCTCCGCACCGGGACCGAACCGGAGCTGGCACCGGGGACAAACCGGAGCTGGCACCTGGACGGAACCGGAGCTGGCACCGGGACGGAACCGGAGCTAACACCGAGAGGGAACCAGAGCTGACACCGGGACGGGAACGGAGCTGGCACCGGGACCGAACCGGAGCTGACAACGGAACCGGAGCTGGCACCGGGACCGAACCGGAGCTCATACAGGGGACGGAACCGGAGATCACACCGCGAAGGAAGCAGAGCTGACACAGGGGGCGAACCGGAGCTCACACATGGGACGGAACCGGGACGGAACCGGAGCTGGCACCGGGGACACGGGTACACCATCCCGGGCAGTTCGATCCCCCCGGGGCTCTGCACAGAGCCCCGGCACCCCCAGCCCGAGGGACGGACAAGCCTGAGGTCCCCCCAAACGCCGGCGGAGCGCAGCGGGCCGGACCCGGTGTCGTCACCCCCGCCGGGGACCCCGGGACCCCCCAAGGTCACCGGGAGGACCCCGAACCCCCGCGGGCAGTGCCGGGGGGCGATGGGCGGCGACTCCGTGACCCCCTCCCGACCCCCACCCGGGGGTCCCGCAGCACATCCAGGGGACCCCCGGGCACCCCCGGCACCGGAACCCCGCGGGACCCCCGGGACTGGAGCCGCCCGGTACCGGAGCCCCTCCGTACCCACGGCACCGGAGTTCCTCGGGACCCTTGAGACCGGAGCCCCCCGCAAACCCACCGGCACCCCCGGGACCGGAGACCCCCGGGACCCCGAGGCCAGAGCCCCCCGGTACCGGAGCTCCCCGCAGCACAGCCGGGACCCCGCCGGGACCCCCCGGTACCGCCCGCCGAGGGTCCCCCCCATCGCTCACCGGCCCCGGCCGCCCCCGGCCCCGCCGCCGCCACATGCCCGGCCCGGGCCGCGTCCCGGCGCAGCGAGCGCGTCACGGGGGGCGGGACCGGGACCCCGGGGCGGGGCCTGAGCCCGACTGTGGGTCCTGGGCTGGGGGCTGAGCCCCCAGAATGGCAGCCGGGTCCCAGGTTGGGGTGCCTGGTTCCAGTTTGGGGTCCCAGGTGGCAGCCAGGGCCCCCCGGTCCCAGTTTGGGGCCCTGCTCCCAGTTTGGGGTCTCAGGTCCTGGTTTGGGGTCCCAGGATGGCAGCCAAGCCCCCCAAGTCCCGGTTTGGGGTCCCAGGATGGCAGACAGGCCCCCAGGTCCCAGTTTGGGGTCCCAGCTCTCAGTTTGGGGTCTCAGTCCAAGTTTGGGGTCCCAGGTCCCAGTTTGGGGTCCCAGGTCCCAGTTTAGGGCACCAAGATGGCAAACAGGGCTCCCAGGTCCGAGTTTGGGGTCTGAGATCCCAGTTTGGGGTCCCAGGATGGCAGCCAGGGCTCCCAGATCCCAGTTTGGGGCTCCATGTCCCAGTTTGAGGTCCCAGATCCCAGTTTGGGGCACCAGGATGGCAGCCAGGGCCCCCAGGTCCCAGTTTGGGGTCCCAGTCCCCCAGTGCAGGGATCATGGATCCCAGTGCAGCCCCTGAACCCCCTGGAATGGGGGATTTGAGCCCCAGTGAGGCCCCAGGAGGGTCCCCAGACCCTCCCCACACCCAGGGGAGGTTTAGGATGGGCACAGGGAAAAGTTCTGCCCCTGAGGGTGCTGGGCACTGCCCAGGGAATGGGCACAGCCCCGAGGCTGCCATGAGTGCTTGGACAGCGCTCCAGGGATGCCCAGGCTGGGATTTTGGGGTGCCCAGGCTGGGATTTTGGGGTGTCTGTGCAGGGCCAGCAATGGGCAGCAGCAGCCTGGCATCATTAATGGTGCTGCTAAATGGTCAAATCCTGGAAAAATGAGAAATGCAGGAGGTGGGAGACTCCACCAGCCCCAGCCCTGACCTGACAGCGCAGCAATAACCCCAAAAAATATTCCTGAAAATAGGAATAACCCAACTGGAGGCCTCGCTCCCCACCTGGAACCAGGTGGGACTGACCCCACAGGCTGCCTGGAGCTGGGAAACGACACAAAATCCCCAAATCCCAGCGGGTTTGGGCTGGGAAAATGGCCCAAACTGCCCCAAAACTGCCCAAATCCTATCTGGTTTGGGCTGGGATAATGCCCCAAACTGCCCAAAATCCCCAAAATCCAGGTTTGGGCTGGGAAACTGCCCCAAACTGCCCAAATCCCAGCTGGTTTGGGCTGGGAAACTGCATCAAACTGCCCAAACTGCCCCAAAATCCCCAAATCCCGGCTGGTTTGGGCTGTGGAATTGCCCCAAACTGCCCCAAATTGCTCCAAACTCCCCAAATCCCAACTGGTTTGGGATGGGAAACTGCCCCAAACTGCCCAAAATCCCCAAATCCCGGCTGCTCCAGGCTGGGAATCTGCTCCAAACTGCCCCAAATCCCCAAATCCCGGCTGCTCCAGGCTGGGAAATTACCCCAAACTGCCCGAACTGCCCCAAAATCCCAAAATCCCAGCTGCTCTGAGCTCGGAATCTGCCCCCAACTGCCCCAAATTGCCCAAACTGCCCAAATTCCGGATGGTTTGGCTTGGGAAACTGCCCCAAAGTGCCCCAATTCTGGCTGCTCTGAGCTGGGAATCTGCCCCAAACTGCCAAAACTACTCGAAATCCCCAAATCCCGGTGGGTTTGGGCTGGGAAACTGCCCCAAACTGCCCCAAAACTTCCCAAATCCCGGCTGCTCTGGGCTGGGAATCTGCTCCAAAGTGCCCAAACTGCCCCAAACTGTCCCCAAACTGTCCAAATCCCGGCTGGTTTGGGCTGGGGGCAATGCCAGCCCCCGGGGTAGGGTGGGTACTCACCCAGCCCGCAGGCAGGGCTGCCCCCTCCGGATTGCAGGCACTGCCCCCAGGGCTGGGAAACTGCCCCAGACTGCCCCAAAGTGCCCCAAACTGCCCCAAACTGCCCCAAAATGTCCCAAACTGCCCCAAACTGCCCCAGACTGCCCCAAAATGCCCCAAAGTGCCCCAAACTGCCCCAAACTCCCCAGTTCCCGGCTGCTCCGGGATGCCAGCCCCTCTGGGCTCGGTACTCACCCAGCTCGCAGGCAGGGCTGGGTTTGCCGGGCATCGCTCCCGCTGTCCCCTCCGGATCCGGGCACTGTCCTGGCACTGTCCTGGCACTGTCCTGGTACTGTCCGAACTCTGTCCGGGCTCTGTCCTGGCACTGTCCGGGCTCTGTCCGGGCTCTGTCCGGGCTCTGTCCTGGCACTGTCCGGGCACTGTCCTGGCACTGTCCGAACTCTGTCCGGGCTCTGTCCGGGCTCTGTCCGGGCACTGTCCGAACTCTGTCCGGGCTCTGTCCTGGCACTGTCCTGGGCACTGTCCGAGCTCTGTCCGGGCTCTGTCCGGGCTCTGTCCTGGCACTGTCCGAACTCTGTCCTGGCACTGTCCGGGCACTGTCCCCAGCGCTGTCCCAGCACTGTCCGAGCTCTGTCCTGGCACTGTCCGGGCACTGTCCTGGCACTGTCCGAGCTCTGTCCTGGCACTGTCCGAACTCTGTCCTGGCACTGTCCGAACTCTGTCCGGGCTCTGTCCTGGCTCTGTCCGGGCACTGTCCGAACTCTGTCCTGGCACTGTCCGAACTCTGTCCTGGCACTGTCCGAGCTCTGTCCTGGCACTGTCCGAGCTCTGTCCGGGCTCTGTCCGGGCACTGTCCTGGCACTGTCCCCTAGGCTGTCCCGGCACTGTCCCCTCCCTATTTAAGCGCTGTCCCCTCCCTGTCCCCTCCTTGCCCCGAGCAGAGTTCCGAGGAAGCTCCGAGGAGCCTCAAAGCCTCCCGATCATTAATTAGCTGCTCATTAAGGCGCTTTGATGAACCCATTAAGCCGCTTTGATGCCGCTCACGGGCCGGGCCGGCGGCTCCGCTGATCCGGACCGGACTCTGCTCGGGCAGCCCCGGGACGTGCGGGCCGGACCGTCCCGAGCCGTGATAAATAACGGGGAGCGATAAAGGAACCGCTGAGTCAGCAACACCTGGGCACAGGTAAGGAGGGCACGGGGCTGAGTGAGCGGTGTCACGTCCCGGGGCACCGAGAGCGGCACCGGGGGTCCCCGGGTGGCACCGGGGGTGGCACCGGGGGTGGCACCGGGCACGGGAATTCCTGCGGGGCTTTCCCGAAAATCCTTGGGCAGGGTTTGGTTTGTTTTGGCGCCTGGAAGGAGGAAAAGAAACATGACCCACATGGGGCACGGCTGGGAGGTCCTGCCCGGTACCGGAGAACCGGGAGAACCGGGTTAGGGGGGTCCCGGGGCCAGCACGGGAACAGCGGCAGCTGTTTGTTAAATGTGGTTTTTAATTTTTAAAAATTTTAATTTTTAACTTCATGTTTTTAACTGGGTTTTTAATAGTTTGTTGTATTTTTAAATTTTGTTTGTAGTTGGTGTATGGTAGAGGATACGGTATATTTATTTAATGTTATGTTTTTTAGTTTAGGTGTTGATAAGGTTGTTTTTGAAATGAGTTTTGTTGTTTGATTTAATTTTTTAGGGGTATCATGTTTTTATATAAAAGCCTTGTTTTTTAAGCTTTAGGATGGTGTTATGGGTTGTATATAAATATATAATATTTATAGATATAATATTTATATAGAAATATTATTTACATTTATATAATATGTAATATTATTTATAAACGTATTTATATTTATAAATATTATTATAGCGTTTATTATTATAATTATTATATTGGTGTTTGTTTTGGTGTGTTTGGAGTAGTGTGATGTAGTTAATTCGTTAGGTTTTTTTATATTTGTTTTATTGTTTATTATATTATAGGGGTTTTATTGTTTAATAAACAATAAGTTTTTTCCACTTTTCTCCAAAAAAATATTTTCTCCCAAACCAGTTAAAAAAAAAATAATTAAATCTACTTTCCTTAAAAAACGCTTTAAAAATTATCTCCAAAATTTACCCTAAACCACAGTTGGCAAAATTTTCCCACTGGGAATGGTTCTGTGAAAAACGTGTATTTAATGATTGGCTTTTCGCAAATATTAAAATGAATATTATATGTGTTATGTTAGAAATTTATGCTGTATTAATTTTTTAAAGTAGTGTGTTAAATATAGTTTTAGGTTATAACATAATGTTAAAATAGAAACTATGCATGTGAGATATTTTTTTAATGAGAGGAATGAGGTACTCGCACTGAGATAGCAGCCACAGGACACCTGAATCTTTCAGAGAAAATTAATTTATTGCTCCATTATCACGAAGAAATGAACTTCTTCCTGCCTCATTCGGGCAGGACGATGCCATTAGGATTCAGAGGAAGGAGCTGACACTGCCCAGACAGAATCCTGAATTTATGCATCATGTGTGAGGTGTATGATTATGCAACAGGCTGTTGCTTTAAGGGTTAATCCTCTGTTAACGTGGGGCCTTTTTGGGCTTATTTTGCCCAGAAAAATACCCAGACATCCATAACTCTTTGTTTCTATTGTCTCATATGGTCCTAATCCAAATTGTCCAAATTTTTATTACTCTAATTTCATTACTATTTTTATAACCATTTCATTACCATTAAACTTTTAAGATTTTAAAAATAAGCAATTGACATTTTTCACATTCCCACTTTGCTCAGCCCTGAAGAGCCGTCAGGACTCAGAGGAAGCAGCTGACACTGCCCAGACAGAATCCTGTGTTTGGATGGAATTTATGCATCATGGATGAGATGTATAATATGCAACAGGGTGTTGCTTTTAAGGGTTAATCCTCTGTTACTCTGGGTCATTTTTGGGCTTATTTTGCCCAGAAAGAGATACATAGACCGTCTGTAACTCTTTGTTTCTATTGTCTCATATTGTCCTAATCTCAATTGTCCACATTTTTATTACCCTGATTTTATGACTATTTTTAGAACCATTTTATTACTATTAAACTTTTAAAATTTTAAAAAGAAGTGATTTGGGTTTTTGGCATTGGGCAGGGATTCCTGGCTGTGAGGGTGGACAGGCCCTGGGCTGGCTTTCCCTGGGAGCTGTGGGTGCCCCGTCCCTGGCAGTGCCCGAGGCCAGGCTGGGCAGGGTTTGCAGCACCCTGGGGCACAGGGAGGTGTCCCTGCCATGGCAGGGGTGGCACGGGACGATCTTTGGGGTCCTTTCCACCCCAAACCCTTCCTGAGCCCACGATCTCCCTCACGCCTCCATCTTCCGCACTTCCGGACTCCATTTCCCATCACACCCCGCGCCAGTGCTGCCCTGCGGGGAGTCCCCAGGGAACTCGCTTTCCCATGGTGCGTCGCGGCGGCGCAGCGGCGGCGCGGGGATCACGTGACGCGGGGCAGTATAAAAACGGCGGCGCAGCGGCCGTGGCCCCATTGTTGTCGGCGCGCGCGGCGGGGCGGGAGCGGCCCCGGACCCCCCCG
>JAWWMS010000105.1:3619491-3630157 GCA_035048045.1 Chlorospingus semifuscus
ATAATAATAATATTCCATGATAATAGAATGGAATAATAATATTCCATGATAATAGAATGGAATAATAATAATATTCCATGATAATAGAATGGAAAGTAAATCTTGATTCTTTAAGGCCTTCATCAGATGGCTCAGTGTCCCCTCATCATTGTCTCTGGGAAAATGGAGCTGAGTTTTTCCTGGTTTTTTATCCAGCTGAACAAGGAGCACACAGGGACTCCTGGACACACCTAAGGAATTCATGGACATGAATTCCTAACCCTGTGTGATACAGGTTGCTCTTTATTTTGGCACAGCACAGAGCCAGCCACTGACAGGTATTTCTTTCTTCCAAGCATGTTTACACACGTCCCTGTTCATTAAAGCATCCAGAGAAGCTGCAGAGTTACAAAGCCAATTGTTCCCCATTTCTGCTGCTGATATTATTCTGAAACTGGTGCTCCCAGAGTGGGGCACAAAAGACAAAAATCAACTGCAGCTCCTGTTCCCTCAAAGGCAGGGGAATCATTCTTCCAGCCTCAATTCAAACTGTTGAAAAAGAACAGCAGCTACAATCCCTGCAAAAAAAAATCTGTTTATCTGGTAAATAACGTGGGTGGTTATTGGCAATTTTACCAATGATCATCTTCAGGTTAATTATCCTCATCCATATTGATCAGGTAGAGTTTTCAGCCCTGAGAAAATGGCATCTTTCTTAGGGAGATGCTGGAAAATGTATTCCTAAAGGTGGTTTAACACCATTGCAGGAGATTCTGCTGTGAAACTTTCCCCTGTCTAGCTGCAGAGACATCTTGACACATGCAGCTCCGTGTGAGAATAAATCCGTGCAAAATGAGCTGGGAGAGTTGCTGGGAAAGGAGGAGAAATGTTCTTTGCCTGTCAGAGCTCAGTGTTTGAATCTCCCTGGAGCACAGAGCTGCAATCTACAGCCCCCCACCTGTTTGTTTGGATCCCTTTTGGGAATGCAGGTTGTTTTAATGAGGGGGTTTGGAAGGAGAGAGCAATCCCAGTGGTTTTTTCCTTTTTTTCTGTGGTTGATGCAGGGGGATATGGACACCTCTGTGCCCCAGGATCCTTTCAGAGCCAAAATCCAGGAACCTCGTGGGGAGCAGAAGCAGCTCTTGGGCTTGCAGGAATCAAACCCTGGGCTTGGATAGTTGAGGATTGAGGAGAGGTCATTCAACACTGTCAATAAATAAATTTTATTTTGTTTATTGTCAGTTCTGAGTGACCTCTCAGGTTTTGGTGAACAGCAGTGAGGCCCAGCCTCGGATGGAATCACAGCAAGGTTTGCTCCAACCTGCTCCATCCCTCCAGTGAGAACAAAGCTTTTCCTGCCCAGGATCTGCAGCTGAGCCTTGGGCTTGTTCAGGCAGTGTCTCTGCAGGGCTGGGCTGGGCTCTGGGTGTCGGGGTGGGGAGCAGATCGAGCGGGCTCAGCTCCAGCTCCTTCCACACAGCCTGAGCAAGGGGGGAATGCACCAGCCCAGCTCTGGGAACTGCTTTTTGTTTCCCTTCACTATTTCCTTCAGCCCAGGCTGGTTTTTTATTAAGTAGATTATATGTTTGGCTCAATAGGAGCTTTTCTTCCCCAAGGAAAAAAGAATGCTGTTGGCATGAAAAATCCTTTTATCCACTCCTGTCTCCTGCTTTGCCCTGGCTGCTCTCAGAGCACTCAGGAGACACCAGGGGGGCTCTGCTCCCTGCCCACCTTCTGTCCCCCCACCCAAGGACAAACAACAATTTACTTTTTCCTGGCTTCTGATAAGTTTCTGATAGAAGAATTAAGCAAACTGGAGTTACTGGACCTGCATGAGTTGCTGTGTAATTCTCCTCTTTGCCAGGAGCACACAGGCCTTTCCTCCCTGGCACGCACAGAAAATTGGGGAGTTCCTGCCTGCAGCTTGAAGGTTCTGGCCAACAATACCTGGAAAGCCCCTCAAGGGTCTGTGCTGAGAGGTGGAGGAAGGACAGCGTGTGCTGAAGGCTCCATTCTCTTTGTTCTAGCTGCTCTCTAACCATGGGGATTTTTGAGGTGCAAACATCAGAATTAAAGTTAAAACAGAGCAGAGGGAGGTGAAGTTGTCTCAGGGTGAGGTGAAGCCGTGGGGCATTCCCCTCCTTTAGCAGGAAATTTTGGCTTTCTGCACAGAACAGATAAGGATCTCCCTCTGTCTCCAAGCTTTGGTATCATACCTTGCAGGTAAACTGATTTTTTTGTTGTTGTTGTTGTTTTTTTTAATCCTACAAAATGAGACTGAGCAGACACGACCTGCTTCTCTGCTTTCCCTCTCAAAGGCATGCTCAGTTTCAGGCCAGATAATTCACTCAGAAGTTTACAAAACCAGTTTTATTAGTGCATTTTGAAGTGTTTTGTTTGCTTTGTAGCTTCTGGAAGCAAAACTTGCCACAGCCTAAATCTTGGAATTGAGACCTCAAAAATGAGTCTAACAGGAACAAAGTTCAGTTTTGTTGTATCTAAATCAAACTGAAAAGAACCTACACAGTGAAATGTGTGTGGGTTAAATGTTTTTAATTTGTACCTCGAGCTTTTGATAAGTAATAAGGGAGATGCTTTAAAAGACCATTTCCTTTTAAGTAGACATGAAGGCAGGAATGTGCCCTGGGTGTTCTTTGCCATCTCAGATTTTCATAAAATCTCCTTTGTCACCAACCTTTGTTCCCCCATGTCTATCTATTTTTCAGAATTGTCTTTTCTGCACTTTGCTGACCATGGGAAAACCCTGATCTTGGAGCTGTTTGAAGTGCATGTTAGTGGAGGGTTTTTTTCCTTTCATTTCAACATTTCCTCTCAAAATCTTCAGAATTTGTGGATGTTCTCCATCCTTCTCAACACTGATCAGTCTGTCCTGTCCGTTTTCTGTCCTGTGTCCCATTTCTCTGGCCTGTGCTGAGCACCTCCATTTGCTCATGATGCTTTTTAAAGGTGTCTCAGCTTTTGATCCCAGAGTTACAGAATTATGAATATCCTGAATTGGAGAGGGTCCACCAGGATCATCCAGTCCAACTCCTGGTCAGTTTTTCATAAAATCTCAGATTTTCATAAAATCTCCTTTATCACCAACCTTTGTTCCCCTAAGTGTATGGATTTTTCAGAATTGTCTTTTCTGCACTTTGCTGACCAGGGTAAAACCCTGATCTTGGAGCTGTTTGAAGTGCATGTTAGTGGAGGGATTTTTTCTTTTCATTACATTTCCTCTCAAAATCTTCAGAATCTGTGGATGTTCTCCATCCTTCTCAACACTGATCAGTCTGTCCTGTGTCCCATTTCTCTGGCCTGTGCTGAACACCTCCATTTGCTCATGATGCTTTTTAAAGGTGTCTCAGCTTTTGATCCCAGAGTTACAGAATCATGAAATATCCTGAATTGGATCCACCAGGATCATCCAGTCCAACTCCTGGTCTTGTGGAGACATCCCAAAATCCAACCTTTTGGAGAGGCACCCTCGGGGGAAGAACCTTTCCCTGTCCCCATCCTAAACCTCTCCTGCCACAGCTCCAGCCCTTCCCTTGGCTCTCAGCACTGGCTTTTCTCTGCTGTTTTCAATCTGTTGATTCCAAACTCACCAGCACCCACCTTGAGCCCGTCTGAACCAGCTCACAACAGCAGCTGGAAAAGGAGGAGCAGAATCCAGAGAGAATTAAGTGAATAGTAATGCAATTAGGCTGATTGATTTACCCAGGTCTCTGGGATAAGGCCTAATGGGTGTCTTCCTCCCAAAGGAACCCTGAGTAAATCAGGAGCAGCTTGTTTTTCATGAAGCTTAGGGTAACATGGCCCCACACACAAATATTGAGGGTGATTTTGTGTGTGACTTCACACTGAGAGGATTTAGATCAGCTTGGGCAGAGTTAACTGTGGGCACTTGTATCTTTTAAAAGCCTTCTTCACACCCTCCCTACCTGAAAGCCCATTTCTGCAGCAGGTAAAGACATGTTTTGGATTCCCTCTGGGAAGGCTGGGAGAGCTGATGAAAGCTGCTGAAAACCCAGCCTGCTGCTAAACAAGCCCCACCCTTCTTCTTGACATTGTTGGATTCCTCTTTGTTCCCAAGGATGGCAAGGCCTGAAGATTTGCTTACAGTTTTTCAGGCAGCTTGAGAAAAGTACAATGACAGCTGGGAGGTGGAAAAAATCTGCCTCAGAGTTTCTCCTTCTCTTTATCCAAATCATCTTTGTGGAGAGCAGGCAAAAAGCCAGGAATTTATTTGACCCAAGGTGGTGTCTCGGATCAGGGAAGCAGTTATTAAGTAAGTGGCTGATCTAGCTGGGTGTGCACGCTTGGCTCGTGCAGTCACTTGGGATTGGGTTGGCTTTGGCCTCTGCCAGCTGCTCCCTGTCTCCCTGGGCTGGGGTGGTCATCCCTGGCCAGCAGGGAGCCTGGACACTCAGCACAGGTGGCACCAGGTCAGTCAGTTGGAGGAATTTTTGGTTTTTGTGTTGAGTCTGACCCAAGGTTGGGCTGGGAGAGGATCTCACCCGGTTTGCAGGCGTGACTTGGGTCATGGCTGGTGGTCCCTGGCCAGCCCAGATGAGGCAGCTCCAAGGAACCTGGACACTCAGCACAGGTGGAATCAGGTCAGTCAGTTGCAGGAATTGTTGGGTTTGGGTTGAGTCTGACCCAAGGTTCGGCTGGGAGAGGATCTCGGTTGGATCTCGCCCAGTTTGCAGGCGTGACTTGGGTCATGGCTGGTTGTCATCTCTGGCCAGCCCAGATGAGGCAGCTCCAAGGAGCCTGGACACTGAGCTCAGGTGGAATCAGGTCAGTCAGTTGCAGGAATTGTTGGATTTGGGTTGAGTCTGACCCGAAGTTGGGCTGGGAGAGGATCTCAGTCAGATCTCACCTGAATCTCGCCTGGTTTGCAGGCATGACTTGGGTCATGGCTGGTGGTCCCTTGCTAGCCCAGATTAAGCAGCTCCAAGGAGCCTGGACACTGAACTCAGGTGCAATCAGGTCAGTCAGTTGCAGGAATTGTTGGGTTTGGGTTGAGTCAGTTGGAGGAGTTGGGGTTGAGTCTGACCCAAGCTTCGGCTGGGAGAGGATCTCGGTTGGATCTCGCCCGGTTTGCAGGCGTGACTTGGGTCATGGCTGGTGGTCCCTTGCTTGCCCAGATTAAGCAGCTCCAGGGACCCTGGACACTGAGCCCAGGTGGAATCAGGTCAGTCAGTTGCAGGAATTGTTGGGTTTGGGTTGAGTCAGTTGGAGGAATTGTTGAGTTTGGGTTGAGTCTGACCTGAGGTTGGGCTGGGAGAGGATCTCGGTTGGATCTCACCCGGTTTGCAGGCATGACTTGGGTCATGGCTGGTGGTCCCTTGCCAGCCCAGATTCAGCAGCTCCAAGGAGCCTGGACAGTCAGCCCAGGTGCAATCAGGTCAGTCAGTTGGAGGAATTGTTGGTTTTTGTGTTGAGTCTGACCTGAGGTTGGCTGGGAGAGGATCTCACCTGGTTTGCAGGCATGACTTGGGTCATGGCTGGTGGTGATTGCAACAGGGGCAGGCAAAGGGCTGCCTGGACAGGCACCTCCTGGAAAGGCTCCTCTGCCTCCACAGTCTGGTTCATGCTGAAATTGGATTCTTGCTGGTCTGGAATACTGAGTATGACTTGTGCTGTTTGCAGAGCCGGTTCTTCCAGAGCTTGAGAGCAACTCTTGAAATGGAGAATTTAAAGAAGGTTTCCTCTCATTCAAGCTTTAACTCTCTGTGGGTTTTAAGGGGTTGATCTTGTTTTGATTTCAGCTTTGACATGTCTGTGCTCTGACTGCAAACAAGCCAACTCCACGTGTGAGACGGACGGCGCCTGCATGGTCTCAGTGTTCAACCTGGATGGTGTCAAACACCACGTTCGGACCTGCATTCCTGAGGCAAAACTGATTCCTGCTGGGAAACCCTTCTATTGCCTGAGTTCAGAGGATCTGCGTAATACTCACTGCTGCTACTCTGATTTTTGTAACAAAATTGATTTAATGGTTCCCAGTGGTAAGTAGAGAGTGAGATAAATCATGTGTTTGAAGTGGGAGGAGAGGAGCTGTCTGTTTGGGATTGGGAATTTGGAGTTCTCAGCCTTATTTTCACTTCTTCCCTTCAGTTGCTGCATGAACTTGAGCTCTGGGTTTATTTCCTTCATCTGTAAAGTGGAAATAACAAACTACTTCAAATTCAAATGGGAATGTGTGTGTTCCCTTTGTCACGGAGCTGGCCCTGCCTTTATCAGCTGGTGTTGCTTCCCTTCCAGGACTCCAAATCTTTTCAGTGCTGAGCACAAGTAGAGGAACATTGCAGCAAAGTGTGTGGGGAGGAAGGTGCCTGTGTTCAGAACCATGCAGGGGAAGCAGCCCTGCCTCTGAGTGAGGCTGTGGGAAACTTCTGCTTCTCATCCCTGGGACAGAGAGGGCATGTGGTGCTTCCTCACACCTCCTACTTTCTGTTTTGGGCTGGTTTTTAGTGGGTGCTGGGAAGACTGCAGAGTCATTTTCCTTGGGAGCAGTGGGGAGGTCTCATCTGTGCTCAAAACAACAAATAATTGTCTTCAGGTACAAGTTCACTGATTGTTGCAGGGAAAAAGGGAGCAGGGAGCCCTGGCCAACTGGTTGAGTTCAAATAGAAGGTGAACTGCAGAGTGTTCTGGAAAATCAGCCCAGAACTCCTGTCTAAGAGAGTGAATGAACAGCCCACAATCCCTGATCCCACAAAACTTCTTTTTGAGGTTTCAGCTGCATTTTGCCTGCTTGATGATCAGCCCCACCTTAACACTTTAATTAATATATCCTCAGGCTAAAATTGTCCAGGCTCTCAGACAACAGTAAAACACTCAAAAGTCCTCAAAGCAATGATAATTTCCTCAAAATATCTGTTTGTTTTTCTCCTGCCAAGGACACCTGAAGGACAACGAGCCCCCGTCGAGCTGGGGTCCGGTGGAGCTGGTGGCGGTGATCGCCGGGCCCGTGTTCCTCGTGTTTGTCGTCATGATCATCGTGGTCTTCGTGTTCCACCACCACCAACGGGTCTATCACAACCGCCAGAGGCTGGACATGGAGGATCCTTCTTGTGAAATGTGCCTTTCCAAGGACAAGACCTTGCAAGATCTGGTCTATGATCTCTCCACCTCCGGCTCTGGCTCAGGTATTGCGAGATGATGGGACGTGACCGGTGAGAAGTTGCTGTTGTCTCTTTGGGCTGGTGGTTGCCACAGCTTTGCTGCCTCAGAGCCTGTTCAGGGGCTCTGGTATGAGGAACTTGAAGGGATGTTTAAATTCAGTCTCATGTCTGTTCAGGTAGGAGCAATAGTTAAATTCCACCTTAACTGCAAGAGCAAAGAGCTGCATCTGTTCCCAGTTTAGCCTTGGAACAGGGTTTGGCTTGGAAACAGCCATGAACAGCTAACCTGTGTGTTGTTGGATGTCACCTGCATCAAAGCTGCAGGAAAATGGGGACGATCCCAGCAGATCAACATTTTACAGTGCAAATAGTGCATTTGCACAGCTCATTTCATCCCAAAGAACCCTTGGGTCTTCCCAGGTGGATGATGTGCAGTGTTTGCTTCTGCAGCACTTGAAAGGAATCCCCAGAATAGATGGAAAGTCACAGTTTAGTGGTGCCTTTGAACTAGGAATGTGGTTGGGTTAAAGAATATAAGGAATTCTACAGCTGTAGGAAAATCCACAGAGGCAGAGAATGTCACAACTTGATATTTGACCTGGGAATAAACCTTCAGCAGCACATCTGCTGCTAGATATAAAATATTTGGGATTTTTTCTGTGTATGCTGTGGGCAGGTGAGCTCAGTGCTTTCTGTGAGCAATGGCAGCAATGTTGGGACTCCTTTCTTAAGATAAATTTGGGGAGATTTCTGCTTTTTGGCAGAAAGTGACTTCAAGTTCCTTTCATGTGTCATGGAGCAGAATTTCCCCAACTGCTCCATGCTGGATCTCTGCTTCAAAGCAAAATTCAGATGCTGCCCAAGCAGTGGCACATCCCACACAGGAGCTGCCACCATTCCCTGCTTTGAGTCTTGCTCAGGCTCCCAGTTGTTATCAAATGTAAAATCTGCTGGGTTTCAGGACATTTTTCAGCCTCTGGTGTTTCAGGAGGTTTTTTGGTACCACAGTGTAGGAATGTGCCCCCTGTTGACAGAGTGACCAAACTGTCCTTTGTCTCCTTAAAAAGGAAAAAAGCCCAGAAATTTCACTCCTCAATGAGGTGAAAAGATGCCTCACAGGACCTGAGGGATTTCACCTCAAACTTCAGGATAGCCAATTGGACAGGGGCCAAAAATCCCACCTGAACAATTCACTAGAAAAAGAAGAGAACAAAGGAACTGATTGCGTTTATGGGGTGTTTTACCGGGAGCAAGAACCTCGAGTTTTCTGTATAAAGAGACTTGTTATTTTGCCTTTTATTTAAACTTTTCTGTTTCCAACACTACCACAGAGGCCATCCTGCTGATTCTGTGCCTTCTAAGGTGGCTGATCTATCTTGGGTGTGTAGATCTCCAAGAGCTTGAGACCTGGCTCAAGGAGATCCTTACAGCAGTGGAGTTTGTTTTTCCCTCTCTTGAATCTAGCTCAGGTTTTCTCTATAAGAAGCTTTGTTATTTTGCCTTTTATTAAAACTTTTCTGTTTCCAACACCACCACAGAAGCCATCCTGCTGATTTTATGCCTTCTAAGGTGGCTGATCTATCTTGGGTGTGTAGATCTCCAAGAGCTTATGAGACCTGGCTCAAGGAGATCCCTTATATCAGTGGAGTTTGGTTTTTTTCCCCCTCTTGCACGTGGCTTGAAGTTTTGTTATTTTGCCTTTTATTAAAATTTTTCTGTTTCCAGCACTACCACAGAA
Source organism: Chlorospingus semifuscus (assembly GCA_035048045.1). Taxonomy (NCBI): domain Eukaryota; kingdom Metazoa; phylum Chordata; class Aves; order Passeriformes; family Passerellidae; genus Chlorospingus; species Chlorospingus semifuscus. Next base: position 3,628,345 of record JAWWMS010000105.1, read on the forward strand.
GCCATCCTGCTGATTTTATGCCTTCTGAGGTAGCTGAGCTATCTTAAATGTGTATAAATCTCCAAAAGCTTACAAGACCTAACTCAAAGAGACCCTTCTATCAGTGGAGTTTGGTTTTTTCCCCTCTTGCACGTGGCTCGGAGCTTTGTTATTTTGCCTTTTTAATAAAACCTTTTTGTTTCCAACACCACCACAGAAGCCATCCAGCTGATTTTATGCCTTCTAAGGTGGCTGAGCTATCTTGGGTGTGAAATAAATCCCCAAGAGCTTCTGAGACCTGGCTTATATCACCGCAGGGATTGATTCCTTCCTTTCCTTGTCCCCAGGCTTGCCTCTGTTTGTGCAGCGGACGGTGGCTCGGACCATTGTCCTTCAGGAGATCATTGGCAAAGGCCGCTTTGGGGAGGTGTGGAGGGGCAGGTGGCGTGGGGGTGACGTGGCTGTGAAGATCTTCTCGTCACGTGAGGAACGTTCCTGGTTCAGGGAGGCAGAGATCTACCAAACAGTGATGCTGAGGCACGAGAACATCCTGGGATTCATTGCTGCAGATAACAAAGGTAAGAGGTGCCTCAAGCCTAGAGCAGAGGCTTCACCACAACCTTTCCAAGAAGTTTTCTCTAATTTCCAAGCTAAACCTTCCCTGGTGTGACTTTAGGCCATTTCCTCTGGTCCTGTTCCTTGTTACCTCGCCTGGCTCCATCCTCCTGTCAGAGTGAGAGGGTCACCCCTGAGCCTCCTTTTCTTCAGGTTGGGCCCTCCAGCTCCCTCAGCTGCCTTTCAGAAGTTATCCACAGCCTTCCCCAGCTCCATTGCCTATCTGTGGTCACATTCCAGCACCTCCATCCTCCTGTCAAGAAGTTGATCAGAGTGAGAAGGTCCACTCTGATCCTCGTTTTCTTCAGGTTGAGCCCTCCAGCTCCCTCAGCTGCCCTTCAGAAGTTATCCACAGCCTTCCCCAGCTCCATTGCCCCTCTGGTCACATTCCAGCACCTCCATCCTCCTGTCAAGAAGTTGAACAGCATGAGAGGGTTCCCCCTGAGCCTACTTTTCTTTAGGTTGAACCCTCCAGCTTCTTCACCTGCTCTTCAGAAGTTACCCACACCCTTCCCCAGCTCCATTGTCCATCTCTGGTCACACTCCAGCACCTCCACATCTTTCTTGTCATGGGAGATTAAAGCTGATTAATTCAGCTTCTCTGGGCCTCCACACTGCCCAAAACTCCTCCAGGATTTGAGCTGTTGCCTCACCAGTGCCTGGCACAGGAGGAAAATCACTGCTCTGGTCCTGCTGGCCACGCTATGGCTGATTTGAGCCATTTCTTAACTCACCCCTGTCGAGCTGTAACCTCACCCAGTCCCAAAAACCTGTGGGATGCTCAGTGGCCTTTTCTACTCTGGATCTGCCTGAGCTTCTACTTTTTCCTGTTGCAGATAACGGGACATGGACTCAGCTGTGGCTGGTCTCTGACTACCACGAGCACGGCTCTCTCTTTGATTACCTGAACCGCTACACGGTGACCATCGAGGGCATGATCAAGCTGGCCCTGTCTGCTGCCAGCGGGCTGGCCCACCTGCACATGGAGATTGTGGGCACTCAGGGTAAAAACTCAATTGGGAAATTGGGAATTCTTGAGGGGAGCATAAAGCAGGATTGCTGAAAGGAGCTTGTGATGGTGTTCACAGGGGTTCTTGGATGAGGGAAGTGGGAAAATTTTGGGATGGGGCACTGCAGACTCTCAGCACATCCCTGTGACCGTGTTCACAGGGGTCTGAGGATGAGGGAAGAGATGAGGATCTGACTCCATGTTTCAGAA
>JAWWMS010000105.1:3639034-3654143 GCA_035048045.1 Chlorospingus semifuscus
AAGCGGGCGTGTCCGGCCCCAAAAGGGGCGCGTCCCTCGGTGTCCCCACCCCCAGGGTCCATATAGCGGCTCCCGGCACGGCCCGGCCCGGCCATGACCCTGCGGCGGCGGCGGCGGCGGCGGCTCCGGCCGAAGGACGATGCGGCACCGGCGGCGGCCCCGGAGAGCCCCGGACCCGCCGAGCTGTACCGAGCGCTGGCGGCGGCCGGCGGGACCCTGCCCCGTGTGCGCAAGGTAGGGCTGGGGGGAAAGCGGGGGGAGCCGCCCCGGTGCCCCCGGTTGTGCACCGGGACCGCGGGCGGTAACGGAGGGAGCGGGGCTGCGCCGTGTCCCCGTCCCGCCCGGCCGCCGGTGGCTGCGGGTCCGCTCCGGTGTGTCCTCCGGGGCTCTTATCGTGCCCCGGGGGCCCGCCCGAGCTTTCCTCGTGTCCCCATCCCGCCCGAGCTTCCCTCGTGTCGCCCTCCCGCTCCGATTTCCTCGTGTCGCCCTCCCGCTCCGGTTTCCCTCGTGTCCCCATCCCGCCCCGGTTTCCTCGTGTCCCCATCCCGCTCCGGTGTCCCCCTCCCGCTCAGGTTTCCTCGTGTCCCCATCCCGCTCCGGTGTCCCCATGGCCGCCCCCAGCGTCTTGTGCTGCCCCAGCATCTCCTCGCCCCTGTCCCATCCTCCCGCAGCCTCTTCCCGGTGTCCCCGTCCCCGCTCGCTCCGTGTTGTCCCCCCAAGCGTCACATCCTGTCCCGGATCCTGCTCACGTCCTGCCCCGGGGTTGTCCCGGTACCCCCACCCTGGTTTACCCCCGGGTCCCCACATCGAGGTCCCTGCTCACCTTCCCTCAGGAATCGTCCCTGTGCCCCTTCCCGGTGTCCCCAAGCCCCACATCCTTTCCTGGTCCCTCTCCCTGTCCTGTCCTGCAGCTTTCAGGGCACAGGACCAGACCCCACCCCACTGTTTGTGGCTCTGTCACTGGGGCAGGAGTGACCCCAGTGGGACGGGAGTGACCCCACAGGGACAGGAGTGACCTCACAACCCCCCTGGACTCTGGCGAGGGATCGGCCACAGGGTACCCCGGGAGCGGGGTCTGATTTAGGGAGGGTAAGGGGCAGGTCCCAGAGTGCCCTGAGTCTGATTTAGGGACAGTAAGGGACAGATCTCAGAGTACCCCGGGTCTGGTTTAGGGACAGGTCCCAGAGTACCCCAGGTCTGATTTAGGGACAGTAAGGGACAGGTCCCAGATTAGCTCAGGTCTGATTTAGGGAGGATAAGGGGCAGATCACAGGGTCTGGTTTAGGGATGGTAGAGGACAGGTCCCAGAGCTCCCCAGCTCTGGTTTAGGGACAGCAGGGGACAGGTCCCAGAGTGCCCTGGGTCTGATTTAGGGACAGTAAGGGGCAGATCACAGAGTGCCCCAGGTCTGATTTAGGGACAGTAAAGGACAGAGTACCCTGGGTCTAGTTTAGGGACAGTAAGGGACAGGTTACAGAGTTTAGGGACTTTAAGGGGCAGGTCACAGTACCCCAGGTCTGATTTAGGCGACAACAGGGGACGGGTCCCAGAGTACCCCAGGTCTGATTTAGGGACGGGTCCCAGAGTACCCCAGGTCTGATTTAGGGACGGGTCCCAGAGTACCCCAGGTCTGATTTAGGGGACAGTAAGGGACAGATCCCAGAGTCCCAGAGCTCCCCAGGTCTGGTTTAGGGACAGGTCCCAGAGCTCCCCAGCTCTGGTTTAGGGGACAGTAAGGGACAGGTCCCAGCGCTCCCCAGGTCTGATTTAGGGGACAGCAGGGGACAGGTCCCAGCGCTCCCCAGGTCTGATTGAGGGGACAGCAGGGGACAGGTCCCAGCGCTCCCCAGCTCTGGTTTGCAGCAGGCCCCTGGCAAAGCTCCTCTGTGCTCACCGCTGGGCCCGACCCCGCCCTGAGGCTCCCCCCGGCCCCGCGGTGCTTCCTGAGCGCGGTGGGAAGCGAGAGCGGAGCCGACATCCGGAGCAGAAGTGGCTGCTCTGCCACAGCCCAGACACGCACGGTGGCCTGGCCAGCAGGGCCACCACCGCCAGCCGTGTCCCCAAGGGCTCCAGAGCGTCCCTTCCTGTCCCTGTGGTGCCGTGGGGCCCAGCGTGACAGGCGACAACGTTCCCGTTTCTGGTGGTTTTGTGCCTGTGGGTGCATTTGGGGAGGTCTGTCGTTATCTGGTGACACCAGCAGGGCTGGTGACACCCATGTGGCAGAGCTGGTGACACCCATGTGGCAGGCAGAGCACAGAGGGAACCGCTGCCACCCTGCTGCCACCAAACCGTGCCATGTGCCACCCTCAAGGGGCAGCTTTTGGTGACACTGTCTGTGCTGCACTGGGGCCACCAAGCTGTGCCATGTGCCACCCTCAAGGGACAGCTTTTGGTGACACACTATCTGTGCTGCACTGGGGCCACCAAACTGGCCATGTGCCACCCTCACAGGACAGATTTTGGTGACACTGCCTGCACTGGGGCCACCAAGCTGTGCCATGTGCCACCCTCACAGGACAGATTTTGGTGGCACTGCCTGCACTGCACTGGGACTGCACCCCCAGAGGGGCATTTGGGGACAGCCCTGTCCCCTCCTGAGGGTCCTGCCAGTTCCTCCACCCGCCCACGCCTCTGCTCCTGCCACAACAGCGACATTGTCTGGGCTGGGAGGGAGGGAGGGGTGGATTTTGCACAAAAACCCCGATTTTGTGGCCACAACAGGGCCCCTCTGTGCCGGGGCCCCTCGGAGCGTGGGGTGGGGCTGACGTCAAAGCGTGGGGCGAGCCCCAAGCACTCTGAGGGTGCTTTGAGCCCTGATCAAAGCCCTGTTATGCCCAGGGGGCACCCGGGTGCTGCCTTGGCACGGTTTGGTGCTGTCCTGGTGGGGGATGTCCCCTCGGGTGTCCCCTCATGGCTCTTCCTTTGTCACAGGACACCGGGTTCAAGTGGGCATCGCCCAGCCAGTCCCCGGAGGAGCACAGGTAGGGACAGGGGGCACAGGAGTGGGGCTGGGGTCCCTGTCCCAGGGGGCTGGAGCTTGGCCTTGGGGACATTGTTCCACTCTGGATGCCCTGGGAGGGCTGGGAATGAGGGGGATTTTATGGGGGAGGTGAGAGCAGCCATGGGGTCACGGCTCAGACACCCCCAGACCCTGCCTGACACCCAAAGGCAATCTGGGGAGTGTGAATCCCATCTCAGGCATTTTGGGGAGCCCAAAGCAGCATTTTTGAGGTTCCCACAGGCAGTTTTGGCTGTGCCTGGTGCCCTGTCCCTGTCCCAGAGGGCTGGAGTTTGGCCTTGGGGACATTGTTCCACTCTGGATACCCTGGGAGGGAAATGAGGGAGATTTTATGGGGAGGTGAGAGCAGCCATGGGGTCTCAGCTCCCTGGTGGGCTCAGACACCCCCAGACCCTGCCTGACACCCAAAGGCAAACTGGGAAGGGTGAATCCCATCTCAGGCATTTTGGGGAAGCCAAAGCAGCATTTTTGAGGTTCCCACAGGCAGTTTTGGGTATGCAGGGATTTTGGGGAGCCCAAAGCAGCATTTTTGAGGTTCACACAGGCAGTTTTGGCCATGCCTGGTGCCCTGACCCCTGTGTCCCCCAGGAAGGTGGTGACGCTGCAGAAGAAGGCAGAGGAGTCCTTTGGCTTCGAGATCCAGGTGGGTGCTGAGCTGAGCTGAGCTGAGCTGAGCTGAGCCGAGCCTGGCCCTGCTCCCCACCCTCCCTCCCCACACCTTGCTTTGCATCAGGGTATTTTTAAGTTGTCTCTGAGCTCGGGGTTATTTTTAGAGGTGACAAAGTCACCAAACCTCCCCATGCTGTGCTGCTTGGGCAAACCCCACGCCCAACAGCAACCCAACACTGCATTGCTGCCCTTGGGGGGGTCCCTGGGGGTCGGGGTGCCCCTCATTGCAGCCCCCTCGTTGCAGACCTACGGGCTGCACCACCAGGACAGCAACAGCGTGGAGATGTTCACCTTCGTGTGCCGCGTGCACGGCGGGAGCCCGGCCGAGGCCGCGGGGCTCAAGGCTGGTGAGCACAACCTGGGGGGACCCAGGGGACCCCCATCAGCGGGGAGCAGCCCCCCTAAACCCCCCCTGCTCGCCCTGTGCTCCAGGGGACACCATCACGGGCGTCAACGGGCTCAACGTGGAGGGAATCCGGCACCGGGAGATCGTGGAGATCATCAAGAGCTCAGGGAATGTTCTCCGGTGAGTGGGGGGGCTCAGGGGGGGTTCGGGGGGGCTGCAGCCCCCCAGTGCTGACAGCTGCTGACCCGCAGGCTCGACACTCTCTATGGCACATCCATCAGGAGGGCTGAGCTGGAGGCACGGCTGCAGTACCTGAAGGTGAGCAGGGGCTGATGGGGGGCTGGGCACCTCTCAGCAGGGTCCTGGGCACCCCTCAGTGGGGTCCTGATCCCCTCATCAGGGTGCTAGAGAGCCCTCATCAGGGTCCTGGGACCCCTTAGCAGGGTCCTGGGACCCCTCAGTGGGGTCTTGACCCCTTCAGCAGGGTCCTGGGGACCCCTCAACAGGATCCTGACCCCCTCAGCAGGATCCTGACCCCCACAGCAGGGTCCTGGGGACCCCTCAGCAAAGTCTTGACCCCTTCAGCAGGGTCCTGGGACCCCTCAGCAAGGTCCTGGGGACCCCTCAGCAAAGTCCTGATCCCCTCAGCAGAGTCCTGGGGACCCCTCACCAGCATCCTGACCTGCTCAGCAGGGTCCTGGGGACCCCTCAGCAGGGTCCTGAACCCCTCAGTGGGATCCTGACCCCCTCAGCAGGGTCTTGACCCCCTCACCAGCATCCTGACCCCTTCAGCAGGGTCCTGACCCCCTCAGCAGGATCCTGGCAACCCATCAGCAGAGTCTTGATCCCCTCAGCAGGGTCCTGGGCACCCCTCAGCAGGGTCCTGGGATCCTTCAGCAGGGTCCTGGGGACTCCTCAGCAGGACCCTGACCCCCTCACCCTCCCCACAGCAAACCCTCTACGAGAAATGGGGCGAGTTTCGCTCGCTGATGGTGCAGGAGCAGCGGCTGGTGCGGGGTGAGTGGGGGTCAGGGGGGTTGTGGGAGGGTTTTGGGGCACCACCCACCCCCACTGACACCCCCGTGTCCCCCATCAGGCGTGGTGGCCAAGGACCCCAGCATCTACGACACGCTGGAGTCCATCCGCTGGTGCCTGCAGGGGGAGGCATTGCCGGGGGGCTCCTCCCGAGCCAGCGGCAGCGATGATTCCCTGTACCAGACCTGCGTCTTCGCCTCCTCCACCTCCCTGGACGGCGACAAGGACAAGGACATCGGGGGTCCCGCGCCCCCTCCCCCGCGCCCCCGGCCCGCTCTGGGTCGCAGCTCCAGCCTCAGATGTCCGGGGGCACCGGGGGCTGCGGGGAAGTTTTGGGCCCGGGCCGGGGATCCCGGGGATGGAGCCGCCGCCGTCCCCCGCAAGAACCGGCACAGCAGCTTCCGCCAGCGGCTGCTCAAGTTCATCCCGGGGCTCAACCGGGCGCTGGAGGAGGAGGAGAGTCACCTCTAAGCCTCCCCAGGACTATTTATTTATTTATTGTGAGGGGCTTCATTCGCTCTGCCCACCCCCCAATCCCTGCGGGGCTGCACGGAGCAGGTTTGGGGATCGTGATGCTGAGGGACGGACACAGCAGCAAGGGACAGACAGACGTGAGGACACTCCTGGAGCGGCTCACGGAGCTCTGGGGAGGGGGAGCACCGGGGGAGCCCCGAATTCCCCAAGCTGGGGGGGCCCTGGGGGTCTCACCCTGCTCTGCTGTTGTGCCTCGCCAATACAGAGAGGATTTGCAGCGATGCGTGGCTGTGGGTGAGGGGGCACAGAGCCCCAATTCTGTCCCTTTGGGGTGACACACCGATGTCACCTCGGACGTGATTGAGCTGCCGGGGTCCCCCCGTGTCCCCCCCGGTGCCTTCGGCCACGTCCCGGCTCTGCGGGGCCCCGGCCCGGCCCTTCCTGCGCCGTTTCCTGCGGCAGCCGGCGGGAAGCGAGTCCCACCCCGAGCCCTTCCTCCGGCAGGGGACGCGGTGCCCGCGCAGGACGGGCGCTGGGGACCCCCCAAAACTGCCTCGGTGTCCCCCAGAGCCGCTGAGGGAGTTGGGGACACAAAGTGCCCCCAGAGCCGCTGAAGGAGTTGGGGACACAAAGCACCCCCAGAGCCGCTGAAGGAGTTGGGGACACAAAGCACCCCCAGAGCCACGGAAGGAGTTGGGGGTCACAAAGCACCCCCAGAGCCGCTGAAGGGGTTGGGGGTCACAAAGCACCCCCAGAGACGCTGAAGGAATTGGGGGACACAAAGCACCCCCAGAGCTGGGGGGCTGCTACAACACTGGTGTGTGCGCAGATGGAGCACCGAGAGCCCCCAACGCTCTGCTGTGCCTCAGTTTCCCCTCTGCTCTGCCTCAGTTTCCCCTCTGCTCTGCCTCAGTTTCCCCTCTGACCGGGCTGTTTATGGACCCCAACTCTCCCTGTCGCCCCCAGTGGAGCCTGTACAGATCTGGGGGTGACAACTGCAGGTGTCTATATGTGCCATGGAGGGAAATGGGGGGCTCAGCTCAGCCCCCCCCCCCCACACTCCCCTGCCTTGTCCCCGTTCCAGGACAGCTCCGTGCTGGACATTTATGGCCCGGCTCCCGCAGCCCCGGCTGCTCTCCGCGTCCCTCCCGCGTGCTGCCAGCCCCGGAGCATCCCGTTCCTGCCAGGGCCACCACGGGACCCCCCCTTTGTGGCAGCTGCCACCCCACGCTCAGCTTTTTATAGCCGCGACCTGGGGCTGCGTGTGCCCGGAGAGGGGCAGGTGGCCGTGGGACAGCTGGAGTCACGCGTGGCACCGCCTGGGCACGGCCGGGGCACCGGGCACGCCCCGGAGCAGCCTGTCATTACCGATAAATATAGAGCGGGGGGCACGGAGCCAGCCGTGGGCACCGGGCGGGCACGGGCACGCTGGTGTGGGCATCGTGTCCCCACCGGGTGTCGGGGGGGATCCCTGGGTCCCCCTGCGCCCCCGTGGCCTTGCGGGGCTCGTTGGGCTCGGGTTTCCTCCCCCGAAGCCGCCGCGGCCTCTCCCGGGGTACAGCTAATCCCGGGATGCGGGGGCTGCCGGTGTCACCGTCCGGTAACCGAGCGAGGGGTGCGGGGGGCTGCAATCCCCCCGATCCGGGCCCCGGTGGCGTTGGGACCCCCGGCAGCTCCGGGACCCTCCGGTGTGACCTGTCCCGGGGGCTCGGGGCCGCATCCCCGGGCTGGCACCGGTTGTGGTCTCGCCGGATCCCTCCGGGGGCGTCCCCGGTGCTGCCGCGGGATCCCCAAGACGTCAGTGACCGGCGTGACGTCAGCGGGCAGGTGTGACGTCACGGAACCCCGTCGGGGGCGGGCGACAGCGAGAAGCGGGGCCGGAGGGAGGGAACGGGAGAGAGCCCGGTCCTGGGACGCCTCCTCCGGTACCCCCGGGCCTCCTCCGGTACCATCGTGCACCCTCCGGTACCACCGTGCGCCCTCCGGACCCCTCTGCCGGGCTGTCCCCGGTGCTGCTCACGCGGTTTCGTGAGGCCAGGCAGGGTCCCGGTACAGGCTGCGGCTCCCGGGGCACCGGGCACCGGCTCCAGCCCCCCGGTGGGACCGTGCCGCTGCAGGGGCGCTAACGGGGGAGCGCTAACGGCGCTGTCAGCCCCGGGGCTGCTGCCAAACCGGGCACAGCGGGCCGGGTACTCCCAGACCCCCCGGTTTGTCCCCGGGAGTGGGAAGACACGGTAAAGAGCCGGTACCGACGTGTACCGGGAGATACCAAGGGAGTAACGGGGCACTACCGGGGGGTATCACGGGAGGTGCTGGAGTGGTACCGGGATCGTACCGGGTATTGAGGGGGCACCGGGATGGTACCGGAGGGTATTGAGGGAGTACCGGGATGGTACCGGAGGGTATTGAGGGGGTACCGGGATGGTACCAGAGGGTATTGAGGGGGCACCGGGATGGTACCGGAGGGTATTGAGGGAGTACCGGGATGGTACCGGAGGGTATTGAGGGAGTACCGGCGTGGCACTGAAGGGCACTGCGGAGTTCTGGGTACCTTCCGTTCACCGTTCGGCCTCCCGCGGGCCCGGGCCGGGCTGAGCTCATCTTTCCAGCCCCCGGGCGCTGTTCCCGGTGCCGCCGCCCGCCAGCAGCCGCCGCTGTTTCCATCGGGCCGGCCAGGGGCTCCCCGCGGGGACCGGGCGGGGGCGGGACCCCGCGTCATCCCCCCCGCACCCCGCACCGGGCGGGAGGAGCCCGGGGGTACCGGTGCCGCTGAGCACCGGAGAGACCCAGATGGGCACCGGGCATAGCGGTACCGGGGGTACGGGAGGCACCGGGGGCACACCGGGAATGGGGTAATGGAGATACCGGCACCGAGGGGGCTGCGGGGATAATGGTACCGGAGATACCGGCACCGGGAATGGGGGCACCGGGGTAGCGGTAACGAGGGGACACCGGGGATACCGACACCGAGAGAGAGATGGGCACTGGGCATAGCGGTACCGGGAGTACCGGGGGCACTGATTCCGACACCGAGAGATGGGCACTGGGCATAGCGGTACCGGGGGTACCGGGGGCACACCGGGAATGGAGCAATGAAGATACCGGCACCGAGGGGGCTCCGGGGATGCCAACACTGAGGGGACGGCGGGGATAATGGTACCGGAGACACCGGCACCGAGAATGGGGGCACCGGAGTACCGACAACGAGGCGACACCGGGGATACCGACCCCGAGATTACCGGAGGTGGGGACTGAAGTGATGCCAGCACCGAGGGGGCATCGGGGTGGGCGCAACGAGGGGACACCGGAAATACCGGCAGCAAGAGATCGCCGGCCATGGAGGCACCGGGGCACGGTGTACCCGCAGCGAGGACACACCGATGGGCCACCGGGGACACCGGGGATACCCCGGACACCGGGGCCTCCCTCCCCGCTCCGGCGGCCCCCGGGGGGGATGAGAGGGGAAGCGAGGGGCGCCCGAGCTATTTTTAGCCGGGGCCGCGGGGGTATTTTTAGCCGGGGCCGCGGGTGCGTCAATGGAACCCCGCGTGCGTCACGGCCGCGCCCCCGCCGGGGCCGCCCCCCCCGTGCGTCACCGGCCCCGCGCCGCCCCGCGCGTCACCGAGCCCTTAAGAGAAAGTAGTGGCGGGGCCGGAGCCCGGCGGAGCCCGCGGAGCGGCCGTGGCAGGAGCAGGAACCGGAGCGCCGCCGCGCCGGCACCCGGGTACGGGCGGCACCGGGATGCGGGGGGCACCGGGGGCACCGGGGGCACCGGGGTTGTGCTGGCAGTGGGAGGTGCACGGTGTCCCGGTGGCGTCCCGGTGGCACCGGGGGAACAGGAGCCGTTTGATTCAGATCGGGCGTGTCAGGTGGCACCGAGGGGATCCCGGGTCGCGCATCCCGGTGGCACCGGGGGCTCAGGGCCGTGGGCGTCCTGCAAGGTGGATGGATGTGGGCGGGTGTCCCGGTAGCACCACGGGCAACCGGGCGGCGCGTCCCGGTGGAGACGGGGCTGAAGGAACTCCCGGTGCCACCGGTGAGAGTCGGGGGTGCCGGTGGAAGGCACCGGGCGGTGCGCGCTGTGCGGGGCTGCCCCTCGTGGGTATCCGGTGGCACAGGGCGGAACCGAGTGTGCACGGGAGGTGCACAGGAGGTGCACAGGATCGGACGTCCCGGTGACACCGGGAGGAGCTGGGTCAGGAGTGCCGGTAGCACCGGGGGTCGCGCACCCGGCGGGAATTGGCAGAGCGACCGCCGGCCCCGGGGGTCCCGGGAAGAGCCCGACACCCTCCTCTCCTCTGTGAGGGGCTGCGCAGCACCGGGAGCGGCTCCTTGGTTCCCCCATCCCGGCACCGCAACCGGGACACAGGAAATCCCCGTCCCTGGGGATGGCAGCGGGCAGAGCCACCGCACACCGGGCATCACCCCGGGATCCCCGAGCAGAGCGGTCACGGAACCGGAGAGGGCTCAGCGGGGCAGGCGGGAACACGCGGGCAGCACCGGCAGCGCTGCGAGCCGGGATGTGCGGGCAGCACCGGGAACCGGACACCGCGAGCCGGGATGTGCGGGCAGCACCGGGAGCTGGCAGCGGACACCGGGATATGCGGGCAGCACCGTGAGCTGGACGTGCGGGCAGCCAGCCCCGTGCGGGCAAACCCCCCGTGCCCACGCGGGCCTGGCACCGCCGCTGCGGCATTACCGGGCACAGCAGGTGCCGGCAGGGACGTGGGCAGCGGGAGCCACCCCCGGTGCCACCGGCTGCTCTCGCCCGCCCGCGGCTCGGGGCCCGGTGCCAGCGGCTGCCACCCGCCCGTGCAGACGGCAGCCTCGGGGCTGGGCACGGACGGGCAGCTGCCCTCCCTCCCTCCCAAAGCAGGAATCTGCAAACAGAGCCCGGCCGTGGGCAGAGCAGAGGCTGCTGCGGGAATCTGTGCCCGCTCCTCAGGGGGACAGCGCAGAGGGGACCCCAAATTCTCTCAGCGAGTGGGTGGGAGGAAAAATGTTCAAACTGGGAGCACGGGAAGGGTCGAGGTGTTGCATCTGCCGAGGTTTTCATGCAGGCAAGGAAAACTCCCACTGGCACAGTGTCCCCTGGGGTGTGTACCCAGCACGGCCCGAGGTCCCCTGGGCTTCATTCGGGGACAGGAGGCAGCTGTGGGGTCACTGTTCCCTCTGCACCCAGCTGGACACGCACAAACCCCACCGGGACCGCCAGCAGGGGGCTGGGGGCCGGTGCCATCCCGTGGGTGCCAGCGCTGGAGCCACGCTGGGTATTTTTAACCGCGGCTCCTGGCGGGGTGTCGGCTTTCCTGGTGCCCCAGAGAGCTGCCCAGATTTGGCTGGGGGAATCCGGGGGCTCTGGCAGCGGGGACCGTGCCAGGACGTGGCCGGGGGCCAGCGCAGCGTGACCTTTAAAGGTCTGCGAGATGAATTACATTATCGTCTTGCCATTGGGGTCACTTCTGGCTTGGCTTTCAGCTGGACACAGGGCTCTGCTTGTTTTATGTCCCACCAGATCCGTGCACACAGCCCTGGGGGTTCCAGGGACAGAGGGTGGGCTCCTCTCCCCCTCACCTGCGCTGATGTTCCTAAAAAGCCCCAAAAGGGGTTATGGGGGAAGTGGAATCCTCAAAATCCACCTCAGCCCCAACTCCAGCTTTGCTTGGCCAGCCCGAGGGCTTGGGAATCTGCTGGCCACATTCCTCCCTCCTTTCCTTTCGGGGCCTTTTGCTAAGCCAGCGTTTTGGGCAATGTCCTTTGCACCCATTGGCTGCGCCGTGACTTTTCCTGGGGACACCGGTGGCCGCCACCACGCTGCCAGTGGCCATGGAGGTGCAGCTCCAGCACGAGCAGAACTCTGGGGAAGTTCTCACTGTTCCCACCCTGTCCCCATCCTCTGCCTGGATGCCAGAGGGGCTGTACTGGGTCCCCTGGATTTCTGCTGGGGGAGCCTGAGCTGTGCCCAGGGTGACACCTGGGTTTCTGCTGGGGTGACACCTGGATTTCTGCTGGGGGTGATACTTGGGTTTCTGCTGGGGGAGCTTGAGCTGTGCCCAGGGTGACACTTGGGTTTCTCCTGGGGGTGACACTTGGGTTTCTGCTAGGGTGACACCTGGGTTTCTGCTGGGGGAGCTTGAGCTGTGCCCAGGGTGACACTTGGATTTCTGCTGGGTGACACTTGGGTTTCTGCTGGGGAGCCCAAGCTGTGCCCAGGGTGACACCTGGATTTCTGCTGGGGAGCCCAGCTGGGGGAAGGTGACACCTGGATTTCTGCTGGGGTGACACCTGGATTTCTGCTCGGGGAGCCTGGGGGTGACACCTGGATTTCTGCTGGGGTGACACCCGGATTTCTGACACCCCTCTCTCCCCGCAGAGATGCCCTGCATCCAGGCCCAGTGCAGCACCACGGGCGCCGGCCCCTGCGAGCGCTGCCCGGCCGAGCTGCTCAGCCCCGAGGGCGGCCGATTCCCCATGGAAGTGGCCGGAGCCGATCTGGCGGCCGCCGCTCCAGCCCTGCCCAGCTTCAGCACCTTCATGGAGAGCTACGCCGGCGAGTTCGACGCCTTCCTCTACCAGCTGCCAGCCAGCGGCCAGCCCAGCGCCGCCACCGCCTTCAAGCTGGAGGATTTCCAGGTGTACGGCTGCTACCCCAGCGCTTTTGGGGGGCAGCCGGATGAGACCCTGTCCTCCAGCGGCTCGGACTGCTACGGGAGCCCCTGCTCCATCCCCTCGCCCGCCACGCCCGGCTTCCAGCCCCCGCAGGCCGCGGGATGGGAGGGCTCCTTCGGGCCGTACTCACCGCTGCCGAACTATGAGGCTGGGCAGCCCTGGGCTGAGCCAGCCAAGAGTGGGGGGTCTCAGCCTCCGTTTTTCGCCTTTAGCCCCCCGGCCCCCAGCCCTGCTGGCTCCCCGGTGACCCTCAAAGGGCAGCTGGGCCCCTCGCCCCGTGTGGACCCGCGGCTGCTGGACACGGACGCGTTTCCCCCGAGCCAGGGGGGTCCCAGAGGGTTTGGGGGGCTGCCCTTGGCTCCCAGCTCGCCGCTGCTGGAGGGGCCCAGCAAGGTGCGCAGCCCCGGGGCGGGCGAGGGGCGCTGCGCCGTCTGCGGGGACAACGCGTCGTGCCAGCACTACGGCGTGCGCACCTGCGAGGGCTGCAAGGGATTCTTCAAGGTGAGGATATTCCCACAGTGCTCTGCGGCGGCGGGAGGATGCTGAGGGGTGTCCCGGGCAGGGACACGGAGCCGGATGCTGGGCTGGAGAGGGAGGCACGGGAGGACAGAAGGGTTTTTGTTCAGAGCGCCCCGGGCTGAGCTCGGCCGCTCCTTGCCCACCCGCAGCGCACAGTGCAGAAGAATGCCAAGTACATCTGCCTGGCCAACAAGGACTGCCCTGTGGACAAGCGGCGCAGGAACCGCTGCCAGTTCTGCCGCTTCCAGAAGTGCCTGGCCGTGGGCATGGTCAAAGAAGGTACCAGCACCCCTCCCCAGTCCCCTCTCTGCAGCCTCTGTGGTTCCACTGAGGGCAGGAACTCACTGCAATCCCAACCACAGTGGTCCGGACCGACAGCCTGAAGGGGAGGCGGGGCCGGCTCCCCTCCAAGCCCAAGCAGCCGCCGGATGCGTCCCCGGTCAGCCTCATCACCTCGCTGGTGCGGGCTCACATCGACTCCATCCCCAGTGCCACCAAGCTGGACTACTCCAAGGTAGGGCTGGTGCCGCTCCATGCCCTGCCCAGGGCCGTGCTGGGGCTGGGGTTGGATCCTGACCCATCCCCATCCCAATCCTGGCCCATCCCCATCCCAGTCCTGACCCATCCCCATCCCAGTTCCTCACCCATCCCCATCCCAATTCCTGATGCTGTCCTCATCCCTGTTCCTGATCCAAACTCATCCCTGTTGTTAACCCAACAGTTCCCGACCTGTCGCCATCCCAAATCTTGATCCCATTCCCACCCAGTTCCTCACCCATCTTCATCCCAGGCCCTGATCCCATTCCCACCCCAATTCCCAATCCACCCCTGTCCTAGGTCCTGACCCATTCCAGTTCCTCACCCATCCCCATCCCAGTCCTGACCCATCCCCTTCCCAATCCTGACTCATCCCAATCCTGGCCCATCCCAGTTCTTCACCTATCCCCATCCCAGTTCTTCACCTATCCCCATCCCAGTCCTGACCCATCTCCATCCCAGTCCTGGATCATCCCCATCCCTATCTTGACCCATCCCATCTCAGTCCTGGCCCATCCCAATCCCATCCCAGATCCTGACCCATTCCCATCCCCATCCCACTCCTGACCCATCCCCATCCCACTCCTGACCCCTTAGTCCTGACCCATTCCCATCCCAGTTCTTTACCCGTGCCCATCCCAATCTTGACCCATCTCAATCCCAGTCCTGACCCATTCCCATCCCAGTTCTTCACCCATCCCAACCCCAGCCCTGACCCATCCCCATCCCAGTCCTGACCGGTGCCCACCCCAGTTCTTCACCCGTGCCCATCCCAGTCCTGACCTTTCCCCATCCCTATCCTGGCCCATCCCACCTCACTCCTGACCCATGCCCACCCCAGTTCTTCACCCATCCCAATCCCAGTTCTTCACCCGTGCCCACCCCACTCCTGACCCGTGCCCACCCCACTCCTGACCCATGCCCACCACAGTTCCAGGAGTCAGCCCCGTGCCCCTTTGAGAAGGAGGACTCCGTGGACGTGCAGCAGTTCTACGACCTCCTCACCGGCTCCATGGACGTCATCCGCAAGTGGGCCGAGAAGATCCAGGGCTTCAGCGAGCTGCCCAAGGAGGACCAGGACCTCCTGCTGGAGTCAGCCTTCCTGGAGCTCTTCATCCTTCGCCTGGCATACCGGTGAGCCCCGGGGCAGCCCAGAGCAGGGGGAGCCCGGGTGTGACACCTGGGTTTCTGCTGAGGGAGCCCGAGCTGGGGTGGTGACACCTGGGTTTCTGCTGGGGGTGACACCTGGGTTTTTGCTGGGGTGACACCGGGGTTTCTGCTGGGGTGACACCTGGATTTCTGCTGGGGAAGCCTGAGCTGTGCCGGGGGGTGACACCTGGATTTCTACTGGGGTGACACCTGGGTTTCTTCTGAGGGTGACACCTGGTCTTCTGCTGGGGCAGCCCAGGTTGGGGGAGGTGACACCTGGATTTCTGCTGGGGGTGGCACCTGGATTTCTGCTGGGGGATCCCGAGTTGTGCCCAGGGGATGACACCTGGGTTTCTGCTGAGGGTGACATCTGGATTTCTCCTGGGGGAGCCCCAGCTGGGTGGGATGACACCTGGATTTCTGCTGGGGGTGTCTGAGCTGTGCCCAGGGGTGACACCTGAATTTCTGCTGGGGGAGCCCCAGCTGGGGGTGGTGACATCTGGATTTCTGCTGGGGATGGCACCTGGATTTCTGCTGGGGCATCTCGAGCTGTGCCTGGGGGTGACACCTGGATTTCTCCTGGGGGAGCCCAAGCTGGGGGAGGTGACACCTGGATTTCTGCTGGGGGTGACACCTGGATTTTTTCCGGCAGCTCCAAGCCAGAGGAAGGCAAACTCATCTTCTGCAACGGC
>JAWWMS010000105.1:3657420-3669062 GCA_035048045.1 Chlorospingus semifuscus
GACGCTCTTCCGATCTACAGTCAGGGCTTCGGAGCGGGGACAGCCGGGATGTCAAACCGGGGACAGCCGGGGCTCCGGAGCCGGGGAAAACCGGGGCTCCAGAGCCAGGATATCAGAGCTGGGGACAACCGGGGACAGCCGGGGCTCCGGAGCCGGGACAGCCGGGATGTCAAACCGGGGACAGCCGAGATGCCAAAACCGGGGACAGCCGGGGCTCCGGAGCCGGGGACAGCCGGGGACAGCCGGGGCTCCAGAGCCGGGACAGCCGGGATGTCAAGCCGGGGACAGCCGGGGCTCCGGAGCCAGGATATCAGAGCTGGGGACAGCCGGGGACAGCCGGGGCTCCAGAGCCGGGACAGCCGGGATGTCAAACCGGGGACAGCCGGGGCTCCGGAGCCGGGGACAGCTGGGGACAGCCGGGGCTCCGGAGCCTCACGTTGCCCACGGCGCTGCCCTTGAACCGTCACTCACCCCCGGCTGCCGCTGCCCCGCACCTGTCGCCCGCCTGATTTATCCTCCCCAAAATAACCGAGAAGCGTGACCGTGATCCCCGCTCGTGTTCCTGGGGACGTGGCCGCTGGCAGGGCCAGCCCTGGCGGGGGGGTGGCGGCAACGTTTGGGGTCCCCAGCCCAGGAGTTGGGGACGGAACCGGGGACACCAAAGCAGGGGGGTGACACGCGTGGCTGGTTTGTCCCCCGGCTTGTCGCCTTCCTGCTGCTGGGGACAGCCTGGCCCCGGAGCAAACTGAACGGGGACACGCGGAACAAGGGCCACATTGAGACGCGGGGCCGGGGGCGCCCGCAGTGCCACAAAACAAGGGTCCCTCTGTCCCCCCCGCCGCCGCCCCCGCCGTGGGGACAGCGCTGACGCACGGCGGGGCCGCGAACGGGAACCGGGGCACGGTGGGCACCGAGTTGGCACCGGCACGGTTGCTCTGTCCCCTCCCCCCAGCTCAGAGCTGCCCTCTGCCACCTTGTCCCCATCGCTGTCCCCGTTCCCTCGGCACGGGCTGCTGCGGGAGGGACGGGGACGGTACCGGCAGGGCCGAGGAAAAGCAGCTCTGTGGAACCGGCGGGAGGGCCCGGGGCTGCTCGGGACAGGCGCGGCTGTGTCGGTGTGTGCCCGGACGGTGACATGCCACGGCCACATTCCTGCTGCGACTGACACCGAGCCGTGTGTCCCCATGGCAGGATGGCAGATCAGTGCCCCAAATGTCCCCGTTCCCTGTGTCCTCATGTCCATCCATCCCCTGTTCCTGTGTCCCCCAAGTCCCCAAGTCCCTGCTCCCACTGCACCCCATATCCACGTGTCCCCGTGTCCATTCTATCCCCATATCCAGCCATCCCACTGTCCCTTTGTCCCCCTAGTCTTCATGTCCCTTTATCCAGTATCCCCCTGTGTCACGCTGTCCCTTGTGCCCATCTGTCCCCGTGTCCCCCCTTTCTTTATTTCCCCTGCTGTCCCATATCCTTGTGTCCCTTCATACCCAGGTGTCCCCCGTGCCCCTGTGCCCCTGTGTCCGGTGTCCCCACGCGTGTCCCCCCCGTTGTCGCCTTGTCCCCGCAGGGGTCAGCGGGGGACACCGGCCCCGCTGCAGTACCACCGAGGAGCCTCCAGAACTGGGGGCGCCATGGAGCAGGAGAGACGCTCTGGGCTGCGGCATTCCAGCTCTATGTTTCTTTTGGAACGAACCAAGCAGCGAAGAGGGGAATCCGCGAACTCGGAACGGCCAATCCACCTTCGGTGACACCCCGCGGGCGGGAACGGCACGGAAAGGGAAAAATATTAAGGGAATCAAGTTCGGAGTGATGAAACACTGTGGTCATGGCTGGAAGGGTGGCTACGGTGGCCGGTGGTGTGTTCTGCATCCCCCCCCGCGCAGATGGGATGATCCACTTCCCTCCTCCGTGCCGTCAGATGGTCGGGCCCGGGCGGTGAGTGGGGACCGGGGCCGGGCCCGGGGACCGAGGGGGGACCGGGGCCGGGCCGGGGCTGAGGGGGCGCAGGGACCGAGGGGGGACCGGGACCTCGAGCCTGGAGGGAGCCTGAGGCGCTCTATGGGAGACTGAGGTGGGCTCGGGCCGCGACGTCTGGGCCTGTGTGGTGTTTTGGGGGACCCAACCGGGATCCCCCGGGCTCCTGTGAGGTGGAGGTGGGCCCGTACAGGGACACCCGGGTCCCTCAGGGGTATTGGACCCATGAGGGGACCTGAGAAGGACATTTGGGTCCCTGAGGGGACCTGAGCAGGACATTTGGGTCCCTCAGAGTATTAGATCCCTGAGAGGACCCGATCAGGATATTTGGGTCCCCTCTGGGGTATTGGATCTGTGAGGGGACCTGAGAAGGACATTCGGGTCCCTTCTGGGGTATTGGATCCATGAGGGGACCTGAGAAGGACATTTGGGTTCCTAAGGGGACCTGAGCAGGACATTTGGGTTCCTGAGGGGACCTGAGCAGGACACCCGGGTCCCTCTGAGGTATTGGATCCATGAGGGGACCCGAGCAGGACATTTGGGTTCCTCAGGGAACCTGAACAGGACACCCGGGTCCCTCTGAGGTATTGAATCCATGACGGGACCCGAGCAGGACATTTGGGTCCCATCCTGGGACGCCTGGATCCCTTTGGGACGCCCAGTCCTGGACCCCCCTGAGCTTCTGCGAGGTGTGTGGGAGGGCCCATGTCTGTGGGATGTGAGAGATTTCAGCCAACCCCATCTCTGTGGGGCTACAGGGGGCTTGTACTGAGGGTGCCTGGATCCTTGTGGCATGTGGGGGACCCAAATCAGGACATCTGGTGCTATGGTGGGGGTCTATATCAATGGTGCCTAGATTTTTTTTGGCATGTGGGGGACCCAAATCAGGACATATGGGTGTCTGTGGGATCTGTACCAAGGGTGCCTGGATCATTTTGGCATGTGGGGGACCCAAATCAGGACATATGGGTGTCTGTGGGATCTGTACCGAGGGTGCCTGGATGCTTTTGGCATGTGGGGGACCCAAATCAGGACACCTGGCTGGGTCCCTGTGGGCTACCAGGACACCAGCACACAGGGGGGTGGCACAGGGGCTGTCACCCAAGCCTGACAGCATCCAACCCCCCCCGCCACCTTTGTGTCCCCTCAGCAGCCGCTGCTGTGGCCCCTCCAGCGCCGGCCCCGCCATGAACTGCCGCGCCGAGGTGCTGGAGGTGTCGGTGGAGGGCAGGCAGGTGGAGGAGGCCATGCTGGCCGTGCTCCACACCGTCCTGCTGCACCGCAGCACCGGCAAGTTCCACTACAAGAAGGAGGGCACCTACTCCATTGGCACCGTGGGCACCCAGGACGTGGATTGCGACTTCATCGACTTCGCCTACGTGCGCGTCTCCTCCGAGGAGCTCGACCGCGCTCTCCGCAAGGCTGTGGGGGAGTTTAAGGTGAGAGGAGGGAAATGGGGAGCATGAAAGGGGTTAAAGGGAAGCTACACATCTGCAAGGGTGCCCCAGGATGGAGCAGGGGGCACGTGTGGGTGGGTTAAAAGGAGCAGCTGAGTGTAGGGGGATATATATGGGTAAATGAAGGTGATGTAGAATGTAATCTTATCCCCCAACGAGTTGTAGCTGGACTAATTAGTAAAAGATTAGGAGCTACACCTGTAGCCAATAAGAACAAGTGGTATAAAAGAGTGGATTGGTGGGATCTGTGGTCAGATGGTTACTGCAAGGACCAGGAAGAGTCAGTGTGTAGAGGAACTGCTTGCAGAAAACATTGAGGAGGCACAAAACTCTGAGGGTATGGAATCCTTGCACTGTAATGATAACAGAACTCTTGATATATAAGATAACAGCTGAGGGCTGGAGGAGACTGAGAGGAGACTTCATCACCAGGGCAGCTCCAGTCTCTGCTCCCTGGGACAGGGACAGGACTGAGGAAATGGATAGAGCTGTGGCAGGGAAGGGGTGGGATTGATATTGGGGAAAAGCTCTTTCCCCCAGAGGGTGATTGGGCGCTGGAACAGCTCCCCAGGATGTGGTCATGGCCCCAAGGCTGCCAGAGCTCAGGGAGTGTTTGGACACTGCTCTCAGGCACAGGGGTGGGTCTGGATGATCCTTGGGAGTCTCTTCCAGCTCAGGATATTCTGTAGACCCCAGTGGGATGTGCCTGGGGAGGGTTGGTCAGTCCCTGCTCCCCCGTGACCCCCGTGCTGCCCCGCAGGACGCGCTGCGCAGCTCCGGCTCCGACGGCATGGGGCAGATCTCCCTGGAGTTCTACCAGAAGAAGAAATCACGGTGGCCCTTCTCGGATGAGTGCATTCCCTGGGAGCTGTGGACCATCAAGGTGAACGTGGTGAACCTGGCCAACGAGCAGGAGCGGCAGATCTGCCGCGAGAAGGTGGGGGAGAAGCTCTGCGAGAAGATCATCAACATCGTGGAGGTGATGAACCGCCACGAGTACCTGCCCAAGATGCCCACCCAGTCCGAGGTGGACAATGTCTTTGACACCAGCCTGAAGGACGTGCAGCCCTACCTGTACAAGATCTCCTACCAGATCACGGACTCCCTGGGCACCTCGGTCACCACCACCATGCGCCGGCTCATCAAGGACACGCTGGCGCTGTAGGGCTGGTGTCACCCAGGCAGGGTCACCGTGGCACTTTTGGGGCAGTGACTCTGCTTGGATCCCCTCCTTCACCTCCAGAAAGCTTCTGGGAGGAGCTTGGCTTGGCCTAGCCTGTAATTTGGGGGTTGCTGCTCCTTGGTTTTGTCCATCCTGGAGAACTGGCTCAGTGGCTCCGGCCTGGCTGATGACCGGGGTGAGTCCTCAGGGCAAGGGTGGCACCAGCCCTGAGTGGTGCTGGGGCCTGGCAGAGGGTGCTGGGGGTCAGGGTGACACCCCACCCCACCCCTCTGCAGCACACTTGGTGCCACACAGCCAGTGCTGGCCGTGTCCCTTATCACCACCTGTCCCCAGTGTCACTCCTGTCCCTGAGGGGCCAGAGCTGCCCCAAAAATAAAGAGTTTCTGCTTTCACACAGAGCCTGGTCACGTCCTGGCTGTGGGGGCCATGGGAGGGGGGAATGGATGCTGAGGCTGAGCTGGTGGTCCCAAATCACATCCAAAACCAAGGGGCTGAGCTGGGGAGTCCCCATTGCACCCCTGTTCTGTGGAGCTGAGCTGGGGGACCCCAGTGCTGTGGGGCTGAGCTGGGGGTCCCCAGTGTGATGGAGCTGAGCTGGGGGTCCCCATGGCACATTCACACCATGGGGCTGAGCTGGGGGACCCCAGTGTAGTGGAGCTGAGCTGGGGGTCCCCTGAGCCATGGGGTCCTCATTGCTCCCCAGTGCTGTGGGGCTGAGCTGGGGGTCCTCATGGCACACTCACACCGTGGGGCTGAGCTGGGGGTCCCCTGAGCCATGGGCTCCCCACTGCACCCCAGTGTAATGGAGCTGAGCTGGGGGTCCCCTGAGCTGTAGGCTCCCCATTGCACCCCAGTGCTGTGGGGCTGAGCTGGGGACCCCCAGTGTTGTGGAGCTGACCTGGGGGTCCCCATGGGACACTCACACGATGGGGCTGAGCTGGGGGTCCCCTGAGCCATGGGCTCCCCATTGCACCCCAGTGCTGTGGGGCCCAGTGCCTGCAGTGGGGACAGCCAGAATGGGGAGCCCCAGCTGCCCCCCAGAATGCCTCAGGAGGGGGCTGGGGTGACTCCCCCTTCCCTGCAGGACTTTGCACCCCTCCAGGGGGGCTCCAGGGCGGGGCAAAGCTGCTGCCCCTTGCCGGGGGGGGCAGCCAGCGCCAGCGAGCGTGAGGGGGGCCGTGGAGGGAGGATCAGAGAGTTCCTGACATCACTTAAACCCTCCCGTCTGCCACCGCCACACTCCGCTCCCGGGAGGAAGACGAGGAGGAGGAGGAGGAGGAGGAGGAGGGGGACATGAACACCACCCGTGAGGACACGGGGCTCAGCGAGGCCGCCCAGATCACCGTGGTCCTGGTGCTCTGCCTCGCCGTCACCTTCGCCATCCTCTTCCTCGGCTGCAACCTGCTCCTGCAGGCCGAGAGCCTGGCAGCGCCCGCGGCGCAGGGCGAGCGGCGCCTGTCCGAGCCTGACCCTGCCAGCGAGGGCACGTAGGGACCGGCCGGAGCCTCATGGATGGACAGATGGACAGACGGACGGCCGGGCACAGCTGGGTGCGGATGGACAGATGGACACGGACCAGCACGGATGGACGTGGCCAGGCAGGAGCATCCTTGGCTGCAGCATCTCCAGTGACCCTTGGGAATGGAGCAGGATGTGCACTGGGATCCTGCCCTGAGTGGCAGATGGACAGATGGACAGATGGACGGCTGGGTGTGGATGGACAGCTGTGTCCTTGCCTGTAGCACCTCTGAAGGTGTGGGGCGGCACTGGGGGCTTGTGTGGGTGGATGTCACAGAGCTCATGTAGGGAATGGGCAGTGAGCCCAGTGGATGGACAGATGGACATGGATCAACATGGATGGACATGGCTGGACAGCAGTGTCCTTGGCTGCAGCATCTCCAGTGACCCTTGGGAATGGAGTGGGATGTGCACTGGGATCCTGCCCTGAGCAGCAGATGGATGGATGGATGGATGGATGGACAGATGGACATGGATCAACATGGATGGACACGGCCAGGCAGCAGTGTCCTTGGCTGCAGTGACCCTTGGGAATGGAGTGGGATGTACACTGGGATCCTGCCCTGAGCACTGGAGACTCGGGTGCCTGGATGTCACTGAGGGCAGGTGGGACCTGCCGATGGATGGATGGACGGACGGACGGATGGACGGACGGATGGACACGGCCAGACAGCAGCATCTTTGCCCACAGCATCTCCGACGATCCCCAGGACGGAGCAGGGGGTTTGTTGGGTGGATTAAAAGGTTCCAGGTCAGCAGCGGCGCTGGGGGGGCTGAGGCAGGGCCAGATCCCACCCTGGGTGTGGCAGTGCTGGTAATCCCCCCAAGAGGATTAGAGAAAACTTTTATTCCCTGTTTCAGGGCTAATCCCTGGGCTGGTGGGGCTCAGCGAGGGAGGCCAGGACTTTGTGCCGCTGCTGAGGGTCTGGGGTCACATCCTGCTCCTCCCAGCACCCCATGGCCACCCCCACAAGCCCTTTTTGCCATCCTGCCCTTCCAGTCCTTTGGGACCTCACCCTGCTCCCCCTGCAGCCCCTCCCAGCCTCCAATCTGTTCCCAGTCCCCCATAGCCACCAAAAGTGGGGTGAACTGGGACCACCCCACACTGGAGTGGGGCTGGGGATGTGGGGGGCTCCCAATTCCTCCCCAGAGCAGGTCCCCCCTCTCCTTAATCCCACAGCTTTAATAACAGCACTGCAAAGCTCTGCCAAATGTCTGCACATCTCTGTGCCCCCTCCCTGTCCCCCCCAAACACAGAACCACAGCCTGGGGGAGGCCCCCAAAACTCCTGGGCTGCCTCTGTGCCCCCACCACATCCCCCCAAATCAGGCACTGGCCATGTAAAAGACTCCATATATTTCACATGTACAAAAAGTCACTGTGGTGGGGGGAATGGTTGGGGGGTCCTGGGGTGGGGGGCACCATCCTGCCCCTCTCCAGGTGCCCCCCCAGCCTGGCTTTGGTCCCTTTTTTTTGGCACTTAGTGTTCACATCAGTGGTCAAAGTGTCGAGCGCGGGGTGGAGGGGTCCCTCTGGTCCCTGCAGTGGGGCTGGGGGCTCTGAGCCCCCCCAGGGAACAAGGGGACCCTGACGGGGAGGGGGAGCACCCCACGAGTCAGCTCCTGATGCTGGATGGATTTGCCCTCTGCCTTGGGTGGGCAGGGGGTGCAGGGTCTCCCTGGGCACAGGGATGTCACCCGTGGGAATGGTGGCACATTTTGGCCCTGTCCCACGTGGTCTCAGGGCAGGACAGAGCCTCACGGGGCACTTGGGGGGCAGAGGGGGGTGAGGAGGGGCTGAGGCAGCCCTAAGTCCTCCCCTGCCCCCCGGTCGGGCTCCTTTGCCTTGCTGGGCTACAGGCGGATCCACCTTCGGGCTGTGGGATGGAAGGGACAGTCAGGGACAGAGCCATGGACACCTGGGGGTGCCCAGGTGACCCCCCCAGAGTACAGACACCACAGGCTGAGTCCTCCAGGCACTGACCTAGGACCCAGCAATGCACTGGGATCCCCACTCTGGGCTCCAGCAGGGCACTGGCACCATACTCTGGCATCCAGTCTTGCACTGGCACCATACCCTGGCATCCAGTCTTGCACTGGCACCATACCCTGGCGTCCAGTTTTGCGCTGGGACCATACCCTGACATTCAGTCTTGCACTGGGATCCTGCCCAGAATCCAGGAGTGCACTGGGACCTTGTCCTGGGACCCAGTAGTGCACTGGGATACCAGTGTGGGATCCAGTACTGTGCTGGGATCCCACCTTGAAACCCAGTAGTCCACTGGGATACCAGCCTGGCATCCAGTCTTGCACTGGGACCCTGCCTTGGGATCCAGTACTGCACTGGAATCCTGCCCAGAACCCAGTAGGGCACTGGGATACCAGTGTGGGACCCAGTACTGTACTGGGATCCCATCTTGAGATCCAGTAGTGCACTGGGATCCTGCCCTGGGATCCAGTGACCCCACTCTGGGATCCAATATTGCAGAAGGATCTGTGCTGGAATCCAGCCTTACACTGAGATTGTGTGTTGGGATCCTGTGCCAGGGCCCAGCCTTGCATCAGGATCCAGTGCTGGGATCTTGGACTGGAATCCTGTGCCAGGACTCCATGCTGGGTATCAACATTTCACTGGGATCCAGTTCCAGGAACTGGCCTTCCACCCAGATCCAGCTCTATGCTGGGATCCTGTGCTGGGATCCAGCCTTGAACTGGGATCCTGTGCTGGGATCGAGCTCTCTTTTGGGATCCTTTGCTGGGATCCAGCTCTGCACTGGCATTCTGTGCTGGGATCCTTTGCTGGGATCCAGCTCTGTGTTGGGATCCTGTGCTGGGATCCAGCCTTGAACTGGGATCTTGTGTTGGGATCCTGCCTTGCACTGGGATCCTGAGCTGGGATCCAGCCTCGAACTGGGATCCAGTGTTGAAACTCAGCCTTGCACCACGATCCTGTGCTGGGATCCAGCTCTATGCTGGGATCCAGCTCTGTGTTGGGATCCTGTGCTGGAATTCAGCCTTGCACCGGGATCCTATGTTTGGATCCAGCCTTGCACGAGGATCCAGTGCTGGGATCCAGCTCTATTCTGGGATCCAGCCTAGCACTGGGATCCTGTACTGGGATCCAGCTCTGCGTTGGGATCCTATGCTGGGATCCAGCCTTACACTGGGATCCTCTGTTGGGATCCAGCACTGGGATCCAGCCTTGCATTAAGATCCTGCCCCAATCCAAAGGCCTGGGGCACACCAGACACCCTGGGGTGACAACATGCAGGGAGGGGGGCGTGCAGAAGGGGGCATGCAGGGCTCAGGGGGAACCCAGGGGGATCCAGGTGGGATCCAAGGGGATCCAGGCATGCAGGTGGTACCTGGGCTCTTAACAGCTGGACTCGTCGTGGTGGGACGGGTCGCAGAAGAAGCGGGAGCCCCGCTTGGCCGTGCGGGCAGTGAAGGGGACGCTCTTCAGCGCTGCGGGGGGACGGGCAGGGGACGGGGGGGACAGGGACACGTCAGCCCCCGTGGCTGGCAGGGCCAGGGCAGGGGGCCAGGGGGGCCGAGGGGGCCGTACCAGTGATGATGTCCTCGATGGTGCCATCCTTGCCCTCGTACATGGGCCGGTGGTCCTTGGCCTGGCGCCGCCGCAGCTCCGCGATCAGCTCCTGCTGCTGCCACTTGTTCCGCTGTGAGGGGGGCACAGGGGGCCAGGTGAGGGACACAGGGCTCCCCTCTGTGCCCCCCACTCCCCAGCCCACCCCGTGGCTGCCTCCACCAACCTTCTCCTGCTTTTTAGCCTCCTGTGCCAGCAGCTTCTCCCGCATCACCTCCTCCTGCTTCTTGCGCGTCTCGTTCTCCTGCTCCGCGTCCTGCCGGGGCACACAGGTGGGCAGGGGTCAGATTTCCCCCTCCATGGTGCCACTCACCTGCAGGGTACCCCCTCCTGGCCCCAGCTCACCTTGTAGGAGTGGATGAAGCGGACAAAGACCGGGAAGAAGACAGACGGGGGGGTGGTCTTGGGGCTCTCGCCGAAATACCGCACCACGGTGTTGTAGGCATCCTGGCACAGGAGCAGGGTCAGGCACGGGCAGTGCCCGGCACAGGGGGAGGGCAAGGCATGGTGGGCATCATGTGTGGGCAAAGCAGGGCAGGAGAGCACAGGGAGTGTGCAAGACAAGGTGTGGGTGACAAGGAATGCACACAGAGAATGCAAAGGAAGGCAGGAGAGCATAGGGAGTGTGCAGTGCAAGGTGTGGGTGACCAGATGTGCACAAGGACCGTGCAAGGCAAGGTGTGGATGACAAAGAATGACATGGAGCATGCAAAGGAAAGCAGGGGTGCAAAGAGGAGCATGCAGAGTAAGGTGTGGATGGCCAGGTGTGCACAAGGACTGTGCAAAACAAGGTGTGGATGATGAAGAATTACACAGAGCATGCAAAGAAAAGAAGAAGTGCAAGAGGAACATGCAGAGCAAGGTGTGGATGACCAGGTGTGGACAAGGACCATGCAGAGCAAGGTTTCAATGACCAGGTGTGCCCATGGACCATGCAAGACAAGGTGTGGATGACCAGGTGTGAACAAGAACCATGCAAGACAAGGTGTGGGTGACCAGATGTGCACGAGGTGTGGATGACAAAGAATGACACGGAACATGCAAAGGAAAGCAGGAGTGCAAGAGGAGCATGCAGAGCAAGGTGTGGGTGACCAGATGTGCAGGAGGAGCGTGCAAGACAAGGTTTGGATGAGCAGATGTGCACAAGGAGTGTGCAAAGCAAGATGTTTGCACAAGAACTGCACAGAGTAAGGTGTGGATGACGAAGAAAGACATGGAACATGCAGAGGAAAGCAGAGGTGCAAGAAGAGCATGCAGAGCCAGGTGTGGCTGACCAGCTGTGCACGAGGAGTTTGCAGAGCAAGGTTTCAATGACCAGATGTGCACAAGGACCATGCCAGACAAGGTGTGGATGACCAGATGTGCACAAGGAGCGTGCAAAATAAGATGTCTGCACAAGAACTGCATAGAGCAAGGTGTGGATGA
The DNA here is from genome assembly GCA_035048045.1 of Chlorospingus semifuscus. Lineage (NCBI taxonomy): Eukaryota > Metazoa > Chordata > Aves > Passeriformes > Passerellidae > Chlorospingus > Chlorospingus semifuscus. The sequence goes on from JAWWMS010000105.1 coordinate 3,668,581, forward strand.
TGAAAAATGACACGGAACATGCAGAGGAAAGCAGGAGTGCATAGAGGAGCATGCAGAGCCAGGTGTGGATGACCAGCTGTGCACGAGGAGTTTGCAGAGCAAGGTTTCAATGACCAGATGTGCACAAGGACCATGCAAGACAAGGTGTGGCTGCTCAGCTGTGCACAAGGAGTTTGCAGAGCCAGGTGTGGCTGACCAGCTGTGTACAAGGGCTGTACAAGACAAGGTGTGGCTGACCAGCTGTGTACAAGGGCTGTACAAGACAAGGTGTGGCTGACCAGGTGTGCACAAGGAGCATGCAAGACAAGGTGTGGTTGACCAGGTGTGCACGAGGAGTTCACAGAGCCAGCTGTGCCCAAGCAGCCGTGCCCATGGCCGGTGCCAGGCCGGGTGTGAGCCGCCCTCACCTCGGCCGTGCGCGCATCGCGCTGCAGCCGCTCCAGCTGCCCCTCGCTGCCGCCCAGGAAGCCGCGCAGCACCGC
>JAWWMS010000105.1:3685419-3699332 GCA_035048045.1 Chlorospingus semifuscus
AGCTGTCCTGGTCCTGCAACACCCTCAGAGCTGTCCTGGCCCTGCAACAGCCCTGCAACACCCTCAGGGCTGTCCTGGTCCTGCAACAGCCCTGCAACACCCTCAGGGCTGTCCTGGCCCTGCAACACCCTCAGAGCTGTCCTGGCCCTGCAACAGCCCTGCAACACCCTCAGAGCTGTCCTGGCCCTGCAACACCCTCAGGAGCTCCCCTAGCCCTGCAACAGCCGGCTGGGCTTGCACCAGCTGGACAAAAAAGGCTCCAGAGCAGCTCCTGGGCTCTCACTCAGCTCCTTTTGGGGAGTTTGGGGGCTTTGGGTGGGCTCCAGATCCTGGGGGAGCTTTGGGCTCTCACTCAGCTCCTTTGAGGGATTTGGGAGCTTCGGGTGAGCCCTTTGGGGGGTTTGGGAGCTTTGGGCTCTCACTCAGCTCCTTTGAGGGATTTGGGAGCTTTGGGTGGGTTCTCAATTCCTAACAGGGGTTTGGGAGCTCTTGGTGGGCTCTCACTCAGCTCCTTTGGGGGGCTTGGGAGCTTTGGGCTCTCACTCAGCTCTTGAGGGAGGTTTGGGAGCTTTGGGTTGGTTCCAGATCCTGAGGGAAGTTTGGGAGCTTTGGGCTCTCACTCAGCTCCTGGGGAGGTTTGGGAGCTTTGGGTGGGCTCTCAAGTCCTGGGGAAGGTTTGGGAGCTCTGGGTGGGCTCCAGATCCTGGAGGAGATTTGGGAGCTTTAGGTGGGCTCTCACTCAGATCCTGGTGGAGGTTTGGGAGCTTTGGGCTCTCACTCAGCTCCTGGGGAAGGTTTGGGAGCTTTGGGTAGGTTCCAGATCCTGGAGGAGGTTTGGGAGCTTTGGGTGGGCTCTCACTCAGTTTCTAGGGGAGATTTGGGAGCTTTGGGCTCTCACTCAGCTCCTGGGTGGGGGTTTGGGATCTTTGGGTGGGCCCCAGCTCCTTTCTGACCCCCCTTTCTGTCCCCTCTCAGTTTTGCAGCCCTGTGGAGCGGCCCTGGGCCCATCCCAGCCTGGCACCATGAACGTCTTCGACCGCAGCATCAACTTCGATGCCCTCTTCAAGTTCTCCCACATGTGAGTGACGCAGGGGCAGGGCAGGGGGCTCAGGGGGCTGTGCCAACCCTCCCTGCCCACCTCACCACCCTCCTCCTCCTCACCCACAGCTCGGCCTCCACCCAGGAGCACCTGAAGAGGGTCTATGGCAGCTTTGCCATCTGCATGTTCGTGGCAGCTGCGGGCGCCTACATCAACGTGGTGACCCATCTTTTCCAGGTGAGGGAGCTTTGCAGGGCTCAAAGTGGCACCCCCAGCCCTGCAGCACCCAGGTGAGGCAATGCCCAGCCCTCACCTGTCTCTCCCTGTCCCAGTTTGGCTTCCTGACCGGCCTGGGGGCACTGGGGCTGATGATTTGGCTCATAGCCACCCCTCACAACCGTGAGACCGAGCAGAAGAGGCTGGGGATGCTGGTTGGCTTCGCCTTCCTCACAGGTAGGTGGGCACTGGGGGCTCCCCCCACATCCCACAGGACCCCCAAATCCTTCAGAGGGGCCGCATGAAGCTCCCCAGAATGGCTCTGGTGCCACCCAATTCTGTCCTTCCAGGCATCAATCTGGGACCCCTCCTGCAAATGTGCATCTCTGTCAACCCCAGGTAGAACACCCCTCCAAAAACCCCATCTCCCACCTCCAGCTGCCACACAGATCCTGTTTACCCCGTTGGTGCCCCCCAAAACCCTCTGACCCCTTCTCTTCTCCCCCAGCATCATCCCCACTGCCTTCCTGGGCACTGCCACCATCTTTGCCTGCTTCTCTCTGAGCGCCCTCTACGCCCGGCGCCGCAGCTACCTGTACCTAGGAGGTGAGAGAGGCTTTGGGGGGGCTCTGGGAGGGGCTGGGGACCCCCTTTTTTGGGGAGGGGTGTCCCCAGCCTTGTCCCTGACTCCCTCACCCTTCCAGGTTTCCTGCTCTCGGGCCTCACCCTGCTGCTTCTCTCCTCTCTGATTAACGCCTTTGTGAGATCCACCTGGCTCTTCACGGTGAGTGCAGCCTGCTGAGGACGGACAGACGGACAGGTGACACCAGCAAGGAGGGGACAGTCCCCAAGTGATGCCAATTTACCCCTCACAGGCCCACCTGTACGTGGCCCTGATGATCATGTGTGGCTTCGTGCTCTTCGACACGCAGCTCATCATCGAGAAGGCGGAGAGCGGGGACAAGGATTACATCTGGTGGGTGCAGGGGACACAGGGGGGTGACACAGGGGACAGGGTGGCCTTCCCTGAGCTTCCATCCATCCCTCCAACCCTCTCTTTGCCAGGCACTGCGTTGATCTCTTCCTGGATTTTGTCAACATCTTCCGGGAGCTCCTGATCATCCTGGGCATGAACGAGGTGGGTGAGGGAACCTGGGCAGGGCAGGGGGACAGAGGGACAGAGGGACAGAAGGACAGAGCTCATGGTGACCTCCTCTTGCAGAACAAGAAGAAGGAGAAGAAGTGAAGAGGCTCTGGGCCGAGGCAGAGCCACCCCTGTGTCCCCATGTCCCCTCCTGTCCCTCTCTGTCATTAAAGGGGCTGCGCTTTGCTGCCGAGGAAGCAGCCAGAAGCTTTTGCACCCTCGTGGGTTTTTTTTTCTCTCGTTCAGCTTTTTTTTTTTTTTTTTTTTTTTTTGTGATTAAAAACCAGCCAATTTGTGGATCCTGCTGGAGTTTGGCTCCCCCTTGGTTTTTCCCCCAGCCTTGTGACCCTTGGAGTGGTCACCATTGTGTCCTTTTTCCTCTGAGGTTTGTCCCCAGCCCCACCTGGGGGTGTCACCTTTCCCCGGTGACTAAACCAGCCCTTGGGGGGGGTCTTTGGTGGGACCCCCCCTCAGCCAAACTCATTGGTGGAGCCTCCCCTTCAGCACCAGTGCCAAGAAATGAAGGTGTGCTGGGAGGGGGCCGTGGGGACGGGGCATTCCCAGCGCTCCCAGTCCCGCCAGCTCCGCTCTTTGTACACCGGGATGATTCAATAAATCGCTCAGACTCCAAACTCTTGTCCCTCTCTTTCCATCCATCCCTGGATCGCAACGGTGACACAACAACAGCACCACCACCACCACGTGTATAAATAACCCGGGCTAGGAGGGGTGGCTTTATTGAGTTAAAAACCCATCGGCAGGGGCTGTACAGGGCCATAGCACCATCGGACAGAGCCGGGAGAGGGAGCGGACAGACACCGGACACTCCCAGCCCGGGCAGCACCCTCGGAGCAGGAGCGGGAGCGATGGGGACGGGCTGGAAGAGGCGGCAGCGGGGCCGGGGAGGCTCAGCCCTGGCTGCCGCAGGACGAGAGGCTGTCGTAGAGAGAATCGCTGAGGGACTCGGAGTGTTCCAGCCCGGCGGGACCGTGCCCGCCATCCCGGGACCGCGCCTCCGTGCTGCCCTCGTCCCCCACGTCCGAGGCGCTGGGGGTCCGGCTGCTGCTGGCGCTCAGAGCGGGGGGCAGAGGTGGGGGAACCTCCGGGGATGCCCCTCGGTGTCCCCCCGGGCTGCACACGGGGGCCTGGGGAGGGACAGCGTGGGCAGGAGGGGTTGGTTATGACAGACAGTGCTGGGGAACCTCTCCACCCACCCAGGGCCACTTTAAATCCCTACAATGGGCAACATGATCACAGAATTCTGGGGAGTGAACTCTGTGCCCATCCAGGGCCACTTTAAATCCTCCCCATGATCACAGAACTCTGGGGAGTGTTCCCCCCACGTCCTCTCCCCATGGCTTCATCCCCACAGCAAAGGCAGGAAGGTCTGGGGTCTCTCTGCTGAGGTTTTGGGGTCCTGCTCCACAGTTTCACTGTCCTTACTTTGGAGTTTTGGGAACCCCACCCCAAGGTTTTGGAGTCCGGCTCCAGAGTTTGTGTCCTTACTCTGGAGTTTTGGGGACGCCACTCCAAAGTTTTGGGGTCCTGCAGCAGTTTCACTGTCCTTACTCTGGAGTTTTAGGGACCCCACCCCAAAGTTTTGGGGTCCTGCTCTACAGTTTCAGCCTTTACTCTGGAGTTTTGGGGACCCTAACCCAAGGTTGTGGGGTCCTGCTCCAGTTTCACTGTCCTTACTCTGGAGTTTTGGGGACCCCATCCCAAAGCTTTGGGGACCTGTTCCACAGTTTCAGGGTCCTTACTCTGGAGTTTCGGGGACCCTACCCCAAAGCTTTGGGGTCTTGCTCCAGAGTTTGTGCCCTTACTCTGGAGTTTTGGGGACCCCACCCCAAGGTTTTGGGGTTCTCCAGGGTCCCCTAAGCTGCCCTTACCTGCACAGGCCGATGCAGCCCCTCCAGCCCCCCGGGTGGGCACACGAAGGGGTCGGCAGCACCGCAGGCTTTGGCGTTGGGGAAGGTCCAGTTCTTGCTCTGCTGGACCCGCCGCGGCTTCCTGGCGTCATCCCCGGTGTCTGCAGGGACAACGGGGACAGCGCTGACCTGCGGGGGTCCCCACGACCCCCCGAGGGTGGGCACACACCCTGGCACAGGGGGGTTCACCCACCTTGGGGCGCGGCGCGGTGCCCGTGCGGGTTGGGGGGCGCCGGGAGGCGGCAGCCCGGAGCGCTCCGGTGTTTTCCCGGTACCGGCAGCTCCTCGGCGCTCGGTACCTCCCGTTCCAGCGTCCGGGCCTTGCGCGGCACTTTGGTGACAGCGGCCGGCACGGCCCCGGGCAGCGGCTCGGGGCGGCCCCGCGGTTTGGGGGTGCTCTTAGCGGGGACCCCCCCATAATCGGGGGGTGGGAATGTGCCGATCCCGCTGTCCAGCGTCCGCGTCAGAGACCCGCAGGCTGTGACATGAGGGGATGGATGAGTCGAGGAGCCCATTCTGGTGCTCCCACTCCACCCGGAGCCCCCCATCACCCCCTCACTCACCGGCGAAATGCTGCCCGGTCCCCGACTCGGACAGGCTCTCGTCGGACGGCAGCTCGTCCCGGAGCGCCACGTCGGGCACCTGCGGGGATGCAGAGGCTGAAGGGCTGCGGGGTCCCCCCGGAGCGGAGGAGACCTGCGGGGGGACCCCTCACCTTGTCCGAGGGCTCCCGCAGGTGTCCCACGATGCCGTTGCGGGGCGGGCGGCACAGCCGCGCTTCTTTGGCGTCGGGGGGGACCCTCCGGAGGTCACAAAGCTCCCGCTTGTGCTCCAGGCGGGTCTCGTAGGGGACGTCCTTGCCGTCCACCCTGTGGGGAAACAGCGATCAGAGGGACACCGCACCCTAATGCCACCCCCAGGGCACCCAGGTGGGAGCTCACCTGTCCAGCAGCTGCTGCATGAAGGTCTCGGCCGTCACCTCCTGGTACATGACCGGGAGGGGACCGGGGCCTCGAGGGGGCCCACGGGGACGCCCCTTCTCCAGCGCCAGTCCCTGCAGGAACGCGTGCTCCTCCCGCAGCGCCTTGCGCAGATCCTCCGCCTTCTCCATCAGCTTCGAGATGTTGAGACTCTCGGCTTCCAGCTTGCGGGCGGCCAGCTTGACCTCCCGGCGAAGGGGTGCGGGGGTCCCAGCCCACTCACGCCCGCGCCCACCGTCCCCTCTCCGGCTCAGCGCGGGCAATTTGCTCCTCCGCAGCCCGAACCAGCTCGCCAGCCCCGCTGCTTTGCCCTTGGCCTCGGCTCCCGGTGCCCTCTCCTGCCCCTGCAGCCTCAGCACGTTCTCCTCGATGCCCTTCATCACCTTCTCCTCGATGGCCGAGTGCCCCGCGCCGCTCGCCGCCGGCCCCGTGGGCTCCGCGGGCTCCGCGGGGGTTTTGTGGGGACCCCCGCCCGCCTTGGCACCCGCGGGCTGCTCCTCGCCCCGCGGTGCCCCCGCGCCTTTGCCCGCCTTGGTGGGCAGCTTGGTGGGACTGCCGTGGGGGCTGCGGGAGCTTTTGGCGGGGGGCGTGGGGGGGGTCCGGGACGGGGTCCTGCCGGTTCCAGGGCGGTTTTTGCCCCCCGTTTTACCGGGATCCCCCATGGAACCGGAGGAGTAGCAGCGGGCCAGGGGCTCCGTGCCGTGCGCTGGCTCGGGGTGCTTCAGGCTGCCCCCCAAACCCGCCCGGGGTGGGGGGCGTAGTTCGCCCCCATGGCCCCGTTCGGGCCGGCCCGGACCGGGCGTTTCTCGGCCCTCAGCCCCTCGCAGCTTGCCCAGCGCTGCCAGGCGCTCCTTGAAGGGCAGATAACCCGGCTCGGGGGGCTTCTTACCGGGCCGGCGGCAGGGCGCCGAGCCCCCCGTGCCACGGCGGGAGCTGGGTGGGGACGCCGCCGCTCGCTCCCCGCTCCCCGCCGGTACCGGGGGTCCCGGGGGCTGCTCCACCGCCTCGAAGGTGCGGGGGAAGGCGGGGGGCTCGGCGGGACCGGGCTCTGGGGCGGCATCGGGGGACGGGCGGCGGCTGAGCACCGGTGACGCCTCGGGGTGGGCGCCGCGACACGGGATCTTGGAGGGGTGGGCGAGCTGGGGGCTGAGGCGCAGCCCCGCGGGGGGGGGCGGCACTTTGAGCACCTTGGAGGGGGAGGGCAGGGGGTTGGGGGCGGGGGAGAGCGGGGTGAAGCCGCCCTCGGGGCTCTCCTCACCCGCGGTGTAGAGTCCCAGGAACGCGGGGTGCTCCCCTCGCCGCTGCCGGGGGGGACCCCCGGGGGCTTCCCCGTTATTGCGCCGGCAGCAGCCGCCGCCCTCCCCCCGCAGCAGCCGCTCGGCCAAAGCGCTGAGCAGAGCGCCCCGAGGCGGTTCCGCTTCCTCCGGGGAGGAGCAGGGGCTGCCCTCGGTGCCCCGCCAGCCCCCCGCAGCCCCCGGGCCCCGCAGAGGGCAGGGGGGCCAGGCCAGGGCTGAGCAGGGCTCGGGGGAGCCGGGGGAGGCGGGCGGGGGTCCCAACAGAGGGTCTGACTCCTCCAGCTTGCGCAGCACCTCCAGGATTTGGGCTTTCTTTTTGAAGAATGGGGACAGGGCGTCCAGGGGAGGGGCACCGGGGCTGAGGCCAGGGCTGGCTGATGGCACTGGTGGCAGCACCTGTGGGGACAGGGCAATGTCACCCTGTGAGCATCCGAGAACTCTGGTACCAGAGGGGGACACTCTGGGAACACAGAGAGAGACACAGGAGGCTTTGGGATGGGGACATGATGGGGACAGGGATATCTGGGGCAATGGGGTTTGGAGGCAGAGACATCACAGATGGAGGGGCTTGGGGAGGTGGACACCATGGACTTGGAGAGGTGACACCACAGGGACCCCGTTGGAAGTGCCATAGGCACATGGATGGGGACATCATAGATCCAGGTGTGGGGACAGGACAGGACATTATGGGGACATAACGGGGACAGGGACATCTGGGGCAATGGGTTTTGGAGGCAGAGACACCACAGATGGAGGTGGACACCATGGACCTGGAGAGGTGACACCACAGGGACCTTGTTGGAAGTGCCATAGGCACATGGATGGGGACACCATAGATCCAGGTGGGGGGACAGGACAGGACATTATGGGGACAGGGACATATGGGGCAATGGGTTTTGGAGGCAGAGACATCACAGATGGAGGGGTTTGGGGAGGTGGACACCATAGACTTGGAGAGGTGACACCACAGGGACCACAGGGACCCTGTTGAAAGTGTCACAGGCACATGGATGGGGACACCACAGATCCAGGGGCTTGGGGAGGTGGACACCATAGACTTGGAGAGGTGACACCACAGGGACCACAGGGACCCTGTTGAAAGTGCCATAGGCACATGGATGGGGACACCACACATCCAGGGACAGGACACTGTGGGCCTGGGAAGCCACAGTGTGCCACAGGCCTGGTGACACCACACACTGAGAAACGAATGGGGAAGGGGGTGACACTGCCCAGAGAAGGGGACACTGGGACAGAAAGGGGTTGGGAACGCCGGTACCCACCTCAGGCAGGGACAGACAGAGGCCAGGGAGCAGCTGGGGGGGCTCTTGCTCAGCAGAGCTGGGCTGGGGGGTCACTGCGACATCGGGGGGCGCTGGCACCGGGTGCAGCGGCAGCTGGAGAGGAAAGGGTTAAGCTGGGTTAAGCTTTGGGGGGGCTCTGCCCCATGCCCACCCCCCCAGCCCTGATACAGCCCCAGACACACCTGAGGGAGGGACCCGGTGGAGAGCTGCAGCTTCTGCTGGAAGAGCTCGCTCAGCACCTGGTTCTGCCTCTCCAGCTCGAACACGCGCTTCTTCAGCTTGATGCACTCCTCACGCAGGTCCTGGCAGGGGTGGGGGGTCAGCCAGGACCCCCAGAACCCCTCAGTGTCCTCCCAACCCCCTGGCACCCTCCTGGCACCACCTGGCACCCTCCCGGCACCCACCTTTTGGTTGAGCAGTGCCTGCACCACATGGTTGGCAACCTGTGGAGGAGAGGGGAGGTCTGGGTGAGGGCACAGGGCACATGGAGGGTCCTGCCCAGCACACAGGTGGGCACAGGTGGGCACAGGTGGGCACAGGTGCCCTGAGTGTGTGCCCTGCTCTCCAGTACCTCATCCAGGCAGCGCTCGTAGGTCTCCCTCTGGTTCTCATTGGCCTGGGCCAGGGCTGAGTTCTCTGCCTAGAACAGAGCAAGGACAGCTCAGGGCACACTCAGGGCACAGCTCAGGGCACAGCTCATGGCACAGCTCAGGGCACACTCAGGGCACAGCTCAGGGCACAGCTCAGGGCATAGCTCAGGGCACACTCAGGGCACACTCAGGGCACAGCTCAGGGCATAGCTCAGGGCACAGCTCAGGGCACACTCAGGGCACAGTTCAGGGCACACTCAGGGCACAACTCAGGGCACACTCAGGGCACACTCAGGGCACAGCCCAGGGCACAGCTCAGGGCACACTCAGGGCACACTCAGGGCACAGCTCAGGGCACAGCTCAGGGCACACTCAGGGCACACTCAGGGCACATCCCCGTGCCACCAGGCAGATTCTCTGCCTCCTGCTGCCACACACAGCAGGATGGGGCTGCACCAGAGTGGGGGGCCATGAAAAACTGGGAAGTGCCACCCATCACCACGGTGTCCATGCTGTGGTGGCTCCGTGGCACTGGCCTGGCTCTTGGCACGGCTGCCCAGCGGTGCCACGTCCTGGTGGTGCCATCCGCGCCTACCTCCAGCTCCCGCAGGCGCTGCAGCAGCTCATGGCTGGGGCCCGTCTCTCCCGGCGCCTCGGCCACGCTCTCCGACATCGCTGCTGCTGCGGGGGACACGAATCACCGCGGGCCCTCTGCTGGCCCCTGGCTGGTGGCACCCGGCCTGAGGCGCCCCCAGGCCCGGCCCAGCCCGGTACAGCTCGGTACAGCCCGGTACAACCCGGTCTTACCTGGCTTTGGGTGTCCCCAGCCCCGAACCGGTGCGGTGTCACCTGCCAGGGAGAACCGGGCTGAGGAAGAGGATGGAGCCTCCAGGGCCGAGTGCTGACCCCTCCCCTCCCCTCCTGCTGCCCCCTCCTCCTTCCCGGTGCTACGGGGGAATGATCGGCCCCGGGATGCACGGCACGCCCGGTACCGGCACCGGGAGCAGCCCTGGGGCACCGGGATGTGCAGCACCACCGGCACCGGTACCGGTATCAGCCCCGGGGTACCGCTGTGCCCCAAGGACCGGGATCGAGTCACGAGGATGTGCAGCACCACCGGGACCGGAATCGCCACAAGCCCCGGGGCACCGGGACGTGCAGCACCTCCGGGCTACCGGGATACGCAGCACCCCCGGTTCCGGAGCACCGGGACGCGCGGCCCCGGTGTGCACAGGACCCGGGGCGTTCAAACGGGCCCCCCCCAGCGCCGCACACCCCCCGCTCCACCCCGGGCTTCCCCCGTCCCGCCGCTGAGCGCCGGTCCCGCTCCGTACTCACGCCCGGGGCTCCCGGTAGCGCCGGTAGCGGCGGCTCAGAGCGGCCCCGGGGCCGGTCCCGGCGACGGCGGCGCTTCCATCCCGGCCCGGCCCGGCCGCGCTATTGTTGGGAGGCGGCGGCGGCGGCTCCGCCTTCCCGGCCGCGGCCGGGGAGGAGCCGGGATGGAGCCGCCGCCTCCCCCGGTGCGCGGCTCCGCCAGCGCCAGCCCCGGGCAACCGGCAATGAGACCCCGGGAGCGGCGGCACCGGGAATGATCCCGGGAGGGGAAACACCGGGAACCCCCCGTGACACCGGGCAGAGCACGGAGGGACCCCCACAGGGCATCCCGCACCCACCGAGGGACTGCCCGGTGCACCGGGGAACCGGCGCTGAGGCCCCGGGAATGGCACACCGGGAACCATCCCGGGAGGGGAAACACCGGGAATCCCCCCGTGACACCGGAGAGACGGGCAGAGCACGGAGGGACCCCCACAGGGCATCCCGCACCCACCGAGGGACTGCCCGGTGCACCGGGACCCCTCGGAATCCCCCCGGGGCTGCGGGAGCGGAGCCGAGCCGGGACCCCCGGTCGTGGCCGCCGCCCCCCGCTCCCCCGAGGGTGATTTTTGGGGGTTCGGGGTTCACACGGGGCCGCGCGTCCCCGCTTCACCCCGACCCCACGGGGGCTCGGTAGGATGAGAGAGACCGGAGGGGACAAGAGGAGAATTTGGGGGGGATGGAAGGACAAGAAAAGGGTCTGGGGGTGATGGGGGGACAAGGGGAAGGTCTGGGGGGGCACGGCCACACCTCGCCCGTGCTGTCCCCGTCCCCATGGGGTGAAGCCACGCGGGTCCCCGCGGTCCCCATTGTCCCCGAGGTGCCCGAGGGCCCCTCGGCCGCCACCCCCGAGCAGGAAGCGGCCCCGGGCCCGGCGGCTCCGGCTGCGTCACGGGGGAAGTGAGGCTCCGTCTGCAGGGGAAGAGGAGCCCGCGGCCCCCCCAAGCCCCCGGCGGGGACAGACGGGGGGGCCCCGACAGATGGACAGCGAGGCCGTCCCCTCCCCCAGCGCGGGAGGGTCCCTGTGGGAAGGGGGACACGGCTGGGACACTGCCAGGGCCACCCCGAGCCCGGGTCCCCTCCCCAGTGTCCCCTCCCCAGTCACTCTGTCCCCGTGGGGACAAAGCGCAGCCCTGGTGGTGCCAGCGTGGCTGGGACGGGCTGGCCCTGGGCTGGCCCACACCAGGGTCCCCATGGCGAGCCAGGGACAGGGGTGACAGCCCCGAGTGTCCCCAATCCTGCTGAGCCATTCTGGGGACAGCCAGGACACACTGGGGACAGTCCAGGGACAGCCAGGATGCACCAGAGACAGCAAGGACACCTTGGGGACAGTCCAGGGACAGGGGTGACAGCCCCAGGTGTCCCCAACCCTGCTGAGCTCTTCTGGGGACAGTCAGGACACACTGGGAACAATCCAGGGCCAGCCAGGATGCACTGGGGACAGCACAGGGACATGGGGTAACAGCCCCGAGTGTCCCCAACCCCACTGAACCATTCTGGGGGCAGCCAGGACACACTGGGGACAGCCAGGACACTCTGGGGACAATCCAGGGACAGGGGGTGACAGCCCCAGGTGTCCCCAACCCTGTTGAGCCCTTCTGGGGGCAGCCAGGACACACTGGGGACAGTCCAGAGACAGCCAGGATGCACCAGGGACAGTCCAGGGACATGGGGTGACAGCCCCGAGTGTCCCCAAGCCTGCTAAGGTCTTCTAGGGGCAGTCAGGATGGAGTGGGGTGACAGCTCCGAGTGTCCCCAAGCCTGCTGAGCTGTTCTGGGGACAGCCAGGATGCAATGGGGACAATCCAGGGACAGCAAGGATGCACCAGGGACAACCCAGGGACATGGGGTGACAGCCCCGAGTGTCCCCAACCCCGCTGAGCCCTTCTGGGGACAGCCGGGACACCCTGGGGACAGTCCAGGGCCAGCCAGGATGCAGCAGGGACAGCAAGGACACCCTGGGGACAGCAGGGACACACCGGGGACAAGTGGGATGTGGCACAGAAATGGCCTCGGGCTGCGGGGACACATCGAGGACAGCTGGGCAGGGACACGCGGGGACAGCCGGGGATGCGGTGGGGACACGGCATGGAACAGTCAGGATGTGGTGGGGACAGCAGAGACACACAGGGGACAGCCGGGGTGTACTGGGGACACTGGGGACATCCCAGGGACAGCCGGGCTGTACTGGGGACACTGGGGACATCCCAGGGACAGCCGGGCTGTACTGGGGACACTGGAGACATCCCAGGGACAGCCGGGGTGTACTGGGGACACTGGGGACATCCCAGGGACAGCCGGGCTGTACTGGGGACACTGGGGACGGGCGGGTGGGACGAAAGGCAGTGAGGGACACCCAGGGACGGTGTGGGTGCAGTGAGGACACCTCAGGGACAGTCAAGAATGCCCCAGGGAGAGTCAGGGTGCACTGGGGACACTGAGGACACGTCAGGGACAGTCAGGATGAACCGGGGACATTGGGGACACCGCAGGGACAGCCGGGGTGCAGTGGAGACACCAGGAATGCCCCAGGGAGAGTCAGGACGCAGTGGGGACACTGGGGACACCTCAGGGACGGTCAGGATGCACTGGTGACCCTGAGGACAGCCAGAATGCTCTGGGGACACCCCAGGGACAGCCGGGGTGCAGCAGGGACACCAGGAATGCCCCAGGGACGGTCAGGACGCAGTGGGGACATTGAGGACACCCTGGGGACATCCGGAATGCTCTGGGGACACCTCAGGGACAGCTGGCGTGCAGTGGGGACACTGAGGACACCCCAGGGACAGTCTGGGTGCAGTGGGGACACTGAGGACATGTCAGGGACAGTCAGGATGAACTGGGGACATTGGGGACACCCTGGGGACATCCGGAATGCTCCGGGGACACCCCAGGGACAGCCGGGGTGCAGCAGGGACACTGAGGACACTGCAGGGACAGTCAGGATGCACTGGGGACACCAGGAATGTCCCAGGTCCAGTCAGGGTGCAATGAGGACACCCCAGGGACAGCCGGGGTGCAATGGGGACACCCCAGGAATAGCCAGGATGCACTGGGGACAGCGGGACACCCCAGGGACAGCCGGGGTGCACTGGGGACACTGGCGACACCCTGGGGACAACTGGAATCCTCTGGGGACACCTCAGGGACAGTCTGGATGCATAGGGACACTGGGGACACTGCAGGAACAGCCGGGGTGCACTGGGGACACCGGGGACACCCTGGACACATCCGGAATGATCTGGGGACACCCCAGGGACAGTCAGGATTCACCGGGGACACCGGGGACACCTCAGGGACAGCCGGGATGCTCCGGGGACACTGGGGACATCCCAGGGAAAGTCAGGGTGCAATGAGGACACCCCAGGGACAGCCGGGGTGCAGTGGAGACACCCTAGGGAGAGTCAGGGTGCAGTGGGGACACTGGGGACACCCTGGGGACAACCGGAATGCTCTGGGGACACCACAGGGACAGCCGAGGTGCAGTGGGGACACTGAGGACACCTCAGGGACAGTCAGGGTGCAGTGGGGACACCCAGGGACAGTCAGGATTCACTGGGGACACCGGGGACACCTCAGGGACATCCGGGATGCTCCGGGGACAGCGGGGACACCCCAGGATGCACCGGGGACAGCGGGGACAGCCGAGGACACACCGGGGACGCACCGGGGACACGCGGAACGCCACCCACCCACCGGGCCACCCCCGCCGCTCCCCCGGGATCCACCCCCGCCCTCCCGGTAACCGGAGGCCACCGATGCTCCCACCCCCCCTTCCGGCTCCGGTACCACCGAGGAACGGCCCCGAACCCCCCCTCCCCCGGTCCGGAGACTCACCGGGGGCTCCGGCGGGGCCGGGGCGCCATGGCCGGGGCTGGCACCGGCACCGGCACCGGGGCGGGACCGGCGGCGGCGGCGGTGACGTCATGGCTGCACCGGGCCGGCCCCGCCCTGCGCCCCCGGCGCCGCCAATCCGCGCGCACCGGGCATCGCCCCCCTCCCCCGTTCCCGTGATCGCCGGAACCGCCCCACACGGAGCCGGG
>JAWWMS010000105.1:3716278-3731166 GCA_035048045.1 Chlorospingus semifuscus
ATTCTATATTATATATATAATATATATATGTACATATATGATGATATTCTATACAATAAATATTCTATATACTATATATAGTACAATATATACTATAGATATACTATATGTATTATACCATACTATAATTATATATGTATAGGGCTATACTATATATAATATACTATATATATAGTATATACATATACTATGATACTCTATACTATATATATAGTATATATAGGATACTATATATACTATATATATACTATAATTACAGTATACTATACTATAATTATACTATAATTATATATGTATAATGTTATACTATATATAGTATCCTATATATAGTATACACTACATATAGCATACCATATAATATTCTATACTACATATATTCTATATACTATATATATAAAACTATATATATTATATATACACTATTCTATATATTCTATATTACATGACTATATATTCTATACTATATATTCTATACTATATTACATTACATCTAAACAAAGGAGGAATGATGAGGAGGACTCCATCGATATCATCAATACCTGACCCCCACCTGGCTGCACTCTCCTGTCAGGGAGTCACACACTGAGATGGTCCCACCTGAGCCTCCTTTTCTCCAGGCTCAGCCCCTCCCCAGCTCTCCAGATCCTCCTTGTGCTCCAGCCACTTCCCCATCTCCTCAACAAAGTACTGAGTGTGGAACCCTCCCCTTACCCTGCTCTGAAATCAGCCTCTAGAAAGGCCCAAATCCCCCATTTTTAGCAGATTTCTGTGCCCACCCCCAGGCAGGAGGTCTGGGCTCACCGATGGCCTCGTGCTCTCCCTTCCTGCTGTGCAGGAACCGCCGTTTCTTCTCCTTCAGGAGGTGCTGGAGCCGCTTGAACTGGTCGATGTAGAGGGACTGGAGGCGGATCAGCTTCTCCCTCATGATCAGAGCCACTTCCTCAGCTGTGTACACACCAGCATGCCTGGAAAACCCAGGGAAACAGGGTCTGTTTGGGGGTTTCCTGGAGATTGATCCCCCCAAAGGGTGGGAGGGTCTTTTGGGGCTGATCCCTGAAGGGTCTGGGGATCCCAGGGGTTTTTTCTGCTGAAGAGTCTGAGGGTTCTTCATGGAAGAGTCTCCAAAGGGTGTGAGAGTGTTTTGGGGCTGATCCCTGAAGGGTCTGGGGATCCCAGGGGTTTTTTCTGCTGAAGAGTCTGGGGGTTCTTCAGGGATGAACCCCCAAAAGGTGTGAGGGTATCTTGGAGACTGATCCCCGAAAGATCTGGGGATCCCATGGGTTTTTTCTGCTGAAAAGTCTGAGGGTCCCACAAGGATAAATCCCCAAATGATGTGGGGATTCCATGTTTTTTTTCTGCTGAAAAGTTTGGGGTTTCCTCAGGGATGAGCCCCCAAAGAGTGTGGGGGTCCCTAAGGGTTGATCCCTGAAGGGTCTGGGGGACCCTCAAGAATGAGCCCCCAGAGGGTGTGAGGGTCCCTCAGGGTTGATCCCTGAAGGGTCTGGGGATTTAATGCTTTTTTTCTGCTGAAAAGTCTGAGGGTCCTTCAGGGATGAAACCCCAAATGGTGTGGGGATCCCATGGGTTTTTTCTGCTGAAAGGTCTGGAGATCTTTCAAGGATGAACCCTCAAATGGTGTGAGGGTATCTTGGAGACTGATCCCCGAAAAGTCTGGGGATTTAATGGGTTTTTTCTGCTGAAAAGTCTGAGGGTCCTTCAGGGATGAACCCCCAAAGGGTGTGGGGGTCCCTCAGAATTGATCCCTGAAGGGTCTGGGGATCCCATGGGTTTTTTCTGAAGAGTCTGGGTTCCAGGCTGAGCCCCCCCAAAATATGAATTTAACTACTCCCCCAACCTACTTGAGGGGATCCTCCTGGTCGCTGTCGATGCTGTCAGCTTCACTGTCAGGGTCCCCACGCCACGTCTGCTCCACGGTGACAGGGTCCTGCTCGCAGTCACTCCAGCTGTCCTCATCTGCAAGACACAGCAGCAGAGTGACAGGACACTGTCCCACATCCCAGCATGGCCAGGGACACCCTGGAGCTCAGCCCCATGGAGCTGAGCAGGCTCTGCCTCATGCCAAGAGGGAATCCTCCCCCTCAAGACTCTGAGTGAGGGACATGGAGCAGGAAATTACAGAAAACATCACAGTTTGGAACAACCAGAACAACCAAAACACACTTGGAATGATGCTTCAGCCCTCCCAGGAACCACAGAATTCCAGAACACACGGGGAATGATGCTTCAGCCCTCCCAGGAACCAGGGAATTCCAGTCAGCATTGGGGGCGCTTTGGGATCAGTTACTGGGTTAAAAGGGAAAATAATCTAGGTGCCAAAAGGGCATCAGTTCTTTGGGGTCAGTTATTGGGTTAAAAGTGAAAATAATCCAGGTGCCAAAAGGGGATCAGTTCTTTGGGATCAGTTATTGGATTAAAAGGGAAAATAATCCAGGTGCCAAAAGGGGATCAGTTCTTTGGGGTCAGTTATTGGGTTAAAAGTGAAAATAATCTAGGTGTCAGTTCTCAATTGGATGGTTTAGTCTTAAAAGATCTTGGAACAAGAGATCGTTGGCTGTTTTGTGCCTTGCTGCTGAACTCACAGTAGTGAGACTGTTTTTCTGATAAGAAAAACCACCTGAGTTGGAACATGAATTACTGGTTTCAATTCCTTCAATCCAGACCCAGAAAAACCAACCACTGGTACCCCCACGGGATTTGTAAAAAAATAAAAGGCTCAAATCTCAAGGCAAGGGGCTCAGTGCTCACCCAGGATGCGGCTGGCCTCGCTGCGGCTGCTCTCGGCGCTCTGGCTGCCCGGCTCTGCCCGGGCATAGGAGCTCAGCTGGCACAGCAGGGTCTCACCCACGGGCCCGGGGTTGGATTTCTTCACCTGAGCCTGCAGTGCCAGCGCGTTGCGCCGGGCGTGCTCCGCACAGAACGAGGTGCTGTGGGACAAAGCAGTAGAGGATTTTGTGGGGTAATTTGGGTAGGAAGAAGCTAAAAGCTGATTTGAGCCTCCCCATCTCCTCAGTCTGACCCTGCTTGCTCTCCCAGCTGCTGCTGCTGGAATTCCTCCTCCATCACCAAACACTACAGCTGTGCTGAGGAGGCCCCAATGAAGGAGGAATGATGGGGAATAATGGAGGAGGACTCCATCGATATCAGAAAGCTAATTAATTACTTTACTATACTATATTATAATATTCTAGTATAGGATATACTATATTATAATATACTATACTATATGCTATATATACTATATATACACATATACTATAATATTCTATACTATATACTATATATACACTATATATAATGTATATACACACATATACTATAATATTCTATACTATATATATTCTATATAGTATATGTATAGTACTATATATATACTATAATTATACTATATATTATACATATAGGGTTATACTATATATATACTATATACTATATATAGTATCCTATAATATTCTATACTATATTGCATTACATCTAAACAAAGGAGGAATGATGAGGAGGACTCCATTGATATCAGAAGGCTAATTAATTACTTTATTATACTATATTATAATATTATAGTATATACCATATTATACTATAACATACTATAATATATATGCTATATTTACTATAGATAATATATATACTTATACGATAATATTCTATGCTCTATACTATATATACACTATATATAATGTATATATACACACATATACTATAATACCCTACACTATATATATTCTATATACTATATATAGTACTATATACACTATATATTACATTATATTATATATATATATATATATGTATGCTATAATACTCTATACTATATATATTCTATATACTATATATATAGTACCATATACACTATACATACACTATATATATTACACTATATTATATTATATATACTATACTATATTATAACTATACTATATATAATATATAGGGTTATACTATATATAGTATAGTATACTATATATAGTATATTCTATACTATAATTTTACTATACATACTATATATAGGGTTATACTATATATAGTATACTATTAATATAGTATATATTAATATTCTATACTATAATATTTTATAATATATTACATCACATCTAAACTGAATCTGCCAAGATCTCAACATTCTGAAACTCGTGACTGTCACCACACAAACACACGGCCCTGATAGGCCAAGGAAACAAAACACCATCACTTTGGGTAAACAATCTCCCTATTGCATTCAACTTTTGCACAAACACAGGCACAGCAAACGATAAGAATTGTGTTTCCTTCCTCTGACGTTCAGAGAATGTCAAGCCCAGAAATATTCTTGGGAAGAATTATTGTGCCTCAGTTTTCTCTGTGGAGAGAAATGGGGCCACAAAATGCCAAATCACAGCACAGGTTTGCCTCCAACAGCAGAGCTCAGCAGCCTCAGGAGCCCCCAAAGGATAAATCCCCAAATGGTGTGGGGATTCCATGGATATTTTCTGCTGAAAAGTTTGGGGTTTCCTCAGGGATGAGCCACCTGAGGGAGGGACATCACTGAGGGGACCCTCACAGGAGCAGCTCCCCTGCATCCTGCTGCTCTGCTTTTGCCTCAATGCACTCCTGAGGCTCTGAGCTCTGTTGCTTTAAATGCACCATGACACCACAATAATCTGGGGATTAAAATCTTCATGTTTTCCTCATGCCAGAGTAAATGGGGGTGGGGGGAAAAAAATCCTGGTTTTAAGGCATTTACATGAGCACAGCCATTCCAAAGGAGCAGCCACCAAGCCTGGAATAGCTCCTAAACCTTCCACATTCCTGCATTTTCAGACTCCCAGGATGCTTTAGAATGTAAAGATCATCCATGGACAAGGACATGGATATCTTCCACTGTCCCAGGTGGCTCCAAGCCCTGTCCAACCTGGCCTTGGACACTTTCAGGGATCCAGGGGCAGCCACAGCTTCTCTGGGAAATCAATTCCAGGGCCTCCCCAGCCTCACAGGGAGAAATTTGTTCCAAATACCCCACCTAACCCTGCCCTCTGGCAGTGGGAAGCCATTCCCTCTTGTCCTGGCACTCCATCCCTTGAAAATAATCTCTCCGTCTTTCCTGCAGCTCTTTCAGCACTTTAAGGCCACAATTAAGTCATCTCTGAGCTTCTCTTCTCCAGAACAATTTAAATTCTCTCAGCCTTTCCTTCTAAGAGATCTGCTCCATGCTCATCTCTGAACTCATTCCAACTGCTCCATGTTTTTCCCTGAGCTGGGGGTTCAGGAAAAGCTTCCTGAGCTCTGGAAGCAGCTCTGGATGTAGGGTTTCACCTGAGCAGGGCAGAAGTACAAGGAACAAGCCCTGGCACCTGGAATCTCTCACAGGGAGCTGCAGATCCAGTCTGGGAATGCTGAGATCCCACCAACCACTGTGGGAACATCACCTCTGCCACCAGCAGCAAGGAGTAAAACCAGCTTTTGGTTAAAACCAGTGAGGTGAGTGAAGTTTTGAGCTCTTCCAAATGTTCTCACCAGCTCATTCCCCACATTTTACGGCACAGGGACCAGGGTGGAGACATCCCAGTAAACCCCTGGAAGCAATGCTCCTGTCAGGAATCTGTGCTCTATCATCCATAACTGTTCCACCCCTTAAACATTTTAAAGGCCATAAGGGAAACAGCAGCACAACCAAAGCTCCAGAGGGATCTGAGTGGCTGCTCTGGGGATGTGCTGGGATGAGGGAGGGACTGCACACAAGGCCTGGAGCACTGCAGCCACCTTCTGCTGGCTCAGGGCACAGCCCACAGTCCCCAGATAACTCCATGGAGTCTTTCTCCAGCTTAAAAACATTTTGGAAAAAGAGAGATGCTTCTCAGAGGTAATCCAAATGCAGCAGATGAAAGAGAAGAATCATGGAGTACCCTGAAAGGGACACACAAGGATCACCAAGTCCAACTCCTGGGACATCCCAAAATGCCACCATGTTCCTGGGTGCATTAGCCAAACACTCCTTGGGCTCTGGCAGGGCTGTGAATGTCACCACTGCCCTGAGGAGCTGCTCAAGTGCTCAACTGGGGGAAGATTCCCCAAAATCCAGCCTAAATCTCCCCTGACACAACTCCAGCCATTCCTTCAAAAAGGGAAGGCAAAGAAAAAAAAACCTCCCCCTGCCTGTTTTAATTCTACAGAATTTGAAACTGGAAAAGCAGGAGGAAAAGCCACTCACCCATCCTTCTTCTCAGGTTTGGGAGCAGCATTGGGACAACGCTTCCCGTTCTTGGTGGACACGTAGCTGCACTGTTTGAAGGGAGCATTCCTGTCCTCGAGGATGTGCTTGATGCAGAATTCCTGCCCCTCCAGGCGGGGCTGCGAGCAGGGCCGGGGGCTGAAGGAGCAGGCCAGGGGCTCCTGAGGCCGCGGCACCGGGGTCAGGCGGCCCCGGCTCGTTGGCAACACGTGAATGCGGATCCTGTTCATGCTGCAGAGCAAGGGAAGGGAGGGGAGCAAAACGCTGATACAAGGAAAAGTAGCAGCGGGGAAGAATTTGAATCCAATCCGAGCCCTTCAGCAGATGAGGCTGCTCCTATGGAGGTGACTCCTGAAAATGCTCGAGGGAGCTTTGAGCCCTGCATGGATCTGGGGGGATCCTCCCAGTGAACCCCCAGTGCCTCTATCCCGATGTGTCCCGGAGATTCGTTCTGCTCCGCCGCCGGTGTCCGTGCACGGCTCCGTACCGGAGAATCCCCGGTGCCCACCCAACCCCAACCACGCTCTATCCCGGTCCTTTGTGGTGCTCATCCCGCTCTATTCCCGTCTCTGTACCGGTATCCCCCAGTGCGCATCCCGGTCTATCTTCGGGTGTATTTCGGTGCCAATCTGGATCTATCACCGTGTCTATCCCGGTATGTTCCAGTCTCTCTCCCGGTACCCATCCTGATCTATCCCTGTCTCTATCCCGGTCCATCTCAGTCTCTCTCCCGGTGCCCATCCTGATCTATGCCGGTATATCCCGGTCCATCCCAGCCTCTCTCCCGGTGCCCTTCCTGATCTATCCCGGTCCATCCCAGTCTCTCTCCCGGTGCCCCTCCTGATCTATGCCGGTCCATCCCAGCCCCTCTCCCGGTGCCCATCCAGATCTATCCCGGTATATCTCGGTCCATCCCAGCCTCTATCCTGGTCTCTATCCCGGTCCATCCCAGTCTCTCTCCCGGTGCCTGTCCCGGTCCATCCCGGCGCTCTCCCGCCCACGCACGTGCTCTGCCGCCCCGCTCCCGCGCATGCGCGCTCCCGCCGCCCAGGCGCCGCCATTTTGTCCGCGGGCGGCGGGCGTGAGGGGCACCCCTGAGGGGAGCCCAGGAAGCGCTACCGGAGCGGAGAGCGAGAGGAAACCCGCCCTCGGGACGGTGCAGGACAGACGAGCCCTGGAGGAGAACTCAGGGGCCGCGCTGAGGGGCACACCGGGCCCCATTGTGAGCAGGAGGCGCCGCCGCCATCTTACCTCTCTGCCGCCGCGGCCTCCGCGCTGCCGCGCCGTGCGCCCGCCCCGCCTCGTCACTGGCCCGCCCGTCCACCAATCAGCGGCGAGCATGGGGGCATTCTCGCGCGTGATTGGCTCAGCTCGCAGTCACTCAGGTTGGGAGCGACCACGCCTTCCTAGGGTCACGTGGGGGCAGCGCGGCGGGAATGCGACACGTGGGGGCGGCGGGAGCGGGACGGGACCGGGGCGGATCCCGGGACAGGACCCAGGGGAGAGAGGGGGTCCCGGGCCAGGACGGGGGGCGGGGATCCCGAGCCAGGACACCGGGCCGGGGGTCCCGGGCCAGGGCTGGGGCGGGGGTCCTGAGCCAGGACCGTGGCAGATCCCGAGCCAGGACTTCGGGGCGGGGGTCCCGAGCCAGGACACCGGGGGACGGGGGGTCCCGGGCCAGGACCGGGGCAGATCCCGGGCCAGGACACCGGCCCCAAAACCGGGGGTGGAGAGGGGGAACGAGGCGGGACCGGGTGTGTGTTTTGGCTCCGGGTCAGGAGATGCTCTGGGCTCAGTCCCACAGCACCACCCTGGGCACCCCCCGGCATCACTCGGTGCCCTCCCGGTTTCCCGAGCCCGCCACGAACCGACAGAGCCTGAACATCCCGGGAGGAGCCACCTCCAAGAGGGGCTCCAAAAGAGGGAAGGGAAGCAAGGGATGGGCCTGAAATCCAAGAATTGGTCCCAAAACTGGACCAAATCGGTGCCCAGATCCTTGGAGGGGGTTTGGTAGCAGCAATTCCTCCTAAAATCAAGCTCGAAGTGGAACAAGAGTTTCCCAAAAGCATCCAGAGACCACCCATTTATTGAAGGTCAGAAAAGTCAAGTCTAAAGAAGAAAGGAAATAGGGCTTTTTCCCCAAAATTTCAACCCAAACCCTGGCAGGTCCCCTGGCCCTGGGCTGAGGTTTCAAGAGGAGCTGCTCCCAGCTCAGCTGGGCACAGCCATGTGCCAATTGATTCCCTGAAGGGCTGCCCTGGGCATGGTGCCTACAGGACCAGCCTGGCACTTTCTGATCCCAGATCCCAGTGGGAACTCTGCCCCCAGGGTTTCCAGAGGAAATCCCAGGGATCTGTAGGAAGGGATGGAGACAGAATCTCAAAGCAGAACAGGTGCAGGGGCAAGGAAACACAACCCAGCTCCCATCACCTGGGATTCCCTCAGCCCCCCACATCCCTCCATCCCCCCGGTAAACTCAACACCAAAGCCTCAAATGGAACCTCCCCCAAAAGTCCCCCCAGGCTCTGCCACAGCCCCTCGAAATTAAAAGGAACCAAACCACTGAGATATAAGTTAATGCTTAAATTATTTGTAAAACATCTTAAATTTTCTGTGACATATTTTAAATATCCCCCACGTTCCCCAGATGGGGGGGTCAAAGCCCAACACTAACTGGGAGCCTATAGGGGAAAAGGGGGGAATAGAGAAAGGGTTCCTTATCCTTTCACAGCTTTTAACAACTAAATATCAATAATAAAAGTTATATTATAATAAAATAAGTTCTTCGTGAGGCAGTGGAGATCAAAAAGCCCTTAGAAAAGCCCCGCAGGGTTGGGGCTCGGGCTCTGGACTCAGTAGTAAAAAGGGGGAGGGGTTATTTGGGGAGGGGAGGCAGCGGAGGGGGCGGTTCCGAGGGCAGAGGGGGCGGTCGGGGCTTGTCCGTGTTGCTGGCAGCTCTGGAGCCGCTGGAAGCCCGAGGGTTCAGGAGCTCGTACGAGTGGAATTCGAAGGCTGGCGGCTGCGTGGGCTGCATGCCCTGAGCGCTCAGCAGCGAGTGCAGCATGTTCACCGTGTCCTGATAGTCACTGGCCTGGCTGACGTTGTGCCCGTTGGCCCCCGAAGGCCCCTTGTCCGATTTGTGAGCGCCCCGAGCTTTGCTGGGCTGCGATAAATCCGAGCTGTGCCCGGGCAGATGGGCAGCCCCGGCAAGGTGGGCGTACGGGAACGGCACTCCGGGCCCTTTGGAGACTTTGCCCACCTTGGGCTGGTGCTCGTGGGGCATGGCCGGGGGCTCCTCGGGCAGGGGTCTTTTGCGGGTGGGTGCCAGGGGCCCGTAGCCCTTGTGGGGGGCGGCGGCAGCGCCGGGTTGGGCGCCGTGTTTGGAGTCCCCCGGGCGTTTGGGTGCGGTGCTGGGGCCGGCGCCGAGCTGGGCGTGCAAGTGTTTGTGCGAGTGGTGGTTGTGGTGGTGGTGGTGGTGGTTGGATGAGTGGCCCTTGTGCTTCTCTTTGTACTCCCTGCTCTTCCCGCTGCTGCTGCTGCTCTCGTCTGCAGAGCTGTGTCTGTCTCCTGGAGCCGGCACCTTGAGCCGCATCTTGATATCCTCCTGCTTGGAGGGGATGGGCCTCTCCCCACCTCCCGCCACCGCCGGGATCCTCATCTTGAGAGCTTTGTCACCCTTGTCGGTGCCGCCTGGGTTCTCCTGCCCCGTGCTGGGGATTTTCAGGACGATTGGGGAGGGGTTGCTGTCCTGCTGCCCTTCCCTCTCCCTCTGCTGCTGCACCAGGAGGTTTTGAGCGGCGTAGGCGTATTGGGAGCGCACGTTGGCCTCCATATTTTCCAGCTGCCGCTTCTGCGCCGCCAACTCCTCGGCGTGCTTAGCCCGGTATTCCTTGAGGGACACCTTGGCCGAGGGCGCGTTCTTGGTGCTCTGCTTGGGGTAGGCAGCAGCACCATCCTGCTGCTGGTGCTCAGTGCCTGATGTGGCCTCGTTAGTCCTGTGGATGTCCAGCTTGGCCGGGGGGTGCCAATGATCGGCCTGCGATGGATCGGCGGCGCTCGGCTCCCCGGGGGAATCGGTGGAGGCCGGGAGCGCCGGCCCCGCTCCGGCCGTGGAGGATGTGGACATGCTCATGAGGCCGGCGATGTTCATGTCCGAGCTGTTGTTCCTGGAGATCATGTTGAGGATTGTCTGCTCCGACAGGTTCTCGTCATCGCCGTGGTCATCGGTTTTGGATTTCCTGGCTGCTTGAGAGGCCTGGAATTAAACAGATCAGTGGGTGTTTACTCGGGGGTGTTGATGGAGTTGGGGTAATCCAAGCAGCTCAGCAGGACAGTGCAAGGTCTTCTTTACAGACAGATCCACTCTGCTCCCATCCCTCCTTGTGGAAAAATTCCCAACCCCTGGAAGCAGGGCTGCTAATGCAGCTGGAAAACCAAAGTTCTGTACAAGTTAAATCGCAACAGATGAACTCCAGCACCACACACAGTGTCCCAATTCCACACACAATTTCTGTACAAGTTAAATCACAACAGATGAACTCCAGCACCACACACAGTGTCCCAATTCCACACACAATTTCTGTACAAGTTAATTCACAACAGATTAACTCGAGCACCACAAGCATCACACAGAGTGTCCCAATTCCACACACAATTTCTGTACAAGTTCTATCACAACAGATGAACTCGAGCACCACGAGCATCACCCACAGTATCCCAATTCCACACACAATTTCTGTACAAGTTAAATCACAACAGATGAACTCGAGCATCACCCAGTATCCAAATTCCACACACAATTTCTGTACAAGTTCTGTACAAGTTAAATCACAACAGATGAACTTCAGCACCACCCACAGTATCCCAATTCCACACACAATTTCTGTACAAGATCTGTACAATTCACAACAGATGAACTCGAGCACCACCAGCATCACACACAGCGTCCCAATTCCACACACAATTTCTGTACAAGTTAATTCACAACAGATGAATTCAAGCACCACAAGCATCACCCAGTATCCCAACCCCACACATAGCTCCCTCCCTTGCTGTCCTGCATGGTGATTCCCAAAGGAATCCCAGCCTGTGGCCGAGGTTCTTACCCGCCAGTTCCGGATCCGTTTCAGCCGGCTAGGAGTTTTCTCAAGGATCTGCAGGAATTCATGAGTCAGTTCTGCAGAGGAGACACAAACCCAAGTAGGAGGGTCAGAACAGCCCCATTCCAGCAGGACAAACCCCCTCATCTGCCACATGGAGCTACTGGTGGGATGGAGCTGTGCCAGGAGGGACATTCTGACAATCTGACCCATTCAAACTCATTTCTCTGTGGTGCTACAGAAGCTGCCGCTGCTGGAAAAACCTCACCAAGCCCTGAAACTCCTGGAGAGCCCATGAGGTGATGTTGCAACCATCAGACCCAGGACCAACGATGCCAAAATCATTTCTTTAAGCTGCCTTTTGCAGGGGGAGAAAAAAAAAAAACAACACCTCTCTCCCAAACTTACCATCTAAGAGCTCCAGAGTTACAGTGCCATCAACGTACTCCCACCAGTGCTTCCCGTCCGTGGAGACTGGGATCTCCCAGTTGGACCACTTACAGGCCAGGTGGATACAGACGCAGGCCACAACGGGAGGGGTGTACTGCAGGCTGAAGGTGGTCAGGTGCAGGCTGACGTCACCGGGAGAGAAAACAAAAATCCATCAACTCCCACGCCTGAGCTGCAGATCCACGCGGGATTTTGGGGGGGATGTGGCCCTCTGGAGCACCCCAGAAGGACCCTCGGGCACAGGCAGCTCCATCCTGCTCCAGCACAGCTTGGTTGGGCTTGTTTTCAAACAGGGAGGTTGGGTTCTCCTTCTCTCCAACAGGTTTTGTGTAGAGGTAATTTGGGAGATTTTCTGAGAGGGGAAAGTCAATGGGGATCTGCAGAGAAACTCATCCTTGTTTTACTGCAGGAAATTTGGGATCTGCACCAATTTCCCTGTTTTGATGCAGGAAATTTGGGATCTCCTCCAAAAGAAAGAAGATCAGTGCTGAGGTCACCCCACCAACCTCTGCTCTGAGGAGAAACTCATCCCTGTTTTACTACAGGAAATTTGGGATCTCCTCCACCAGTTTCCCTGTTTATCCCTTTTTTCATGCAGGAAATTTGGGATTCCCCTCCAAGGGGGAAAAGTCACTGGGCACCAGCCCCACCTCTGCTCATGAAGAGAAATTTGTCCATTTTTTTGCTCATCCCTGTTTTGCTACAGGGAGTTTGGGTTCTCCTTCTCTCCAACAGTTTTTCATAGAGGTAATTTGGGAGATTTTCTGAGAGGGATTGCCAGCCCCACCTGTGCTCTGCAGAGAAACTCATCTTTGTTTTGCTACAGGAAATTTGGGATCTCCTCCAAAAGAAAGAAAATCAGTGCTGAGGTGACCTCAACCAACCTCTGCTCAGAGGAGAAACTCATCCTTGTTTTGCTGCAGGAAATTTGGGATCTCCTCCACCAATTTCCCTCTTTTGATGCAGGAAATTTGGGATTCCCCTCCAAGGGGAAAAAAAAATCACTGGGGACGAGCCCCACCTCTGCTCATGAAGAGAAATTTGTATGGTATTTTGCTCATCCCCATTTTACTACAGGAAATTTGGGATCTCCTCCATCAATTTCCCTGTTTTGATACAGGAAATTTGGGATCTCCTCCACCAGTTTCCCTGTTTATCCCTTTTTGATGCAGGAAATTTGAGATCTCCTCCAAAAGAAAGAAAATCAGTGCTGAGGTCACCCCACCAACCTCTGCTCTGAGGAGAAACTCATCCTTGTTTTACTGCAGGAAATTTGGGATCTCCTCCATCAATTTCCCTGTTTTGGTGCAGGAAATTTGGGATTCCCCTCCAAGGGGGAAAAGCCACTGGGCACCAGCCCCACCTCTGCTCATGAAGAGAAATTTGTCTGGTGTTTTGCTCATCCCTGTTTTGCTACAGGAAATTTGGGATCTCCTCCAAAAGAAAGAAAATCAGTGCTGAGGTCACTCAACCAACCTCTGCTCTGAGGTGAAACTCATCCTTGTTTTACTGCAGGAAATTTGGCATCTCCTCCACCTATTTCCCTGTTTATCCCTCTTTTGATGCAGGAAATTTGGGATCTCCTCCATTAATTTCCCTCTTTTGATGCAGGAAATTTGGGATTCCCCTCCAAGGGGGAAAAGTCACTGAGGATCAACCCCACCTCTGCTCATGAAGAGAAATTTGTCTGGTTTTTTGCTCATCCTTGTTTTGCTACAGGAAATCTGGAATTTTCTCCATCTCTGTTCATTCTTGGTTTGCTACAGAAAAATTTGGCATCTCCTCCACCAATTTCCTTGTTGATCCCTGTTTTACTACAGAAAATTTGGGATCTCCAAGGACAAAATCAGTCCTGGGGTCACCTGCCATCCCCACCTCTGCTCTGAGGAGAAAAACTCCAAGCACAACTCCCAGATGGCACCCAAGGAGCAGCTTTAGGAAGGGTCTGTTCCCTCCCAAAGGATTTTTAGGAATACAATTTATGGTCAAGAGAACCTGAGCCAGGTGATCTATGAAATATTTTCATTAACAAATTGATTTTCCATGTGGCCATGAGTATTGGGAGTGTGTGGACAGCACCAGGACCAGAACTGAGGGATTATGAGGACACCAGAGCTTAAGAAAACACAGAAACCAAGTCTTGAATGTGGGATTTGCCCACTCCTGGATGGGCCTTTTGGGAATTCTGCCACCATCTCCTCACCACCTTTTTCACCAGTGAAAAGTGCAGAGGTTAAAGTTTGGCATAATCCTCAAGTTTTATGGATTCTGGGTTTATCCAGAGAAATTCAGAACCTTGGGAGAGCAAATTCAAGGACAACCCACAATGAAACCAAAAGGAACACAAGGATTAATTAAATTTCATGCCAGAACTGGTTTTCTCAGGTAAAACCAAAGCTCTTCCTCACACTTTCTGCCTGGATTTCCCTCAATTACAGCCTTAACTCCTAATCCCATGGCTTTGAAATTCTGGCTGCAGGGATAAACCAGGTTTCAGGGCTGTGTTTACCCAAATATCAGCACCAGCACATTCCTGAGGCTGGAAATGCACAAGGTGTCCTTTGGAGCACAAAACACCTTCAACAAACACTGAAGGTGAGCAGGAAACACCTCCCAGGTGGAAAAGGGAAATCACATGCCCAGACAGAGCTTGGAGGCACCTAAACCACTTTTCCCTGAGTAATTTCCTAAAAATTCAGTGTTTTTCATGCCTGTTCCAAACATAAATTCTATTTGTCTGAAGATGATAATCCAGGAAACTAAATTTGGAAATAATCTCAACCAAAGTGCTGCCATCAGGCTGGCAGTGAAAATTTAGGGAGGCATCTCCAGCCATGCAGTTTCACCTGTTAAACCACTTTTCCCTCTGTAATTTCCTAAAAATTCTCCATGGCTGTTCCAAACATGAACTCCATGATTTGTCTGGAGCTGATAATCCAGGAAATTAAATTTAGAAATAATCCTAATAAAAGTGATGGCATCAGGTTGGCAGTGAAAATTTAGGGAGGCATCTCCAGCCATGCAGTTTTACCTGTGTTAGCACCTAAACCACTTTTCCCTGAGTAATTTCCTAAAAATTCAGTGTTTTTCATGCCTGTTCCAAACATAAATTCTAT
>JAWWMS010000105.1:3739009-3751967 GCA_035048045.1 Chlorospingus semifuscus
CAGCGCGGCGGCGCGATGACGTCAAGCGTCGGGTGGGCGGCCGCGGGGGGGAGCCGTTGGTGGCGCGAGCGTTCCAAAGCAGGGAGGGACGTTAAGGGGGCGGGGCTAAGAGAGGCCACGCCCCCTCATGGACAGGCCACGCCCCGCCCGCTGAGGGGGCGCCCGCGCTTCCCCTCACCCCGTGAGGGGCTCCGGTTTCGGGCGGTCCCGCACCACGAGGCGGTTCCCGTGGCACCACCAGCGGCTTCTCACCTCCCCGTTCTACGCACTGACACCCGAGGACTGCCGGGATACCGGTGTATCCAACCCGACACCCCCGCCTCACCGGGACCTCAGTGTACCCCTCCGGTATGTTTCCCACCTACTCCCGGGAGCACCGGGATCCCTCCACCCTTCCAAGATCCGGTTTTTCCGGTTCCCGCAGCCCCAACACGTTGCCTGTACCCCCCCAACCGACTTTCCACCCCCTTTCCCTTACCGGGGCTCCCGCGCTTCCCGTCACGCCGTGAGGGGCTCCGGTTTCGGGCGGTCCCGCAACACTCCCGCACCTCGGGGCGGTCCCCGTGGCCCCACCAGGGGCTTCTCAGCTCCCCCTTCCACGCACTGACACCCGGTGTGGCACTCCAACCCGAACCCCCCCCTCAGTGTACCCCTCCGGTATGTTCCCCCCGCTGCTCCCGGGAGCACCGGGAGCCGCACACCCCTCCAAGATCCGGTTTTACCGGGGTCCCGCAGCCTCAAGACGTTGCCTGTATCTCCCCAAACCGACTTTTCACCCCCTTTCCTTTACCCACTAAGACAAGTTCCTTTACCGGGACCCCCCCTCCCCTCACACCGGGACTCTGCTGTATCGCCCTCCGGGACCCTTCCTCACCGGTTCCCGGTGTTTTCCCCCCCGGGGATGCCAGGATCCCGAGCCCCCCTCCCCGTACGTCCCACAGGCCAGGCCACAGCTCGTATCCAAAGTGTTTTATATATAATTTATCTGTACACACGAAGGACAAAGTACCTCAGGTCTGCGCTGGGATGAGGGGGCCAGTGCCCCCCCCATTCCCCCCCTCCCCGCCCCAAAACTGCTTCCAAAAAAAAAAAAATAAAAGAAAAAAAAAAAAAAGTCACTTCATTAGGTTTTTTTTTTTGCATTTAAAAGGGGGAGGGTCTTTCCCCCCTCCCCTCCCCACCACAGTCCCCCCGGAGGGAGCTGGGACCCCCGAGGGGTGAGGGGGCTGCGGAGATGCTGGGCCTGCGCCTGCCCACCCCCGCAGGCGGCACTTCAATTTGGCACATGGAGGGGGCTGGGGACCCCCAAAACCCCCTGCAGTCCCTTTTCTGGGGGGAGGGAGGGGGGCCCATCTCCCCTCTTTGGCACATGGGGGGTTCAGCAAAGAGATTGGGGGTTACCATGACCCCCTCCCACAAAAAACACCCCGGTGCAGGGCTGGGAAACACCCCCTAAAACAAACACCCGCGGAGGGGGGGCACAGGGTTACCTCCCCACACACCCCCCAACCACCTCCTTGTGTCCATTTCTCCCTTTTTCTTTTTTTTTTTAATATATTTGGGGATTTTTTTCCTTTTTTTTTTTTTTTGCCTGGGGGAGTCCCCAGCATGGGGGGACACCACGGGGACCCCCCCTAACTGCCCCCAGGGCCCGCATTGAGGAAGTAGGTGGTCATCTCCCCCTTGCCCTTGACCTTGACCAGCCCCCGGCACTCCAACACGTAGCCCTTGGCCGCCAGCACCTGGTACAGGTCTGTTGTCACCTGGAAGCGGGGGGACACAGGGGTAAGGGGGGGAATATGGGGGTCTCTGGGCAGGTGTCCTGTGTCCCTCCCAACCCTGACTGACCTGGATGCGGTCGGGGACCCCGGTGCTGTCCATGCGGCTCGAGACGTTGACGGTGTTGCCCCAAATGTCATATTGGGGTTTGCGAGCCCCGATGACCCCTGCGACCACTGGGCCCATGTTCAGGCCTGAGGGGACAGGGTTGAGAGTCAGGGAAGACCCAAACGCTCAGGGAAGAGGGAAAAAAAGGAGTGAGGGGGGAAAAGAAGGGGTAGGGGGTGAGATTGGAAAAGGAGAGAGTGACAGGGAGAAGAGGAATGTGAAGGGGAAAAAGGGGATGTGAGGGGGGAAAATTGGGTGGGGAAAGGGGGAAAAGTGAGATTGGAAAAGAAGGGGTGAGGGGAAAGGACAGGTGAGAAGAGAAAAGGGGGTGAGGGGGGAAAAGGGGGTACAAGAGCAGAAAAAGCCAGGAGGGGAGAAAAGGGGGTATAAAAGGAAAAGGGGTGTGAGGAAAAAGAAACGGTGATTGGGAAAGGGAGGGGGTGAGAGAGGAAATAGGGGTGCAAAAGCCACCACAACAAAGCCATAAACAACAGTGTGGGATGGCTGGAGGTGCAGAGGGGCGTGCAAGGGGCGTGCAAGGGCTCACCAATCTTCATCTGGAAGTTGTTGAAGGAGTGCTCGTTGATGTACTTCATCTGCTCCATGAGGTGCATGGCGTAGTCGGCCAGCGCCGCGATGTGGCTCCGGCCCTCGCGGTCGTATGTGGCCGCGTTGAGCCCCGAGGCCGCCATGTAGGTGCTGCCAATGGTCTTGATCTTCTCCAGCTGCCGGTACTTCTGCTCGCTGATGATCTGGGGGGACGGGCTGGGGTCACCCCCACAGCACCTCGACAGGGTCATGGGTACCCCAAATCCTGCACGCCCTGCTGTGGCTCTGTGAATGCTGTTCCATGGCTTTTCCTGCACTGTGGCTCCACCAAAGCTGCTCCACAGCCTCTCCAGCACCCCATGACCACATCCCCTGCACCCCAAACTTCTCCATGGTGCTTCACAGCCTCTCCACCACCCCCTACACACCATCTCCTGCACCCTGTCCCAAATATGGTGCTCTGCAGGCTCACCATACCTGGTGCATTCCATCTTGCACCTCATCCATGGTGCTCCACAGCTTCTCCAGCACCCCATGACCACATGCCCTGCACCCCAGCCTCCTCCATGGTGCTCCACAGCCTCTCCACTACCCCCTGCACCCTATCCCAAATATGGTGCTCTGCAGGCTCTCCATATCTTGTGCATCCCACCTTGCACCTCATCCATGGTGCTCCACAACCTGTGTCTGTGTTCCTTGTACCCCATCCTCATCCATGGTGCTCCACAGCTTCTCCACCACCCCATGCCCACCATCTCCTGCACCCTGTCCCAAACCTGGTGTTCCACAGCCTCTCCACCACCCCATCTTCCTGCACCTCATCCTCGTGCACTCCATCCACGCTGCTCCACAGCTTCTCCAGCACGCCCTGCACCCATTCCTGTGGCTCCATGAAAGCTGCTCCATGGCTTCTCCAGGATGAAGTACATCCTTGTTCACTCCATCCCCACTGCTCCACTGCCTTTCCAGCACCCCATGACCACATCCCCTGCACCCCAACCTCATCCCCACTGCTCCACAGCCTCTCCAGCCCCCCACGAAGCCCATTTTGCACCCCATCCCTGTGCCCTTCACCCTCATACACCCCTCGTCCCAGCACCTCGTCGAAGTCGGCGATGATCTCGTTGAGCAGCCGCAGACACTCCACCCCCTCGTTGTTGGCCTCCAGCTCCACGTAGAACTCGGAGAAGTTGCTGATGGAGGCGAACATGACGGCCACGCACTCGCAGGACTGGTAGTAGAGCTCGTCGTTGCGCCGCTCCCGTGCCAGAAAGTGCGCGGCCACGTCCTTGGGCAGGATGTTGTGCAGCAGCCGCCGGTTGTAGGCCTGAAGCTCCTCCATCTCCTCCTTCTCACCCGTTGCCTGTGGGCACAGAGCCAGGTGGGAGCTGCCACAGGAGCCCCACAGCCACCCTGGCATCAGGGTGTGGAGAGGGGGTTGGTCACCCCAGTCCTGGGATTGGTCTCAGCCCCATGGTCACCCCAATTCTGGGGTGCAGGGAAAGGGTTGGTCTCAGCCTCCATGGTCACTCCAGTCCTGGGGTTGCTCCCAGCCCCATGGTCATCCCAGTCCTGGGGTTGATTCCAGCCCCATGGTCACCCCAGTCCTGGGGTTGCTCCCAGCCCTGTGGTCACCCCACTCCTGGGGTGTAGTGCTGGGTTTGGTCCCAGCCCCATGGTCACCCCAGTCCTGGAGTTGCTCCCAGCCCTGTGGTCACCCAGTCCTGGGGTTGGTCCCAGCCCCATGGTCACCCCACTCCTAGGGTGTGGAGAGGGCGTTGGTCCCAGCCCCCATGGTCACCCCAGTCCTGGGGTGCAGGAAAAGGCTTGGTCCCAGCCCCATGGTCACCCCACTCCTGGGGTGTGGAGAGGGCATTGGTCCCAGCCCCATGGTCACCCCAATTCTGGGGTTGCTCCCAGCCCCATGGTCACCCCAATTCTGGGGTTGCTCCCAGCCCCCATGGTCACCCCACTCCTGGGGTCCTGCAGGAAAAGGGTTGGTCCCGGTCCCATGGTCACCCCAGTCCTGGGGTACAGGGTCAGGGGGTCAGGATGCAGGAAAAGGGTCATTCCCAGCCCCCCACAGCTTGGTCCTACCTGGAGCTTCCAGAGGAAGTCGAGGCGGGCGGTGGACTCGACCTGCTGCGCGTGCAGGTACAGCGCGAGGGCAAACACGGCCAGGACCACGGGGGTCACGTAGCGCAGGGCCACCTTCCCTTCTGCTGGGCTGCAGGACCCCCAGGAGCCCTGAGGTGGGCTGGGGGATCTGTCCCTGCCCACCCAGAGATCCCAAACTGCACCCAGAGCCCAAACGTGCACCCAGACCCCAAACGTGCACCCACCCACTCCATGGACACCAAATCTGCACTCAGACCCCAAAGTTTCCACTCACCCACACAGGGGAACTCCAAAGATTCACCCACTCATCCAAGAGACCCAAAACCTACACCCAGACCCCAAAGATCCACCCACCCACTCCATGGACGCCAAATCTGCATTCAGAGCCCAAAGTTCCCACTCATCCACCCAGGGGAACTTCAAACATGCACCCAACCCCAAACATGCACCCAGACCCCAAACATGCACCCACCCCTTCCAGGGATGCCAAATCTGCATTCAGAGCCCAAAGTTCCATTCACCCACACAGGGGAACCCCAAACGTGCACCCAACCCCAAACATGCACCCACTCTCATCCAAGAGACCCAAAACCTGCACCCAGACCCCAAAGATCCACCCATCCACTCCAGGGACGCCAAATCTGCACTCAGACCCCAAAGTTCCCACTCACCCAACCCCAAACATGCACCTGACCCCAAAGATTCACCCACTCATCCAAGAGACCCAAAACATTCACCCAGACCCCAAAGATCCACCCACACCACCCCCTTCAGGGACCCCAAAGCTGCATCCAAGATCCCAAACATTCACCTTCCCATCCTAGGGACCCTAAATCTGCATGGTGGACCCCAAAGATCCACTCACCCACCCAAAGGAGCCCCAGCTTTGCACCCAGACCCCAAAGCTGAACCCACACCAGAGACCCCGAGGCTGTACCCAGACCCCCAAGGGACCCTCCTGCTTCTGCCCACCCCACTGGCTCCAGCTTCCCACTCACCACTCTCCCTGGGTCATGTTGAATGGGGGCCTGTGGGGACAGGAGCCAGGTGTCAGTGGGGTGGGGACACAGCCCCAATGTGGGGACCCCTGGGGGACTGGGGACACTCACAGGGCGTTGGCCAGGACCAGCAGGTCGGCATTGTCAAAGAGAGCTGCGTGAGGCCCCTCCACCAGCAGCAGGAACGTGGCCTCGATGCCCACCATGAGCAGCAGCTTCCCGATGCTGCTGATGTGCAGGAAGACGGAGCAGGCCAGCAGGCTGAGCACCACGCTGTAGCTGAAGTACTGGGGGGGCACATGGTGGCATGCAGCAGCACCCCAAAACCACCAGATGGTACCCAGGAACACCAGATGGCACCCCTGGGATCTTTGCAGCACCCTGATGGCACCCCAGGAACTAGGACTGGCATTCCAGGAATTCCCTAGGAACTCTGGAGGGCACCCCTGGAATGCTGGATGGCACCCTGGGAACCCCTGGAGCACCCTGGGAATACTGGCAGGCACTTCTGGAAATCCCTGCTGGCACCCCAGGAACCTCTGCAGCACACTGGGAGCCCCAGATGGCACCCCAGGAACCCCACATGGCACCCCAGGAACCCCACATGGCACCCCAGGATGGGGAACTCTGGACTCATGGGAACTCTGCAGCACCCCAGTAACCCCTGCAGCACACTGGGAACCCCACATGGCACCCCTGGGAACACCAGCCAGCACCACAGGACTCCTGAAGCACCCCAAGAACCCCAGATGGCACCCAGGAACCATGGATGGTGCCCCAGGAACCCTGAATGGCACCTTGGGGACCCCAGGAACTCCTGCAGCACCCCAGGAATCTCAGACAGCATCCCAGGAACCCCTGCAGCACCTTGGGAACCCTGCAGCACCCCTGAACTCCTGCAGCACCCCAGGAACTCCTGCAGCACCCCAGGGACCCCAGGCAGCACCTTGGGGACACTGGATGGCACCCTTGGGAACCCTGCAGCACCCCAGGAACTCCTGCAGCACCCCAGGAATGCCAGCACCTCCCCACACTCACAGGGACCTTGCACCCCTGGGGACACTGTGCCAGCACCCAGCAACCTCAAGGGCTCAGTGCCAGCACCCACTGAGGACCTTGGACCTGAGCAACCTGTCCCAGCACCCCGTGTGTGTGGGCACCCTGTGCTGGCACCCTGCACCCATGGGGACCCTGTGCCAGCATGTTTGGGGACACTGCACCCATGGGGACCCTGTGTCAGCACTCTGGGGGACACTAAACCCTCAGGGACCCAGTGCCAGCACCCTTGGGGACACAGTGCCTGCAGGGACCCCATTCCAGCATTCAGGGACCCTGTGCCAGCATGTCTGGGGACACTGCACCCATGGGGACCCAGTGCCTGCACCCTTGGGGACACAGTGCCTACAGAGACCCTGTGCCAGCACCCTTGGGGACACAGCGCCAGCACTCTGGGGGACACTGCACCCATGGGGACCTCGTGCCAGCATCTCTGGAGACACAGTGCCTACAGGGACCCCATTCCAGCACCCTGAGTTCTCAGGGACCCTGTGTCAGCATGTTTGGGGACACTGCACCCATGGAGACCCTGTGCCAGCACCCTTGGGGACACAAAGCCTACAGAGATCCATGCCAGCATGTTTGGGGACACTGCACCCATGGGGACCCCCATGCCAGTACCCTTGGGGACACAGTGCCTGCAGGGACCCCATTCCAGCACCCTGTGTCCTCAGGGACCCTGTGCCAGCGCTTTTGGGGACACTGCACCCATGGAGACCCTGTGCCAGCACTCTGGGGGACACTGCACCCATGGGGACCCTGTGCCAGCACTCTGGGGGACACTGCACCCATGGAGACCCTGTGCCAGCACTCTGGGGGACACTGCACCCATGGGGACCCAGTGCCACCACTCTGGGGGACACTGCACCCATGGAGACCCTGTGCCAGCACTCTGGGGGACACGGAACCCTCTGGGACCCTGTGCCAGCATCCCTGGGGACACTGCACGCATGGGGACCCTCTGCCAGCACCCAGGGAGGACTTGGCACCAGCAGGGCCCCCTGTGGGAGCCATGCCCTGTGCCAGGCGGTGCCCACGGCCACTCACCTCGGGGAAGTCACAGGCCAGCCCGTCCCCGTGGCAGGAGCCCATGGCAGTGCCCAGGGAGAAGTTGAGGGCACGGAGCTGGCACGGCCCCACAGACCCGGGGGTGACGTTGAGCTCACGGGCAGCACAGTCCCGCAGGGCCACGCGGCTGCAGGAGAACTGAGGGGGGAAAAGAGGGGTGAGCTGGTGCCCCACAGCCCCCCAAAACCCCCCAAAAAAACCCCTGTGACCCTACCATGTTGACGAAGGCAGCGATGAAGACGAGGAGGATGGTGAAGACGGCGATGCCGGTGCTGCGGGCACGGGACTGGACGATGCCACGGGACAGCTGCTGCAGGGCAGTGGGGAAGAGCTGGGGGGGCACCAAGGAGCCCGTCAGGCATGGCTGAGCCCCCCAAAAACCCTCCCCCAGCCCTCAGGTACTCACAGTGACGCAGGAGTAGATGGCACAGATGAAGAGGATGGCAGCAAGGAGGATGAAGATGCTGACGTAGACCCCGAGCATCAGCGAGGAGCTGGGGAGAGGCGGGAGGTGAGTGATGGGGTTTGGGGGGGTCAGAGCTGGTATTCTGGGGGGCTGCAGCACTTACTGGGGGAACACCAGGATCTGGAGGCAGCAGATGAAGCAGAAGACGAGGAGGGTACAGGCCACGTAGCCACCAAAACGGTCATCGACCTTCTTGGAGTACTGAGGGGACACGGGGAGGTGGGATGGTTGGATGGAGAGAGGGCGGACCCCAGGAACCTCAGGGGGATCCCCGGGGAAGAATGGAGGTGGGACTGAGGGGACACCAGGGAATGGGGGGAACCTGGGGGACAGGATGGAGGGAAATGGGGGGACCCCAAGGGATACAGATGAAGGGGGACTGGAGACATCCCAGAGGATGGGATACAGGGGGAGACAGGAGCAACCCCAAAGGATGGGATAGAGGGGAATGGGAAACCCCAGGGGATGCTGGAAATGGGATGGAGGGAAATGGGGGGACCCCAGAGGGTGGGGAAAAGGGGAACAAGAACACCCTGGGGCATGGGATGGACGGGGACTCCAGGGATGCAGGGAATGGGAGGTAGGGAGGGGACCCCAGGGGATGGGAGGGGATAGGGTGGAACCCAGGGGATGCAATGGTAGGGGATGAGAGGACCCCAGAGGATGGGAGGTGATAGTGGGGACCCCAGGGGATGGAATGAAGGGAATGAGGCTGAGAAGGTGGAGGAACCACGAAACCAGCACAGAGAAGACCCCAAGGGATGGAGGAGAGAAGGGAGGACAAAGATGCTGATGGGGCCAGGGCAGAGGGGATTTCAAGACACAGACAGAATGGTGGGTCCAGAACAAAGGGAACAGAGGGCCCCCCAACCTTCTTCTCCAGCTCAGGGGTCTGGAAGGTGAGCAGGAACTTCTTGACGTGGTCCTTGCGGAGCTGGTCGATGCTGCGGGCGTCGATGGCCCGGCTCAGGAACTCATCCACCTCATCCTCAGGGTTCAGGGCCTCCTGGGCACCACGGCTGGGGAATGGGGGGGTCAGGACCCTCCCAGCTCTGCCCCAGGGAGGGGCTGGTCACAGCCCCCCCAGCAGCCCAGCATGGGAACACTCACTTGTCCTTGCTGGAGTCATCGATGCCCTGGGAGACACAAGGGAGGTGTCAGAGACACTGGCACGGATGGGGGCAACCCTTATGAGTGACAAGGACATGGGACATCCCCCCAGGGTCACCCAGGATGGGGGACAGAGTTCCAGGGGTAAATGGGGCAGGAGAAGTCCCCAGTGGTTTTTGGCAAGGACAAGAGGGTCCCAGGGCTCTGCAAAGGGAGGAGGGAGGGGATGTCTAACACCCCTGAGGATGCCCAGGACTGGTGAGAACAAGGAGGATCTCCAAGGTCTGCTGAGCACCAGGGGCCACCCAGGAACTCCCTGAGGCCCACAGGCAGCAGAGGAAGCCACGAGGGCTGCGGGCAGGGCTGGGGAAGCCACCGACAGCCCCGGAAGGGCAGCAAGGGGCTGATAGCACCGCGGTGAGGGTCCCCCATGCCAACGCCCTGCCCAGGGCTGCTCACCATCTGCCGGAAGGCCTTGGAGTCCTTGGTGCGGGAGAAGGAGCGCTCGGGCACCCAGCGTGGCACCAGCCCCTCGGTGGAGTTGGCACGAGTGCGCTGCAGCTTGGCCAGGATGGCTTTCTCCTCCTTCTGCAGGGTGACAGGGCCATGAGGGGGTGACCCCAGCTTTCCCAACCCCCGCTGCTCCCTCAGAGCACCCCCAACTGACGCGTTTCTGGCTGCAGCCCACGATGAGGAAGGTCTCGATGTTGTGCTCCTTGAGGTAAGCGTTGCGCTCGCCCCCGTGGCCCGGCTCCACCTCATAGTCCCCGTTCAGGTACTGCAGCGTGGCCCAGGTGATGTGGATCCGCCTGAGGATGAAGAGGATGAAGATGCTGAGCCCTCCCTGCTCATCACCCCCTACCCAGCCCCCAGCCCAGCCCCTCATGCCCGGCTCACCCGGCTTTGCCGCCCGCCTCCATGTGGTTGGCCAGGGTGACATCGTTGGACCAGACGTCGAACTGCCACTTGCGCAGCCCCAGCACGCCGCAGTGAACCCGCCCGCTGTGGATGCCCACGCGCATGTTCACGTTCACCCCCGTCACCTCTCGCACCAGCCTGGGGATGGCACCGGCACCGCGTCACCCCCTGGGCACTGCCTGGCACCCCCAGGTGCCTTGGGGCATCCCCAAGCGGCCTTTGGCTTTTCAGGAGTCCCCAACCACCACAGCACCCATTGGCACCAGACACCTCATGGTGCACCCAAGCAGCCTATGGCACCCTCCATGGCAACCCCAACCACCCTATGGTACCCTCTATGGCACCCCAAGCACCCTATGACACCCTCCATGGCACCCTCCATGGTACCCCAAGCACCCTCTGGCACCCTCAAACACCCCATGGCACCCTCCATGGCAGGCCCAAGCACCCTCTATGGCACCCTCTATAGCACCCCGAAGCACCCTATGGCACCCTCAAGCACCCTATGGCACCCTCTATAGCACCCCCAAGCACCCTAAGGGATGGGCACAGCAGGGTCAGGAGCAGACCCCCCAGTTGTGGTGGCACTGAGGATGGGCACAGCAGGGTCAGACACCAGAGATGTGCCAGCCCAGGGGACAGGCACAGCAGGGTCAGGTGCAGCCCCCCCAATTGTGGTGGCACTGGGGATGGGCACAGCAGGGTCAGGAGCAGTCCCCTGAGCTGTGGTGGCACCAGAGATGTGCCAGCCCAGGGGATGGGCACAGCAGGGTCAGGAGCAGCTCTCCAAGCTGTGGTGGCACTGGGGACAGGCACAACAGGGTCAGGTGCGGCCCCCAAGCTGTGGTGGCACCAGAGATGGGCACAGCAGGGTCAGGAGCAGCTCCTCAAGCTGTGGTGGCACTGGGGACAGGCACAGCAGGGTCAGGTGCAGCCCCCAAGCTGTGGTGACACCAGAGATGGGCACAGCAGGGTCAGGAGCAGCCCCCCAAGCTGTGCCAGCCCAGGGCACGGGCACAGCCCCCGGCTCTGCCCCACTCACGAGATGGCCTCGATCATGTCCACGCCCATCTCCACGCAGCAGTGAGCGTGGTCCCCGCGCGCCTCGGGCAGCCCCGACACGCAGTAGTAGCAGTCCCCCAGGATCTTGATGCGCAGGCAGTGGTTCTCCTGGGGGGCACCAGCACGTTAGGAGGGCTCCAGGAGCCCCCCAAAGTCCCCCAGCCCCTCCACTCACCGCGGCCAGCTTGTCAAAGCGGGCAAAGAGCTCGTTGAGCGTCATCACCAGCTCCTGCGCCGTGCACTGCGAGGCCAGGCTGGTGAAACCCTCAATGTCCGCGAAGAGAATGCTGCCAGGAGGAAGAGCACGGGCTGGGGAAGGCCCACACGCTGCCCCAGACACCCTCAAGCACCCCATGGCATCCCCAAGCAACCCATGGCACCCTCCATGGCACCCTCTATGGCACCCCCAAGCACCCCATGGCATCCCCAAGCACACTATGACACCCTCAAGCACCCCATGCCACCCTTTATGCCACTCTCCATGGCATCCCCAAGCACCCTACACACCCTCAAGCACCCCATGGCACCCTCCATGGCACCCTCAAGCACCCTACAACACCCTCAAGCACCCCATGGCACCCCCAAGCACCCTATGACACCCTCCATGGCATCCCCCTGGCACCCTTTATGGCACCCCCAAGCACCCCACGACACCCTCAAGCACCCCATGGCACCCCAGTGATTTCTCCCCCAAAGCTCTCCCACACCCTGTCCCCACAGTACCTGACGTTGTCGTGCTTCTGGATGTAGATCTTGTGGAACATCATGTCCTCCTTCTTGGTGTTGATGTCCTCCTTCATCTCCATGGCCACGTGCTGCGGCAGCACTGACAGCAGCAGCCGCTCCTGCAGCCACAGCAATCCCATCAGCAGGGTCAGGGGGTGCTGCTGGACCCCCAGCTCAGCACGGGGACCCCCGGGACCCCCCATCCCACCTGCTGCCGGTTCTCCCTCTGGAGGTGCAGCCGTGCCTGGATGTAGCCACGGGTCTCCTGGAAGGCCTGGCGCTGCGACACCTCGGCCGGGTAGTGGGTGCAGACGCCCACCACGTTGGTGCAGAGGAAGATCAGGGCATTGGCGCTGAGCTGGGGGAGGAGGTGGGCTTGGTGAGACCACCCAAGGACCCCCAGCCAGCCAGAAACCACCCAAGGACCCCCAGCCAGCTGTGCCACCCTCCTCTGGGGCACAGAGCCTTGGCTTTGGTTTGGGGGTGATGCTAAGGGGAGGAGAGGGGCCTGCAAAGAGAGGGAGAGTGGGTATGGGAACATGGGGGCTCCAGGCAGGGGGACAGGGGGGTCCTGGGACACAGGGTCAGGGGGACACAGGGGACAGGGTCAGGGGGATGTGGGGCACCAAAGGACATGGGAAAACAAGGCAAGGGGGCTGCAGGGACATGGGGGACTTGGGGCTGTGAGAAACCAGGGAAAAGAGGATGCAGGGACCTGGGGACACAGGATGGGGGGCAAAGGGTTGGCGCAGAGGAAGATCAGGGCATTGGTACTGAGCTGGGGGGGAGGTGGGCTTGGTGAGACCACCCAAGGACCCCCAGGCAGCCAGAGACCACCCAAGGACCCCCAGCCAGCTGTGCCACCCTCCTCTGCAGCACAGAACCTTGGCTTTGGTATTGGGGGATACTGCTAAGAGGGGGGTGTGGGTATGGGAACATGGGGGCTCCAGGCAGGGGGACAGGGGGGTCCTGGGACACAGGGTCAGGGGGACACAGGGGA
>JAWWMS010000105.1:3810050-3825559 GCA_035048045.1 Chlorospingus semifuscus
AGCGGCGGGGGGGGGGGGAGCGGGGGGTGCAATGGTGAGAGGCACCGGGCGTTACCATGGCAACGGCTGCAGCAGTGAGGGGGGGACACTGGGGGGGGGGACACTAAGGGGGGGTCCCCGTGTGTCCCTCCCCCGCCATCAGCCCGGTCCTGGCGGCACCGGGACCCGCACCGGGAGGGCAGAGCCGAGTCCGAAGGGGGTACGAGGAGAGCGGGGTCCCGACTCTTCCGCCCCCGCCGTGAGCACCGGGGACGCAGAGTCCCGGTTTGGGGGGGTCCCTGTGCTTCACGGGGGACGGGGACCCTCGCACCGTAACGGGGGCACAGGCTGAGCACCCCCGCACCGTGCCGGTATGGTCGGTACCGAGGCTGCCCCGGTGTTCGCAGGCTGGGCAGGGGACGGGACGGGGCGCGGGGAACCCGCGGGTGCTTCCCACGTCCGTCTGTCCCCGTTGTCCGCTTGTCCGTCCCTGCTCGGCGCCACGGGATAGAACGGATGC
This sequence comes from Chlorospingus semifuscus, assembly GCA_035048045.1. NCBI lineage: Eukaryota > Metazoa > Chordata > Aves > Passeriformes > Passerellidae > Chlorospingus > Chlorospingus semifuscus. The sequence goes on from JAWWMS010000105.1 coordinate 3,810,550, forward strand.
CCCCCGCTCCCAGGCAGGTACCGGCGGCCATCCCGGTGGTGCCGAGCAGCACCGGGCGCCCCGACGGCTGCGGGAACTGTTCCAGCGGCACCCCGGGGCTGGGGGGGATCCCGAGCACCGGGCCGCCGTGGGCTGCAGCACAGAGGGGATGGGGGAAACGGGGGCTCGGGGCAGCGGGCAGCGAGTGCGAGAACCGGAGAGTCCCGGGATGGAGCGGGGGAGGCGAGGGCCGTGGTTGCGCCCCGCCGCTGGTGGCACAGCCCCGGGCAGGGCCCTCCCAGCCGCGGCCCGGGGCCTCCCCGCGGCCGCTGACCTCAGCCCCGGGAGCCCCGACGGGGCGGAGGCCCGAGGGCGTGGACACGGCCCGGCCCGGCCGGGAACCGGGGCGGGGGAGGCGGGAGCGCCGCGCTGGAGCAGACCCCGGCTCGGCCCTGGGTTCCTCCCGGGCCGGGGAAAGGGGTGCGGGTGGGTGCCGGTGCGAGCCCCCCACCCCCGCCGCCGTCCCGGGGCTTTGTCCGTCCTTGAATTAAACTGGAGAGCGGCGGCCCCGGGCCGTGACGGGCCAGCGGGGCTAATCCGGCCCCGCATGACTGGTCCGGGGAAACCGCGGCGGGGGGATTACCCCCCCCGGTTCCCGCCCCAACGGGGGACTCAGCTCAGGGCCCCCGGCCCGTCGGGCCCCGCACTGGAGACTTCACACCCACCCACAACCGGCCCGGGCGGGGGACGACGGGGACAGTCTTGTCCCAACCGAGACCGGGCCAGCACCGGCCCTGCGTGCCCGTGTTCTGGCCGTGGGCACGTCCGGCCGCCGCCATCCGAGCACCCCCTGCCCTTCCTTCTGTCCGCCCTCCCTCAATCCCTCCGGTCCATCCCTACCTCCGACACCCGGTACCGGCCCAGACCGGGCTCTCCGGGGCAGCGGGAGCCGTGCGGGGCCGTGCCGCGCCCACGCGGGTTGTACACACCGTTCACGGGGGTCCGGGGTGCCGCCGGGACAGCCCGGGACAAGCCGGGCTCCAGCGGCTGGAAGAGGCTGTAGCCCCGTTCCACCGGGCACGGACTAGGACGGGACAGGGCTCCGTGGGCTCCGGAGGAGCGCCCGGCAAACTCGACGGTCCCCGTCCCTGGGCACCGCACGTCGCGTCCCCCGGAAAGTCCCAGGACGGTGTCCCCGGCCTTTCCCGTGCGCCCTGGCTTGTCACGGAGCTCTGCCTCCCCCGTGCGCCCGGGACTGTCCCGGGAGATCCCGTCACTCCTTGCCCCTGTGCACCCCGGGCTGTGCCGGGACATCCCGGGCTATCCCCGTTCCCCGCTCCCTCCGTGCGCCCGGAGCCGTCCGGGGCCATCCCGGGTTATTCCGGGACCAGCTCCTCCCCGCACCGGGAGCTGTCGCGGGCCGGTGCCGGTGCCTGTAGAACGTGTGCGCGGGACGGCGGGGAAGGCGGGGGGCGGCAGCCGGGAGCTCTGGGCACGGGGCCGGGGCGCAGCCACCCCGCCGGGCTAATCCGGGCCGTGACGGACAGCCCCGGCGCCGCCGCTCCCGCCGCCCCGTAAGAGATGCCGCAGCTCCGCCGCTCCCCATTGTTAGGGCGAGGACGCGGGGAGGCCCCGCGCGGCGGGACCGGCCCACGGGGACCCTCCGCGCCGCCCCTATAAGAGGGAAGGGGCTGGAAGATGCTCCCGGGTGCTGAGCGCTGTGCACCCGCCGAGCCGAGTCCAGCCGTGCCGGCTCCCCGGGGAGCTGCCGGTACCGACCACCGGCGCCGGGTACCGCGCACGGACCGCCGAGAGCCAGCAGCGGTACCGACACACAGAGTGCCGAGCACCGGCTCCCCAGAAGCGGCACCGCGAACGGAGCGCCCGACGCCGCTCTCCGGGGCCCGGTCGGTGCGCGCTGGGCACCGCACCCCCGACGCCGCGCCCCGGCCACCGGCTGCAGCCCGGTGGCGGCGGCGGTGCCGGCCCGGCCCGCCCGCCCGGCGCTCCCCGCGTCCCCCCGCGGCCGTCCTGATCTCGGAGCCGCCCCGCGCGTCCGGAAACACGCGTGGATGTAGCGGCCGGGCCGGGGGCTCTGCGGCACCATAAATACCGGGACGGCCGCTCGCCCGCGCACTCTGCCGGGGCTCCCGGGGCCGGAGCCATGCGCGCCGCCGCGCTGGGGCTGGCGCTCCGGGCACTCTGGGCTCTGGCCCTCTCCTCGCTCTCCAACACGCTGGCAGTGAACAACAGCGGGCGGTGGTGGTGAGTCGGACAGCACCGGCACCGGCACCGGTACCGGCACCGGGGTGGTGAGGCGGGAGGGCGGGGCTGGCACAGGCACGGCAGGGACTGCCCTGCACGCAGGAATGGGGCGTGTGGGGGGACACGGGGCTGCGAGCCGCCTTTGGGATCCCTACAGGGGATGCTGCGGTGGCAGCGAGGAACCTGCAGGGAGGCTGAGGTGAGGAGGGAGGCGCTGGGGACTCCCCGCTAGTGGTCACCATCCCCACCTGTGCCACAGGGGCATCATCAACGTGGCCTCGTCCACCAACCTGCTGACAGACTCCAAGAACGTGCAGCTGGTGCTGGACCCCAGCCTGCAGCTGCTGAGCCGAAAGCAGCGCAAGCTGATCCGGCAGAACCCCGGCATCCTGCACAGCGTCAGCTCCGGCCTCCAGACCGCCATCAAGGAGTGCAAGTGGCAGTTCCGCAACCGCCGCTGGAACTGCCCCACCTCGCAGGGCCCCAACATCTTCGGCAAAATCGTCAACAGGGGTGAGGCTGGTGGGGGGGGAAGCACGGGGGTCCCCCAGACCTTCTCCATGCACCCCCAAGTTGGGATGCTCATCAAAGCACCCCTGGTGTCTTTGGGGCATCTCCAGCCCATGGTGATGGAGGGTTGGGGGTGTCAGTGGGTGCCCCCTCCCCATCCTGGCAGCACCCTGAGGCCCCGCTCCCTCCACAGGCTGCCGGGAGACAGCGTTCATCTTTGCCATCACCAGCGCTGGCGTGACACACTCGGTGGCCCGGTCGTGCTCGGAGGGGTCCATCGAGTCCTGCACCTGTGACTACCGGCGCCGTGGGCCCGGGGGTCCTGACTGGCACTGGGGGGGCTGCAGTGACAACATCGACTTCGGTCGCCTCTTTGGGAGGGAGTTTGTGGATTCCAGCGAGAAGGGCCGGGACCTGCGTTTCCTCATGAACCTGCACAACAACGAGGCTGGGCGCATGGTGAGGGCATTGGGGGCTTGGTGAGGGCACTGGGGGCTTGGTGAGGGCACTGGGGTGGGCACAGAGATGAGCACGGCCACCAAAACCTTCAGCCTCTTCCCATGTATGTGTTGGGAACAGTTGGAGATGGGTTTTGTGCTTGTCTTTGGGACAAGTGATGTCTGAGTGATGTGACAGTGAAGAAATAAGGGGTGTAGGAGCACGGTGGTCCCCAGGAGGGTCCCAGGCTGCTCCCAAAGCCCCAAATTCCCCTTTCCTTCCAGGCACAAAGATGAGCACGGCCACCAAAACCTTCAGCCTGTTCTGGGAACAGTTGGAGATGGGTTTCACTCTTGTCTTTGGGATAAATTATATCTGAGTGATGTGACACTGCAGAAATGAGGGGTGTAGGAGCACAGTGGTCCCCGGGGGGGTCTCAGGCTGCTCCCAAAGCCCCAAATTCCCCTTTCCTTCCAGACTGTCTTCTCGGAGATGCGCCAGGAGTGCAAGTGCCACGGCATGTCGGGCTCCTGCACCGTCCGCACCTGCTGGATGCGGCTGCCCACCTTCCGTGCTGTGGGTGATGTCCTGAAGGATCGCTTCGACGGCGCTTCCCGCGTCATCTACGGCAACAAGGGCAGCAACCGGGCATCACGAGTGGAGCTGCATCACCTGGAGCCCGAAAACCCGGCCCACAAACCCCCCTCGCCCCACGACCTCGTGTACTTCGAGAAATCGCCCAATTTCTGCACCTACAGTGGGAAGATGGGCACGGCGGGCACGGCTGGCAGGTTCTGCAACAGCTCCTCGCCGGGGCTGGACGGGTGCGAGCTGCTGTGCTGCGGGCGCGGGTACCGCACGCGCACCCAGCGCGTCACCGAGCGCTGCAACTGCACCTTCCACTGGTGCTGCCACGTCAGCTGCCTCAACTGCACCAACACCCAGGTGCTGCACGAGTGCCTGTGAGCTGCCCCGGGACCGCCCTGCCCAGCCCCGGAGGGGGTCAGCGCCACCCACCCCCCATGATGGGTGGATTGAAGGCACCTATGGGTGGGGGGTGTGGATGTGTCCTAGGGACCCCCGTCCTGCCATGGGTGGGCTCAGTGCCAAGCACCTTGCCGGCCACTCCCCGGCTCCACGGGGTCACTTCTTGCTGTAAATAAAATATTTATTGTGGACGGTTTGGTGCTGCCGCCCCCCACCCTGCTTCGCTGGCCCCAGGCCCTGTTTTTTATAATGAAAGATAATAATAATTAATAATAATTAATAATAATGATGCTTTGTTACAGGTGTCATTGATAGCCTTTAGAGAAGAATAAAGAATATATTTTTATCAGTCCTGCCCTGATTTGTGTCTGGGGGAAGGAGGGGGGACACCAATGCATCCCAAACTGTGCGATGTGCTGTCCATCTGCCCATCCATCACTTCTCCATCCCCTCACCACGTCCATCAGCCTCTCCGGCTGCTGTCTGTCCATCTCTCTCCTCCTTCCCTCCACTCTCTGCCATCCCCTCCCCGCAGACCCCCTTCCTTCTCCCGCTGTGCCCGTCTCCATCGCAGCCATTCCCGCCGCCGCCGCCGCTCCCGGCCGGGACCGTGCAATCCCCAGGGCTGCGGCGCCCATCACCATGGCACCTTGACTGCAGCATCTCCGATGCTGGAATTTGCCGGGGCGGTCGGGCTGGTGCCGCCGAGGCCGGGAGTTGGGAGCGGCCCCGGGAGGTACAAGACGACAGACAGGGAATGAGCATCGTCCATCACCGCTACCGGCCGGGGCTGACGGCTCCCCTCGGCTCCGGGGGAAAAGCAGGGCCGGGGGAGGGCACCGGGGTTACCGGGGCAGGGGCCAGAGGGGGCAGAGATGGCCACTGGCCCCACAAACAGCCCTACATCCGTGTGTGACCACAAGAGAAATGATGTGGCGAAGCGGGGGGGTGCAGCTCCGTGGTTGGCAGGTGTTCTGCTGGCATGGGATGGGCATTTCTCCGGGACAGGTTTCCCTCAGGATGGGCATCCCTCTGGAATGGGCATCCCTTTAGAATGGGCATCCTCTTGGGACAGTCCTCCCACTGGAGTGGGCGCCACACCAGGATGGGAATTCAGCACTCAGGATGTGCCCTGAGATGAATTTTTCCCTGGGATAAGCATCCCAAAAGGGGTGGGCATATCCCCAGAATGGGCATCCTTGGGAAGGGCATCCCTCTGGAATGGGTATCCCTTTAGAATGAGCATTCTCTTGGGATAGTCCTCCCACTGGAGTGAGCACCCCACCAGGATCAGCTCTCAGGACATGCCCTGAAATGTTTTTTTTTCTGGCATAAGCATCCCAAAGGGGTGGGCATTTCCCCAGAACGGGCATCCTTGGGAAGGACATCCTTCTGGGACAGGAATCCCAACAGAATGGGCATCCCTTTGGAATGGGCATCCCTTTGGAATGGGCATCTTCTTGGGACAGTCCTCCCACTGGAGTGGGCACCCCACCAGGATGGGGAATCCAGCACTCAGGACGTGCCCTGAGATGGGTTTTTCCCAGAGATAAGTATCCCAAAAGGGGTGGGCACATCCCCAGAACGGGCATCCTTGGGAAGGGCATCCTTCAGGGACAGGCATCCCACAGGGATGGGCACAGGCTCCACACATCCCCCCTGCACCATTATTTCACACTTGGGGACATCAAAACCTCCCTGTCTGTGTTTGGGGGACCCCCAGCCCGGTGTCCCGGGGGTCCCCAGAGCCAGGACTCCCTGCCAGAGCCGGGAACCTCTCGGGGCCCCTGAGGCTGCACCGCATCAAAGGCTGCGGGATGACGCTGCCACCACCCGAAATATCCCGCGGAGCCGATAGTGGAAAAGTTGATGTTTCGAGACTCAAAGGAGGGGGGGAAAAACACCCTGGGGGCCCCCGCTGCCCGCGCCAAGGTCAAAACACAGCCCAGCGTGGAGAATAAAATACCAAAAGGCGAGGAAAACGCCTGGAAAGGAACACAGCCCGAAATAACCCTCCGAGCATCTCCCGCCTGCCGGGTTATCTGCCTGCTAAATTCTGCTCCTGCTTCAGCATGAAAATAGCCTGTTTTCCTGCGGTAGGAGTCAGGAATATAGATAATGACATTCTTATAAGTCACCTCTGTTACTCAGCTTTTCCTGCGTGTCCTGCTGGGCACCTCGGGCAGCCGCGACCCCCAGGTGGGCAGGGGCACCCTGGGCACGGGGCACAGACCTCCCCGGCTTGGACAAATATTCCCGGGTGCTGGAAATAGCTGCTGTGGGATAGCTCAGGGCCAGGGAGAGGGCGGTGCCATCCTGCAGCGGGTTGTCACATCTGGGAAGCCGGGTAACAGCTGGATGGTGGCCACAAGCTGGGCCTGCTGAGGGATGGGACAGCCCCGTTTAGGGATGGGGTGCAGGGGGGCTCTGCCTGGAGGTATGGGACAGAGAGACACACAGAAGTGCAGGACAGAGGGACAGGAGGGTTTCCAGGACAAAGATGTCGTTCCCAGAAATGTGGGACACTGGGATAGGACAATGCCCAGGGGTGCAGGACAGAGGGACACAACCATGCCCAGGGGTGCAGGACAGAGGGACACAGCCATGCCCAGGAGTGCAGGACAGTGGGGTGGTGACATTCCACAAAGTGCAGGACAGAAAGACAGGACAATGCCCAAAGTTTCTGGACAGAGGGACACAATGACACAGAGAGATGCAGAACAGAGCCATGCCTAGAGGTGTGGGACAGAGGGATGGTGTCATTCCCAGAGGTGCAAGACAGGGGAATTGTGACATTCCCAGAGGTACAGGACAGGACAGGACAGTGCCCAGAGGTGCAGGACAAAGGAGTTGTGTCATTCCCAGAGGTACAGAAGAATTGTGTCATTCCCAGAGGTGCAGGACAAAGGAATTGTGGCATTCCCAGAGGTACAGGACAGGATAGGACAGTGCCCAGAACTGTGGGGCAGGAGGACTCTGCCATTTCCAGAAATGCACTGCAGAAGGACAGAACAGCATCCAGAGGTGCAGGACAGACAGACAGAGCTGTGCCCACCTGGCCCCATCCCACCTGCAGGACCATCCCCATCCCCTCCCCTCCCATCCCATCCCCTGTCACCATCACCAGCGGCACAGCCCCGTCCCGGCTCCCCTCGCCTCCGGTCGATGCGGACCCACGTCCCGCCAGCTCCCGGCTTGTCCGGCCGCCCCCTCCCATCCGCCGCATTCCTCCGGCGCGGGGCCAACGCGCCCAGCAACGGTGGCAGCGCTGGCCTCTAATCCCCGGGCATGCCAGCCCCGGGGGGACCGTCGCCGTCACCCACTCCCTGATAGGTGACCAATGCCCGAGACGAACAATTAGGGACAAAGCGGAGCCGCCGGGGGCTAACGCCGGCCTTCACGGGTGCCTTGTGCGGCATTCGGCGGGTTTAATGAATTGTCCATCAATCCTTTCAGCTCCGCTCGCCCGGGCTGGATTAATCTGAGAAGCCGCAGTGGGGAAGGAGCCGCTAAGCCTGTATTTATTACTCTGCCATTGTAACTAATTGAGGTAATTATCTGTGACTCCAACCCCGCGCAACAATGCCGCATTCAGCGGACCCTTCCCACCGGCTCCTCGCGCGGCCTGGGAGAGGCGGCACCGCGGGCAGGGACACGGGGACGCGGCGGGGACGGTGGGATGGGGACGGTCAGGGTGTCAGCAGATGACACCGCGCTGCGGGGATACGGACAGTGCTGCTGGCACGCGTGGGATGTGGCACGGCCGGTGCCAGCTGCATGTGCAGGTCGTGGCTCTGTGGGGACACTGCCAACAGCAGCACATACATGGACACGGATCTTTGGGGACACCGTTGTCACCGGAGTGTCACCAGTGACACACGAAGGTCACAGCTCGCTGCACTGACACATACATGGATGTGGTTCCCTTGGGACATGGCATGGTCGGTGCCAGCTGCACGTGTGGGTCACAGCTCTGTGGGGACACTGCCAGCAGCAGCACACATGGACACGGATCTTTGGGGACATCGTTGTCACCAGAGTGTCACCAGTGACACACAAATGTCACAGATCACTGGGGACACCGCCAGCACTGGCACATACATAGATGTGGTTCCCTTGGGACATTGCCAACACCAGTGCCAGCTGCATGTGAGGGTCACAGCTCTGCAGGGACATTGCCAACAGCAGCACACATGGACACGGATCTTTGGGGACACCGTTGTCACCAGAGTGTCACCAGTGACACACAAAGGTCACAGCTCGCTGCACTGGCACATACATGGACGTGGTTCCCTTGGGACATGGCATGGTCGGTGCCAGCTGCCCGTGTGGGTCGTGGCTCTGTGGGGACACTGCCAACAGCAGCGCACACATGGACACAGATCTTTGGGGACACAATTGTCACACGAAGGTCACAGCTGGCTGGGGACACCGCCAGCACTGGCACATACAAGGACAGGGCTCCTTTGGGACATTGCCAACACCAGTGACACATGAGACACGGCTCTCTGGGGACGCCAGCCACCACCAGTGACACACACGGGTTGTGGCTGTCTGGGGACAGCAGCAGCAGCACGGACACACATGGGGACAGGTCTGTGGTGACATCGCTGTCACAAGTGACACACAAAGCTCTCAGACACCACCAGCACCCACGACACACGCGGCTCACGGCTCTCTGGGAACACAGCCAGAGCTGGCACAGCCCTCTGGGGACACCGCCGTCACCGGTGACACACGAGGGTCACAGCTCCCTGTGGGGACACCGCCAGCCCCGGTGACACACCGCACAGCGCCGGCACGGATGTCACACGTGGCTGACGGTTCTTTGGGGACACAGCACCGCTCCGGGGGCAGGCAGGACCCCGGTGCCCCCCGGTGCCCCCCGATGCCCCTCGGTGCCATCGTTCACCGGCTGCGCAGCGACATCTGGCGGCCACAGCGCGTCTCTCTCCGGGGGCTCCGGTACCGAGCGGGACCCCCCGGTCCCGGGCATTGTCACCCGCACGGGCTGAGCCCCCGGTGGCCCCGGGGGGACCCCCGAGGCTGCGGCGCGTTCCGGTGCCCCGGGGGTGCCGGGGGAAGGCGCTGGCGCCGGCGCTGCCCGAATTAGAAGGTGAATTTCCCGGCGGGAGCGGCTTTGGGCAGGAGCTGATCCCACGGGAAGGGCAGCGCCGCTGCCCCCGCGTCTGGGGCACCCCGCGGCACGCCGGGCACCGCGCCGGGGCATGACGGGCTGTACTGGGCTGTGCCAGGCTGTGCTGAGCCGTGCCAGGTTATACCAGGCTGTGCTGAGCCGTGCCAGGTTATACCAGCCTGTGCTGGGCTGTGCCAGGTTATACCAGGCTGTGCCAAGCTGTGCCAGGCTGTGCTGAGCCGTGCCAGGTTATATCAGCCTGTGCTGGGCTGTGCCAGGTTATACCAGGCTGTGCCAAGCTGTGCCAGGTTATACCAGGCTGTGCCAAGCTGTGCCAGGCTGGGCTGAGCCGTGCCATGTTATACCAGCCTGTGCTGGGCTGTGCCAGGCTGTTCTGGGCCGTGCCAGGTTATACCAACCTGTGTTAGTTTGTGTTGAGCCGTGCCAGGCTATACCAGCCTGTGCCAAGCTGTGCCAGGTTGTGCTGGGCCGTACCAGGTTATACCAGCCTGTGCTGGGCTGTGCCAGGCTGGGCTGAGCCGTGCCAGGCTATACCAGGCTGTGCCAAACTGTGCCAGGCTGTGCTGAGCCGTGCCAGGTTATATCAGCCCGTGCCAAGCTGTGCCAGGCTGTTCTGGGCCGTGCCAGGTTATACCAACCTGTGCCAAGCTGTGTTAGTTTGTGTTGAGTCGTGCCAGGCTATACCAGCCTGTACTAGGCTGTGCCAGGCTGTGCTGAGCCGTGCCAGGTTATACCAGGCTGTGCCAAACTGTGCCAGGCTGTGCTGAGCCGTGCCAGGCTATATCAGGCTGTGCCAAACTGTGCCAGGCTGTGCTGAGCCGTGCCAGGCTATACCAGTCTGTACTAGGCTGTGCCAGGCTGTGCTGAGCCGTGCCAGGTTATACCAGCCTGTGCCAAACTGTGCCAGGCTGTGCTGAGGCGTGCCAAGTCGTGCCCAGCTGTGATGAGCTGTGCCAAACAGGCTGTGCCAAGCGTTCTGGGCTTTGCCGAGCCGTGCTGAGCCGTGCTGAGCCATGCCAGGTGGCATCAGGCTGTGCCAAGCTCTGCCAGGCTGCACTAAGCAGCCATGCCAAGCCGTGCCAAGGCTGCTGCGTTGTGCTTGGCTCTTCTGGGCTTTGCCAAGCCGTGCCAGGCTGCTGTGCCAAGCTGTGCCAGGCTATACCAGGCTGTGCCAAGATGTTCTGGGTCATACCAAGCCACATTCCAAACCATGCCAGGCTGTGCCAGGCTGCATCATGCCGTGACAATCCGCGGCTCACACCACACCTTGCCAACCATCCTGTGCCGTGCCAGGCCATGCCAAGCCGTGCCAGGTGCCACCATACCGACTGCAGAACCACCCCTGTGCCACGGGGGGCTGCAATTGCCGTTGCGGCCAGACCCAGGTGTGGCACTTCGGTGCCACCCTGGCCACGCGCCAGCACAGGGGGACACATTGGGGGTGACGTGGCTTTGGGGGTGCCCCCCCAGCCTCCCGGGGTGGCCCGGCTGCGGCAGCTGCCCCGTGCCGTGACCTCCGCGCCGGTGTCACCGCGATAATGACAGGGTCGCGCCGGGGGGGCGGGGGAGGAGCGGGTTTTAAATAACGCGCAAATTGGCCACGATATTTGTGCGGTTTCCTGGGGATCCTCCTCCCTCCCTCCCTCCCCTCCCCTCCTGCAGCGTGACTAAGAGAGGTGGCGGCTGTTTGGGGGGGACGGTGACTCACTGGGGGTCCCCCCCCGGCCGTGACGTGGGGCTGGTGGTGGCTCAGGGCCAGCCCTGCTGTGTCACCTGCTCATTATGGGGGGTACGGGGGGGGCTGGCACGTCCTGCCCGTGTTGTGACGCACTGTGGTGGCCGCAGGGACACCCGGGACCTCCGGCTGACCCCGCCACCGTAACGGGACACCGGGAATGTCATGGGGGCGTGCCCGGACACCTGAGGCCTTGTTGGGGGGCACAGAGTGACCTGAAGGGGTGACACCCCCACCACCCCGACCTCCCACAAACAGGGACAGAGGCAGCACAGGGCATCCCGGAGCTTTTATTGGGGTCAGCCCGTGGGAACTCCAGCCCTGAGCGCCACCCCCCGCCCCTGAGAACCACACCCCGCCAAGCCCCGCCCTAAAAGTGCCACACCCCGCCAAGCCCCGCCCCTCAGGCCGGGGTGGGGCTGGCGGGGCCCGGGGGGCCTCCGGCGCTCTCCAGGCTGCTGCTGCTGCTGCTGTAGGCTCTGGGGTCTCGGCAGAGGCGCTGCCGGGACCCCCCCACGCTGCTCTCGGCATCCGAGTCCGAGTCGGGCGCCGTGTGCCGGCGGATGCGGGACACGGCTTCCCGCAATGCCTGCGCGTACAGCACCGGCCGCCGCGGCGGGGGCCGCCCCCGGGCACCCCTGCAGCCCCCCGGGCTGTGCCACGGGCTGCGGGGGCTGCCGGGGGGCTCCCCGGGCGGCGAGGGCGCTGCGGAAGCGCTGCCAACCCCGGCGGGCACCGAAGGGCTGCGAGGAGGGGATGCCCTGGCATAGCGGACCTGCTGGCGCTGCGGAGGTGGCACGTACTGGGCACGGACCACCACGCGGGTGGCATCGATAAGGACGTGGCCCCCCGTTCCCCGCTGCCCCCTCCCGCGCCCCGGTGCCCGCTCCCGGCCGGCTGCTGCCCGTGGCAGCGTCTGGCAGTGCCGGGGGACGGTGCCAGGCCCTGCTGGGGACGGCAGCGTCGCACGGGGCCACCGGTGCTTGGCCTCGGTGGCCGCCCGGGGCAGAGTGTGGCTCCAGGCGCCCGGCACAGCCCCCCGGGCCCGAGGAGGAGCCGGCGGGGGGCTGCGGGGTCCCCGCGGGGGTCGCAGCTGGAGGGTGCGGTGGGGACCGTCATAGGCGGGGGGTGCGATGTAAGGGGGGGGTCCCCCTCGGCGGGCGTGGGCCGCCTGCACCCGCTGCATGTGCACCTCGTAGGTGGGGGGGCCCTGCTTGTCCCCCGACACCGGGGGCCGAGGTGTGGGCACGGCGTGACCCCCCCAGGGTCCGCTGCTGCCCCCCAGCCCCTCAAGATGTGATGGAGGGCAGGGGGTGGGGGGGACCCGGGGCCGGGCTGTGAAGTCCTGCAGGCGACAAGGGGGGTTGGAGGGCACTGGGGGCCAAGGGGGGGCCAGCTCGGCCACAAAGCGTTTCTCCAGGTACCTGCAAGACAGAGAGGGGAGTGAGGGCAGCGAGGGAGGGGAGCAGGGGAGGGGAGCAGGACGGACCCCCCCAGCCCTAAATTGCGGTCCCCACTCACGCGTACTCCCCGGCGATGCGGCGGTAGGTCCAGGGCGGCTCGGGCCAGCAGCCCGCGGCCATGCCGGCACCACCCGGGCTGCAACACGCCACCGTGTCGATCTCCACCAGCACCAGCTTGGTCCGCTCGCAGATCCGCAGGCGCCCCGCACCACCCCGCTCCGGACCCCCCAGCATTGCCCCGGCCGACAGGGGGGTCCCCACGGTGGCGGGGGGGGGCTCAGCGGAGCCTCGGTGGTGCCACCAGCCCGCCCGCACGCACCCACCTGCCGCACGTGTGCCCCCGGTGCCCCCGTGTCCCGCCCGGTGCCACCTCGGGCCACGCTGACCCCGGGGGGAGCGGCGCACGGCGGGGACCCCACCGGCCGTCCCAGGGGTGTCGGTGTGTCGCGTGTGTGTGTTTGTGTCCCCCCCCTTCCCTCGCCCCGCGGGATCCCTTCCCCCCCTGCGACAAGCAGGCGATGGCGGGTTTGGCACCGAGCGCTGCAGCCCACGCGGGCTCCGAGCGGAGCTTAGCAACCCTCCGGCGGCGGCATGGCAACCGGCACGGCCCCCCTCCCGAGTCCCCCGGGCCCCCCGGTACCTGCCCGGCGCTCCCCTCGCTCTGCCGGAGCCCGGCACTGGCACGGACACGGTCCCCGGGCCGGCTGTCCCCTCCCCGCCAGGAATGTGCCTCGCTCAGCACGGCCGGGCCTCGCACCTCCCCTGCGGACACCGGCTGCAAACTGCGGTGTCCCGGCTGCCCGAGACCCCCCCAGGGCACCCCAACATCCAGCTCACCCCCCTGAACATCCCCCAGCCCCTGCCTGACTCTCCCTGCTCACCGTGGTGCCCACCAGAGGGTCCCCATGTCCTGCCGGGTCCCCATGTCCTGCCGGGTCCCCATGTCCTGCCAGGTCCCCGGCTCTGTCCCATCCCCAATCCTGGCTTTTTAGAAAAGCCACAGGCGTAACAAACAGGGATTTAGGGTCTGGGCGAGCTCAGCAGATTCCCCCTTCCCACAGGGGGGGTCACACCCCCTCCCCACACACCCCCTGTGCCCGGGTCAATGCCCCCCGTGCCCTGCACGGAGCCAGGGTGGTGCCAGGTCTGTGTTTATTCGTGGTTTGTCCTCACACACGAAGCGGTGGCGGGTGTGGGGGGACCTGGGGGAGACCCCAGGGGGTTTGGGGGGGTCCCTGGGCCGGGTGGCTGTCACCAAACCCAGGGAGAGGGTGGAGGGTGTGGGGGAACCTGAGGGGAGACCCCCGGGGGGCTTGGGAGGGTCCCTGGGTCGGCTGGGTGTCACCAAACCCAGGGAGAAGGTGCAGGGTGACAGGGACCAGAGGCCACACAGAACAGCCCTGGCATGGCTAAGGGTGACCCCAAGGGGGGTCAAGGGCTGCCCCCATCACCCCACACAGCTTTGGGGTGCAGGGCACGGCATGGGGGGGGGGCTGTGGGGTCCCCCCTACCCAGGGAAAGGCAGCAGGGGCTGCCCCAGGGCTGGGGGTTATTGCTGGGTGCTGCTGGTGAGTGGGGGCATCCCCCGGGGGTCCCCACCAGCCCGGGGGGTGGGGCACAGTGATACAGGAGAAGAGATTTGGGGGGGGTTTGGGAGGATTGAACCCCCCTCCCACCCCAAAACTGCCTCAGGGGCCCTGGGGGAGCACCAGGGCTTGCAGGATGTCCGAGAGGGAGACGATCCCTTTCACCACATCGCTCTCATCCACCACCACCAGCCGGTGGACCTGGGGAAAGGGGGGACACAGCGAGGGGCTGAGGGGGTGCAGGGACCCCCAGTCTCCCCCCAGAGACCCCCCCAGCACCCCGGGATTGTTACCTCAGCCTCCACCAGGCGGTTGATGATGGTTTCCAGCGTTTCGTGCTTGTAGCACTTGAGGACCCCCTCGAAGTAGTGGGAGCGGTGCTGCAGCGCCCGCGTCACCGTCACGTCCAGGTTGTTGTAGGTTTTCTCAGCTGCCAGGTTCTGGGGCAGGGACAAACATTGGGGACACATTAGGAGACCCCCAACACCCCACAGTGTCCCCCCAAACCCAGGATTCCCCCTCATTCCAGGATTTCGTCCCCCAGCCCAGAATTTTCTCCCCAGCCCAGCATTTCCATCCAGCCCAGGATTTTGCCCTCAGCCCAGGGTTTTACCCCCCAGACCAGGATTTTCCCCCATTCCAGGATTTCCCCCCATTCCAGAATTTCCCCCCAGCTCAGGATTTTCCATTCAGCCCAGAATTTTTCTCCCCACCCCAGTATTTCCTCCTACAGCCCAGGATTTTCCTCCCTTTCCCCCAGACCAGGATTTTCCCCCCATTCCAGGATTTTCCCCCCTTTCCCCTCAGCCCAGGATTTTTCTCCCCAGCCCAGGATTTTCCCCCATTCCAGGATTTTCCCCCCATTCTGGAATTTTCCCCCCACTCCAGG
>JAWWMS010000105.1:3839923-3863786 GCA_035048045.1 Chlorospingus semifuscus
CCTTCTGATGAAACCTTTTCTTCTATTCTTTTAGTATAGTTTTAATGTAATATGTATCATAAAATAATAAATCAAGCTTTCTAAAACATGGAGTCAGATCCTCATCTCTTCCCCAGTCCAAGAACCCCTGTGAACACCGTCACACACGGCCATACCTGCTTCAGCTGCTTCATGAGGGCCTCGCCAGGACGCAGCCCCTCATCCTTGCGCAGCTTCTTGCGGGACGCTGGCATCCGCTCGTTGCCTTTCTGTACCCGCTTAGGCTTGGTGGGCGCTGGCTTCCTGGCAATGGAGGGGTCCTGAGAAGGAAAAAGGGGGCATGAGCTGTGCCAGTGCAGCCCCTCACCCATCTCACCCCCAGCCCAGCCTGTCCTGCTCACCTCCCGGCCCAGTAGCAGCGACTGTGGCCGTGGTTCTGTCCCAGCGCTCCGGTTCTCCACGTGCCCATTGAGCTCGCCTGGGCTCTGAGCTGAGAGCTGCACGTTCTTGGCCCGCAGCAGCTTCTGCAGCAGCAGGTGCCCAGCCTCGGAGCGCCCACCCTGGGCCAGCAGGCTGTTGGCTTGGCTGTCCCCAGGGTCCCCATTGGCCTCTGGTTTTGCTGTCTCATCTCCATCCACCTCACACTGTGCCACTGCCGCCGCCTCTTCCTTCGGCTCCTGCTTCACCAACACCTGGGGGGCTTCACCTGCTGCAGGAGCCCCCTCTGGCACAGCCCCATTGACGCGGGTCTCAGCAGGGTCAGCTGGCTCCACCCCAGGTGCCTCAGCGTCCCAGGGGCCGTGTGCTGGGTCAGGGAGGGCCCCGCTTGGCGTGGGAGCCAGCCCTGGCTCCGTGGGTGCTGCAGGGCTGGGGGCCAAGGCCGGGACCCCCGGTGATGTCTTCTTTGGCTCTTGGGGGCTCTGCTCGGGGCTGGCCTGGTGCTGGGGGGCACAGCCCACGGGTGAGGGGGCTGGTGGCGTGGGGAGGCGGATGAGGCCGGGCTGGGGTCCACGGGCAGCCAGAGCTGCCTGAACCAGCTCAGCCAGGGGCTGCTGGGGAGGCTGCCCTGGCAATGCCCGCCCCGCCTCGCTGGCAGAGCCGCTCTGTGCCTCTGCTGGGGCATCTGCCCGGGGCTGGAAAAGGGACCCCATGGGACGAGGGGGCGGGCGGGTAGCCTGCAAGCTGTAATCCGGGGCCTGCCCGGGGAAGGGGCCGGGGGTCCGTAGTGCCTGGTTCTGCTGCAGCAGGCTCTGCTGGTGCCGCTGCACCAGGAGGGCCTGGAGCTGCTGCTGCTGCTGCGGCGTCAGGTGCCGCAGCTGCGGGTTCTTGGCCAGGACACCCTGGAGCTGCGCCCGGATCTGCCCCATCACTGGCCCTGGCACCTGCCCCAGGAGACCTGGGGGGAGAGTGGCAGCGCCCGATGCTGGCCCAACTTTGTGCTGAACGGGGCTCTGGAGCCGCGGAGGCTGTGGCTGCCCTGGCAGGGCCCCTGCCACCCCCTTGCCTGGCTGCTCTGGGGGCCGCGGTGCCGGCACCATGGCCTGCGCTGGGCCTGTCCCACAGCCCAGAGCTTGTTCTGCCACCCCAGCCGTGTCCCCGTGCTGCTGGGACAGCTCGGGGTGGACAGCCCCAGGGTTCTGCAGCGATGGGGCCAGCAGGGCACCTGGCTGTCCGGGGGCTGCCCGCATAACACCCGGCTGTGGGGAGCTCAAGAGGAGCTGCTGGCCCTGCCCTAGCTCAGCCTGGTGCTTGGGGGCCTGGGGCTCCCCCAGCCCCGGGGGGTTCAGGGCTCCCTGCTGCTCCCCGTGCAGCTGCCCCCCGCTCTCACCGCCCTCAGCGTGCAGGGCGCTGCCGTCCATGCCCGCGGGCTGGTCCTTGGCAGCCAGGACCGCCGGGGCCGGCTGCATTCCCTGACTCAGGTGCAGCACAGAGGGGGCCTGGCCCCCCGCCCCGTGCTGCGGAAAGTGCTGCATGGAGGAGGGCTGCCCCTGGCCCAGGCCCAGGAGACCTGGCTGGGCAGCCGCTGCCGAGTTCTGCTGCTGCTGCTGTGGAGCCAGCAGTGCCCGAGACTGCCCCAGCTGCTGGGATAGCACGAGCCGGTGGCTCAGCATCCCTGGAGTCTGCGGTGCCAGCTGGGGCGAGCCCAGCACCCGCTGCTGGTGGGGGGCCAGGACGACCTGGCGCTGGGCTGGAGGGTGGCCCAGCACGCCAGACTGGTGCTGCAGCCCTGGCCCGTGGCCCAGCACGCCTGGCTGCTGCTGGGGTGAGAGCTGCTGCACCAGGAGGCTCTGCTGGCTGCCCAACAGCCCCGGTTGCTTCGGCACCATGGGCTGAGCCCCCGCGCCGGGCTGTGGGGCTGGGGGCTGCTGCTGCTGCTGGCCCAGCAGGCCAGGCTGGCCCGGCACGGCTGTTGGCTGCACTGGGGCCTGGCCCAGCACACCTGGCTGCTGCATGGATGCCTGGCCCATCATGCCTGGCTGCTGCAGCGATGTCTGGGCCAGCACACCTGCCTGTTGCATTGAAGTTTGTCCCATCACACCTGATTGCTGCATGGATGTCTGTGCCATGATGCTCTGTGGCTGCATCGAGCTCTGTCCTATCAAACCTGGCTGTTGCATGGACGCCTGACCCATCACACCCTGTTGCTGCATCGATGTCTGTCCCATCACACCGGGCTGCTGCATGGACGCCTGTGCCATCACACCTGGCTGCTGCAGCGATGCCTGTCCCATCACACCTGGTTGCTGCATGGAGCTTTGACCCATCACGCCCTGCTGCTGCATCGACGCTTGTGCCATGACACCTGATGGCTGCAGCGACGTCTGTCCCATCACACCTGATTGCTGCATGGCTGCCTGTCCCATCACACCTGATTGCTGCATGGCTGCCTGTCCCATCACACCCGGCTGCTGCATTGATGCTTGTCCCATCACGCCCTGCTGCTGCATGGCCGCCTGTCCCATCACACCCGGCTGCTGCAGCGACACCTGTCCCATCACACCCGGCTGTTGCATTGACGTCTGTCCCATCACACCTGCCTGCTGCTGCAGTGACACCTGGCCCAGCATGTTCTGCTGCTGCAGTTTCTGTGCCAGCTGCATCCTCTGCAGCTGCCGCTCCTGCATCAGCCGGCTGTCAGCCGCCAGCCCGCGCAGCGCCGGGTTCCCGCTGAAAAACGCACCAGAGGATCCAGGTCCGGGGGCATTCCCTACAGGCTGCTGCCCCATGAAGGACAGACCCTGCTGCACGGCCATGGACACACCGCCCTGGGGCAGGCGCAGCCCCCCAGGCTGCCCTGGCTGCTGCCCCAGGCCCTGTGCTCCCACCAGGGCTCCCCCGGGCTGCTGCACTCCATGTGCTGACAGGAGCTGTCCTGGGAGCTTGGACATGAGGCGAGGGCTCTGCGAGGGGCTCAGGGCCATCACTGCTGAGGCCTGGTGCTGGTGCTGCTGCTGCTTGTTGCGGTATTCAGCCATGAGGTTGGTGTGTTCCTTCTGCTGCTTCCGCACCTGGTGGGGATGACAGGGTGTCAGTGCCAGGAATGGCAGGGTTTTAGTGCCAGGAATGGCGTGGAATTAATGCCAAGGATAGGGAAACAACACAGCCTTAGAACTGGGGATGGTGGGGCATCAGTAGCAGGAATGGCACAGGATAAATGCTGGGGACAGTGGGGCATCAGCAGAAGGAATGGCACAGATTTAATGCCCAGGACAGTGGAGGATTAGCATCAGGAATGGCACAATAACAGTGCTAGAAATAGCACACCACGACCACCACCAGAAATGGCACGGCTTTACTGCCAGGAATAGTGAGGCATCAGCACCAGGAATGGCACAGGATAAATGCTGGGGACAGTGGGGCATCAGCATTAGGAATGGCACAGGATAAATGCTGGGGGCAGTGGGGCATCAGCACTAGGAATGGCACAGGATAAATGTTGGGGACAGTGAGGCATCAGCACTAGGAATGGCACAGGATAAATGCTGGGGACAGTGGGGCATCAGCACTAGGAATGGCACAGGATAAATGTTGGGGACAGTGGGGCATCAGCACTAGGAATGGCACAGGATAAATGCTGGGGACAATAAAGCATCAGCAGCAGGAATGGCACAGGAAAAATGCTGGGGACAGTGGGGCATCAGCACGAGGAATGGCACAGGATAAATGCTGGGGACAGTGGGGCATTAGTGCTGGGAATGGCAGTACATCAGTGCCAGAACAGCAGGGCATTAGCCCCAGGAATAGTGGAACATCAATGCCAGGAATGGCAGAGTGTTAGTGCCAGGAACAGCAGGGAATTAATACCAGGACTGGCACAGCATCAGTGCTGGGGACAGCAGGGCAGTAGAGCCAGAAATGGCATATTGACTCTGAGGACATCACTCAGCTTGCACTGGGGATGGCACAGTGTTAAAATCGGGAATAACGAGGCTGGCACTGGGAACACTGGGACATCCCATTTGCACCAGGGACAAGGTGCTCACCCACATGCAGGGTCCTACCTGGTCCAGCTGCTTCTGGATCTTGCTCTGCTGCTCTGTCACCAGCTTCAGCTTCTCAGCATCAGCCTCAGGGAACTCCCTGCCGGCTTTCTTGGCCGTGCGCTGCTTGGCACAGAGCGCCTTGCGGGACTTGCGGTGCGCCCCGATCTGCTCCTCCAGCACCTTCAGCTGCATCTGCAGCAGCTGCTGCGTGTGGAACAGCCACTCCTCGTACTGGCGCTGGTCAGCCTCGTCTGTGGGATGGGGACAGGGCTCAGATCAGTGGGGACCCCGGGTGAGCAGAGACGCTGGGTCAGTGGAGACCCCAGGTAAGCGGAGACCCCGAGTCAGTGGGGAACCCCGAGTCAAGTGGGGACCCCCAGGTCAGTGGTGACCCCCAGGTCAGTGGAGACCCCAGCCCCAGGGCAGGGTGAGCCCTGTCCCACATCAGCCCTGCCATGTCAGTACTCACTGATGACGCCCTGTGCAAAGGTGGGCGGGTTGGGGCGAGCCTGGGTCGGGTCTGTGCCACTCCGCTCCTGGAAGAAAAGGAAGTGTTTGGATGCTGTGGATTTCTGTCCTCTCCCCACAGACTCCATCCCCTCAGAGAGATATAAAACCAACAGTTCTGGCCTGCCAGCCCCAAGAGACACCTGCAGACCCTCTGGACACCTCACTCACCTGCCCAGTCCCTGCCAATAAGTGGTTCTGCATCTCAGAGACAGCCGGGCCTCCCGAGAGCCGCTGGGCCAGCAGGGAAACCTGTTGCCTTTTGGGGACACACACAGAGATGAGCTGTGAGGCAGAGCCAAAGCAACCTGTCTGCCCCACCCTGTGCCCCCCTAATCCCCTTGTCTGTTACCTGTTCATGCCTGGGGCCACCCCGATGCTGCCCTGAGCCATCACCTTCTTGATGCCCTTCAGTGCCACCATCTTGGCCTTGGCAATGGGGTCCATGATGTCCTCAGCTGCAAACTTGTCCAGGTCTGCTGGGACAGAGACCACAGCACGTTCAGCCCTATGCCCCCCCACCCAAAGGGGCCCTGTGCTCCCCCAAAAAAATCCCCCCCAGCCCCTACCTGTGTCTGGGAAGAAGCTGTTGGCCAACTGCTGCTGCATGACAAGCTGGGGGGGCTTCAGGCCCAGGCTGGGGGGCTGCACCCCGGCCATCGGCTTCTGCACCAGCACCTGCTGCTGGCTCTGCTGTGGCTGCCCCAGGGCCACCTGCACCCCGTGGGGGGATGACAGCACGTGGGGCTGCCCAGAGCCCATGCCCATGTGGGGGCCCAGAGCTGGGCCCTGCTGGGGCGTGTTGAGCCGGGGGGGCTGTGGTGGCAGCAGAGGTGTCCGCGCCACCAGCCCCAGCTGGAGGGGAGTCTGAGGGGTGCCCAGACGGGGTGGCTGCCCCTCGGGAGGCTGCCCAGACGCCCCTGTGTGCAGCATGGGGTGCCCCGGGGCTTGGAGGTGCGGGGTGCCACGGGGCAGGTGGGCTGACATCTGCTGCTTCTTCTGCAGCTCCTTCTTCTCATGCTCCAGGAGGTCCTCGATGAGCAAGGGCAGCTCGCTGGCCACCAACGAGCTCTCCATCTTGTCCAGGTCATCTGCTGGTGAGTGTCGGGCACTGCCCAGCCCCAAAGCTCCACTGTCCAGCTCAAATTTCTCCAGCAAGGGGTTGCTCTGGCCACTCAGCTGGGCAGTTGCCAGCCCACGGCCAGGGCCGGTGTAGGGGTCCTTCTCCAGCACGGGGACACCAGCGTGGCCACTGTTGGAGAACTGAGTCATGCCGAGGCGAGTGGGGCCGGTGCTGGAGCTCAGGAGGGTCTGGCCAGGTTTGACACTGAGCCCCAGCGAGGCAGAGATTTTATCTGTGCCCTGCAGCGCTTCTGACTTGATGGGGGGACCAGCGGTGGTGAACTGGCAGGGCGAGGTCTTCAGGCAGCCATCCTCCAGCTTGGGCTTGACATCAGTGGGCAGCGAGCCGGGCTTTGCCTCTGCACCCTGCGCCTTGAAAGTCGGGTCAGGGGCCAGCACGGTGCCCGTGGGGCAGGCAGAGAGTCCCAAGCCCATCCCAGACACCAATCCTTCCTTGGGCACCTCCTGATCCTCCGCAGATGGGGTCACATCTTTGCTGTCCCCAGCGTCAGGGAGCTTCAAGGTGGGTGCTGGTGGTTCTGTCTTGAGCTGGGCCTCACGCTCTGCCTTCTCGTTGGCCGACTCCACCAGGCGCAGGTGCTCGTTGAAGATGTCCTTCTTGTCCCCAGTGTCCAGCTCGGGGTCCGTGTAGGCCAGCAGGTCGAACTCATCACCGTTCAGCAGGTCATCCAGGTGTGGGTCTGCTGTCTCCAGGCTGTCCAAGTTGTCCAGGTCATCGTCCCCTTTGGCCACATCTGGATCCAGGCTAAGGTTGGCCAAATCATCATCATCTTCCAAGTCCTTGTGGGAGCCAAAGTCGTCATCCAGATCAGGCTCCACGGGCACCTCGCAGGGCAGCCGTGCCCCCTCCAGGCTCAGGTGGCTTTTCCCAGGGGTGGGCGCAGGGTCTGGAGCGGGGCCATCCTTGGCACCCTCGGGGCGCAGGGTGGCACCGGAGGACAGGGGGCGTGGAGGGATGTGCTGCTGCAGCTCCAGGGTGGGCGCTGGCAGTGGAGGTGCCACCTTGGCATGGGGCTGCTGGTGGCTGTTGCCCATCTCGGCTCCCTGTGGGGACGCGGGTGGTAGCGGTGCTGGAACCTTCTGGGATGGCAGCGCCTGCATGGGCATCACTGGGGTGCACAGGGCCTGGGGGGTGCCCTCCTCCCCGGGCAGGAAGAATCGAGGCCGGGGTGCCTGGGGGGCAAAGGGAGATCCCACGACACCCCCAGGTCCTTTCTGCACGTTGTGTCGGAGCTCGATGAAGGGAGCGCCCAGGGCAGCTGGCGAGGGGGGCACGGCCTCGGCAGGGGTGGGCAGGCGGGTGCCCAGGGTGCCCATGGGGGTGCCAGCGGCCGGGGGGGCGAAGCGGGAGGTGACAGGGAGCCTCAGGGCCGCCACTGCTGCTTGCTGCTGCTGCTGCTGCTGCCACAGGTGCTGCTGCTGCTGCGGGGATGGTGATGGGAACACCCCACGGGGGTAGAAGGCCTGGGGAGGCCCCACCGCCGCCCTGCAAGACACCGTGGTGTTGGCACCAGCTTGGTACAGCCCCGACACGCCACGTCCCATCCCTCTGAGACTGTGCCAAGCACCCAAAATCCCACAGGCATCCCCTCCCTCCAGAGTGATCCCCACGAGCTGGGGGTCTGTGAGTGATGTCTGCTGGCTCCCACCCGTGCACGCTGAGCCCGTGGCACTGCCAGGGGGCACCCACCGCCCGCTGATGTCCAGCATGGCTGGCGTGGCCGCCGGCGGGGGCCGGGAGAGCCGCTCGTCCTGCGTGAACGCTGCCTGCACCATGACGGAGCCGGGCAGCTTCCCTGCGCCTGCTGCCGTGGCCAGAGTCCCGAGGAGAGCCTTGTCCTGGAAAAAGGAAGGAAAAAAGAGTCACCCATCCATCAGCCACATCATCCCTCTTTACACCTCCATCAGCCACATCTCCGTGCCCCTCCCTCAGCTGCATCCCTCCATGCCCCTCCATCAGCCACGTCATCCCCCATGCCCCTCCATCAGCCATATCCCCCCTTTTGCCCCTCCATCAGCTGCATCCCTCTTTGTCCCTCCATCAGCCACATCCTCCCTGTGCCCACTGTACCCCTCCACCAGCTGCATCCCTTCATGCCCCTCCATCAGCCACATCCTCCCTGTGCCCCTCCATCAGCCACATTCCCCTGCCATGCCCCTCCATCAGTTGCATCCCCCTTTGCCCCTCCATCAGCCACATCCCTCCACCCCGTGCCCACCATGCTCCTCCATCAGCCACATCCCCCCCGTGCCCCTCCATCAGGCACATACCCCCATGCCCTTCCACCAGCTGCATCCCCCCATGCCCCTCTATCAGCCACATTCCCCTGCCATGCCCATCATGCCCCTCCATCAACCACATCCCTCCTGTGCCCCTCCACCAGCCACATTCCCCCTACCCACGCCCCACCATCAGCCATATCCCCCGCTTTGCCCCTCCATCAGCCGCATCCCCTCCTTGCTCCTCCCTCAGCCACATCCCTCCCGTGCCCACCGTGCCCCAGCTCTCCCACCTGTGCTGGCTGGTACGGGGCCATGCCCCGGCTCAGCTCGAAGCTCTGCCCACTCTCAGGTGCCCAGGCAGCGGGTGAGGAGGAGGCGGCAGCAGCCGCGCTCTCCTTCTCCTGCCGAAGGCTGTTCCTCTGGATCTGCTGGCGGATCAGCAGCTCCCGGAGCCGCTGGCGCTGAGAAGAACTCAGAGTTAGAGCCCAGAGTGGCAACAGAACCAAAACCAAAAATAAACCACATAGAGAGAGGCCATTTAAACCTTCACAGCCCCAGTTTTTCCCTCTCATTCTCTCGCAAACCCAAATGGATGCAACTGGATGAGCAGCTCTTGGAGCCGCTGGTGCTGAGAACTCAGTGTTAGAGCCCAGAGTGGCAAGAGGACCAAAACCAAAACCAAACCATACAGGTTGCCCATCAAGAACGCACAGAATGCCCAAACCACACAGAATGCCCATCAATGCCTTCACAGCCCCAGTTTTTCCCTCTCATTGTCTCCCAAACCCAAATGGATGCAACTGGATGAGCAACTCCCAAAGCTGCTGGCGCTGAGAAGAACTCAGAGTTAAGAGTCCAGAATGGCAACAGGACCAAAACCAGCAAAACAAACCACACAAAGTGCCCATTAATGCCTTCACAGCCCCGGTTTTTCCCTTCCATTCTCTCCCAAACCCAAATGGATGCAACCAGATCCCAGGAGAGACCTCACCTGCCGCTGCTTCTCCAGCTCCGACTGGCTCATGGTGCCCAGAGCCCCATCCTGGGCACCAGGCAGCTCCGCCAGCTCCCGGTTTGGGGGTGCTGAGAGCCCTGCAGCCACTTCCTCCCTCTTGTCGGCCGTCAGTCCCAGCGCAGCGCGGGGCAGGAAGGTTCCAGAAGGGTCCTGCTGCTGCGGGGGAGCCGGGGGCTGCGGTGGCAGCACCGATGGCGGCCGCAGGGGCGAGAGGCTGTAGGAGTCAGGGGCGGTGGTGCCAGGGCCCAGCGGGCTGCTGGCCTGGTGGAAGCTGGGGGACGAGGCGTAGGCCGAGCTCTGGGGCTTCCCAGAGCCGTAATGGCTGTTGATCCCGTGGGGCTGGTGGGATGGCGAGCCCTTGAGTGGCTCTGAGACGGCCGGGGGGAAGGTGAAGCGCATGGGGGGCTGGCTGCCGGGGAAAACGCTGGCACCGGGCGAGCGGGCAAAGGGCGGCTGTGGCCCTGCTGCTGCCTTGGCGTGGGGGTCACCTGCTGGGGTGCCCCCAAAACCTCCGCCAGCCGCCCCCACTGATTTGAACCCCGGCTCCGGCAGCTGTGGGCGGGGGGGTTTGTGCAGTGGGGTGAAGGGGTCCCGGGATTGGGGCCGGGAGGGCGGCTGGGAGTAGGGATCCGGGGATTGGAAGCGAGGGGTGACTGGGGACTGGCAGAAGGCTTCGTTGGAGAGAGGGCGGGGGGTCAGGGGAGACTGGGAGCTGGATTGGGACTGGGGGCTGGCGGGGATGCGGGAGAAGGGCTCAGAGGGCAGGGAGCGGGGCGGGAGGGCGCAGCAGGCCTCGGGGGGCTGCAGCCGGGGCGTCAGCGGTGGCTGTGAGTAGGGGTCCAGGTAGGGAGACTGACGGTACAAATCAGGGTGGCCTGGGGGCGAGGGGGCCAGGGGATGGGGGTCGGGGGGCCGGTGCCCCAGCCCCGGGCTCTGCGGCTCTACCTGAGAGACCCGTGGGGTCATGGGGGCTTTGAAGACGTCGGCCGCCTTCAGCTCCGCAGCCGAGAGGTGGGGGCCACCTGGGGAGTCCCCGTAGCCCATGGCAGAAGCATAGCCAGGTGAGCAGACCCCCAGGCTTCCCCCATCCTCCTTCTTCACCTCCAGACCCTTCTTCTGCTCCCCAAAAGGCAGGGGAGACAGCAGGGCTTCAGGGGGCCGCGCCCCAGGACTCCCTGGCACCGACAGGTTGTCCAAGGAGGGGCACCGGGGCTTCAGGAAGGGGTCAGGGGTGCCAGGTTGGTGCCGAGGGGTGCCAGGCGGGGTGGGGTGGAAGTCAGGGGTAGCACGGGGGGCTGTGAGGGGCTGGGGCTGGCTAGGGAAGGGCTGGAAGGCAGCCCCCGACGTGGGGCTCTGGCCCAGGGGCGAGGGGAAGCGGGGCTCCAGCCCGTAGGCGGGCGCCGCGCCGTAGGGATCGTGCGAAGGCACTTGGGCAGGGGACTGGGGCGGGAGCTTGAGGAAGAGCTCGCTGGGAGACTCAGGTCCCCCTCCAGCACCCGCTGGGGGCTTCAGGAAGCCCTCGCCGGTGGCTGGGGGGCTGCTGATGTAGACGGGCTGTGCCCCCGGCGGCACCGGGATCCGCAGGTGCAGCGAGGGCCTCTCGGGCTTGCGCAGTCCCTCCCCTTTGGTCTGCTTGTTGATCTGGCTCTCGGCCTGCTGCAGAGAGAGCCGGGCTGTCAGCGCTGTGGGAGCCCTCCCCACGGGTTGGGCACGGGCTGGGGTGGGCACAGCAATGTCCCCCAAGGCTGGGCCGGGGCCGCCGGGCACCTCCCCGCGCCTCACGTACCTTCTGCACCTTGTTGATGCGATGAGCCGCCCGGTTATCTTTGGCCTTTTGCTAACAAAGACACGAAGCCAGCTGACTTGCAGCCCCCCGGGTGCCCCGGCCCCACCATCCCACTGACCTCCTGGCACTCACCAAATATGGGGCTTTGTCCGTGGCAGGGACTTTCCTCCAGAGCTTCATGATCTGTTTGCAGCGGCTCGACCAGTCTGGGAGTCCAGTACGAGCAGATACAGGGGAGGAAAGCAACGTTAGCCTGGACCTGAGGAGCACACTCCTATCCTTGGCGGGTCACTGTCCCACCCTCATGTGAAGGGACAACCCAGGAGACAGAGCTAAGACCCCCGACCCACTTTAAAGAACACTTCAGTGGCAGAACAGCTGGGACCTCCCCTCAAAAAAGGAACCAGGGGAGTCACACTCCACCCATACCCCCAACCCTCACCCCAACGGGGCGGCTGCAGCCCCCCCAGAGCCCTACCTGGATAATCCTGCTTGAGGTTGGGGAAGTTCATGTTGGCGTAGAGGACAGGGGAGATGGTGGAGAGCTCACCCAGCTCCTCGTCCTTCTCCCAGCGCTGCAAACTGCGCTGGTTGTAGGACAGCCCGTCGCCCTCGCCCTCCGTCGTGGGTGTCGTGGGGGTCGAGGGGGTGGTGGCGGCCGAGCTGCTGGCCCAGGGGCTCTCGGGCTCGCAGTGGTCTGGGCTGAAGAAGCCGCTCCGCTCCCTGAGTGGAGAGAGTGTCACAGGTTGTAAGAATGTGTGGGTCACAGGACACCCTGCAGTTCAGTTCCTCCAAGGAGGGGACCCCCAGCTCCTCCAAGTACCTGTTATCGAGGAATGGGGACTGGCAGACCCCCGAGTATGAGTCCAAGGAGACAGATCCGGAGAGTGAGCCCAGGGAAACGCTCCCTGTGAGGGAAACAAGATGGGTTGCAGGGAAAACAAAGTTGGAGAACAAACCTGCACCTACCCTCGGGGTCCAAACAACTTCCAGACAGCACAACCCCCAAATTCTTTCCTAGATTCACCCCCAGAGCAACAGGGAATACCCAGGAGCCTGGGCTCTCAGATACCACAGGCACCACTGAGTGAGTGAGTTTGGCTTTCCTGAGGCTGGAAACGAACCCTGCCCTTCACCACACACTCCAGGGACCTTCTGGATGATGAGGGCTCTGCCAATTCCACCCACCCTGCCCTGAGAGCTGCAGGTCTCCTTGCAGGAAGGGCCGCTGTGCTCGGCTGGGGTCCTGCCCGGCCTCCATCCCCGCGGCCACGCAGTTGAGGGGCTGCTCCCCACGCTCTGCTGAGCCCAGCACGTCCTTGAAGAGCTGCTGCACGTCCTTGCTCTCCATCTTGGGCAGCTCTGCAGAGACAAACGCAGGAGGAGCTGGGTGCAAACACCACACTGATGGGAAGCGGAGAAACCTCGGGGTCACAGACCTGGGACCCCTTCAGCAGAAGAGGGAGCACAGGATGGTCTCACCTTCTGTGGGGATCTTGTCGAGGTCGGAACTCAGCGCTCCCTCGCCTGGGGTGGCCGGTTTTTCGGTGTCCCCGCGGTCTGGGGAATCCTTGGGCTCGACGGCTCCTGAGGAAGAGTCAAGAAGTGCCCTCAGCCCCCTGGGGAACCCTGGCTCAGGGTTGGGGACCCCCATGGGGCAGTCCCCGCCACTCAACAAGGGACACGAGTCCATCGGTCCTCCAGCGGCGCCGCGCCACAAGGGGGCGCTCTAAGCACCACTCTATGGTCACGGGCATCATGGGATTCACCACAGAGTTCAGCCCTGCCTAGAGCGGAGCCCTCAACCATAGAGTTTGGTCTCGGTGGCTGTGGGCGCCCTGTGCCCCGTGGAGGACGCGGCTCTGAGGGTCCCACAGGGGTCTCACCCAGCTCCTCGGCCTTGGCGTCGTCCTTGCCATCGTCATCGGGAGCGGCGGCGCTGCCGTCAGTGCTGTCGTCGCCTGCAGGGTAGCCCAGGATTCAGTGAGCAGGGTCAGGATCCCCCCGAGCCCCAGTGCCTTCCCTCAGCGGTGATGGCCGCCCCTCACAGCCCTCGGCCTTGTCCAACGAGCCTCACAGCCCACAGCACTGCTCACAGTGGGGTCCCCAACAATCCCAGCGACCTCCGATATTCCCCCAAGACCCCCAATAACCCCAGGGACCCTGAACAACCCCCTCAGGCGTTCCCAGCCATCCTGGGGACCCCAACAACTTCCAACAAGGCCAGGGATCCCACAGCAACCACAGGGACAACTCCCAACAAACCCCAACAAGCCCGGGGACCCTGAACAACCCCCTCAGCCATCCTGAGGACCCCAACAAGCCCCAACAACCCCAGCGACCTCCAATATGCCCTCAAGACCCCCAACAACCCCAGGGACCCTGAACAACCCCCTTAGCCATTCCCAGCCATCCTGGGGACCCCAACAAGGTCCAACAAACCCAGGGACCCGCAACAATCTCAGGGAAAAACCCCAACAAACCCCAACAACCCCAGTGACATCCGATATTCCCAGGGACCCTGAACAACCCTCTCAGCCATCCTGGGGACCCCAACAATTCCAACAAACCGAGGGACAACCCCCAACAAGCCCAGGGACCCTGAACAACCCCCTCAGCCATCCTGGGGACCCCAACAAGGTCCAACAGCCCCAGGGACCCACAACAACCTCAGGGACAACCTCCAACAACCCCAGGGACCTCCAAAATCCCCTCAAGACCCCCAACAACCCTGGGGACCCTGAACAACCCCCTCAGCCATCCTGGGGACCCCAACAACTTCCAACAACCCCAGGGACAACTCCCACAAGCCCCAACAAGCCCAGGGACCCCCCAACCCCAGTAGGGACCCACAACAACCCCTCACTAACCTCTGTAACTCCCCCCGTCCTAAGCTGCAGACCCACTCGTGGCCACACTCACCTCGGGGGTGGGTGGGGGTCTCCCTCCTGTCCGGGGTGCCCCCCTGCAGTGCCCCAGCGAGGTTGGGGTCCCCCTTGGGCCTTGGGGCACCCTGGCCCAAGGCGGGGCGGGCGGCCCCGTCCCCAACCCCGCCTGCTGCCAGCAGCGCCTTGCGGCTCAGGTCCATCAGTGCCTTCCCAAAAAACGCCTCCTGCAATTGGGGAGGGGGTTCTGTCAGCATGTGGGGGTCCCCCCATCCATCTCCTCATCCATTCCAAGCCCCTCCATCCATCCCACCTGCAGGTACGGGGGGAACATGTCCTCCAACTTGCTCTTCTTCCGTCCCCGGCGCTTCTTCTTCTCGTCCCCCTCTCCTGAGCCGGGATCCAGGCCAGCCTCGGCTGGGACATCACCAGGAGCCCCTGCAAGAGCCCCCCAGCAATGAAAGCCACCCCCAAAAAGGGTCTGGGGATGGTCCTGTGCCACTGGAACAGCGCTGTGAGGGGCACCCTGAGGGGCCCTGCACATCCCTGGGGGTGAGAAGGGAATGGGAAATAAAGAGGGAGGGAGGAAAGGGAAGAGAAGGGAAGGGAAGGAGGAAGGAAGTGGCAGAAGGAAGAGGTGGAAGAAAAAGGGAGAAAGGGAGAAAAAAGGGGGAAAGGGGAAAAAAGAAAAAAGGGGGAAAGGGGGAAAAAAGGGGAAAAAGGGGGGAGAAAAGGGGGGGGAAAAAAGCGGGGGGAAAAAAGTGGGGGGAAAAAAGAGGGGGGAAAAAGAGGGGGGAAAAGGGGCAGGGAAAAAAAGGGGGATAAAAAAGGGGGAAAAACGGGGGAAAAGGAATCACTGGGCCCTACCATCCTCAGGGTGTCCCTCGGTGCTCAGCCCCTCACGCCCCACGTCTGGCAGCACTGCTGAGACCTTCTTGAGCCGCGTGTGGGACTTGCGCTGCCTCACCATGAACCCACCGATGCCTGGGGGGCAGAGAAGGAGTGGGGATCACAGTGGGGTCACGGAAGAGCCCAGAAGGGTTCAGGACCTGTGGGACACTGCAGGACACTCACCGGGCCGGTACGGTTTGCGCTTCCTCTTCTTGCACTCCTCAGGGTCCTCCAGCCCCTTCCCCGAGTCCCCATCAGCCCCAACATCACGGTCAGGGCTGGCCGGAGCCTCCAGCTTGATCTCACACTCCATGTGCTCCACACCCGCTGCAGGGAGGTGCACATTAGTGGGACCCCCTGACACCCCAACACTGCAACCCCCCGCCTCTCCCAGCAGGAACACCCACGCTGCAATCCCCCAGCTCCGCCAGCAGGAACACCCACCGTCAGCTTTGAGCAGCTCATCGGTGTCCAGGTCACCGTCCTTCTTGTCCTCAGGGCCCAGGGGGTCGCCCCCCTCCAGCCCCCCGTCCCCGTTGAGGGTGCCCGGGCGGCCCTTGCGCTGCCGCCGCTTGTGCAGGGGTGACAGGGTCAGGTTGCGCAGCACGGCCATCCCCGTCTCTGTCAGCCACACGCCCTCGAAGCGGAAATACTGGGGCTCTGAGGGGAAAAACGCCAGCGTTGGGGACAAACACCAGCACTGGGTGTGTAGCCAGAAGATGGCACAGCCCTGGGATGCCCAGCACATACCTGGATCCTTGGCTTTGATCATCTCTGCAGAAGGTGCGGGCACTGTGGCAGGAAAGCAGAGGAGCAGGTGAGTCCCCACACCCCTCAAATGCCCCCCAGATCCCCCAGAGCTCCCCCTGCCCCATGAACTCACCGGGTTTGACCACGTAGGGCTGGCAGGCGCTGCAGTCAAAACCTTCATCCGCAGCTTGCTCCACCTCCTCCTCAGTGAAGAGGCTGTCACACGCAGCGTGCAGCCACCTGTGGGGAGCATGGGGGATCATAACACACCACAGCCTCTCTGGGAGAACCCCAAATTCAAGCCCCTGGAGCCCAGGGCACGGTGCTCACCGATCACAGTGCCGGCACTGGATGAGCAGATCGTCCTCCACGTATTTCTCACGGCAGAAGGGGCACACAACCAGGCTGGCACAGGGTGCACAGTGGGTGTAGTTGTTCTGCCACTCACAGTGGAAGCCAGGAGATGCAGCCCCACACTGCACGCAGCACACGCACCTGCAGAGAGGCGCCCAAAGGGTCAGCACCCCAAATTTAGCCCCCAAATTTCAGCCCTGCGCGTCCCCCACGCACCACTTGCACTTCCAGCCGCCCTTGGGCACGGTCTGCAGCGGGGGGTCCAGGCAGTAGGTGTGGTAGCTGATGTCGCAGTCGTCACAGAGCAGCAGGCGCGAGGGGTCCGAGGCTTTGCCGCACACCTCGCACACGATGCACTCCACGCAGCGCCAGCCCTTCAGCAGCATCACCTTGGTGATCTGGGGACACGGGAGGGCACCCATGTGAGCCCTGGGCATGGCCATGAGGGTCCCCAGGCTACCCCCACATCCACACCTCAGGGCTTGGCATGGACAGGCCAGAGCACAATTCAACACACAAGACGTGCCAGGCATGACCTTGTGTGTCCTTGGGGGGCACAGCACAGTTCTGGGGTGGGGCTGGGGGTGCTGGGCCCCCTCCTCACCTTGCTGTTGACACAGTAGGGGTGGTAGCACTGGGAGCACTGGGAGCAGGCGAGCAGGTGGCCCTCGGCCCCACGCCCGAAGCTGCCACACACCACGCACATGTCCTGAAGGGGGAGAGGTTGTGAGTGAGGAGACACAGCTGGCAGAGGAGAGACAGAGTCTGTCCCACCCTGTCCATCTGTCCATCCTGCCATGCCCTGGTTACCTGCATGAGCACAAACTTGTCAGTGTTGGAGAAAAGGACGACTGTGTTCTGCATGGTGTCATCATCGTCCTCATCCTCCTCCTTGCTGGGCGAGCTCTCCACGTCAGCGAGCTGAGGACAGAGAGGGAAGCTCAGCACTGAGGACATCCTCTCTGTGCAGTGTGAGGGCATCAGGAAGATGCAGAACCCCTCCCCAGGGGGAAGCTCTGTACCTGCTCTATTTTTAGTGGTGAAGCTCCCAGACTCAGCAAAGGCGCAGGCATGAGACCCCATAAGACCCGACCCACCCCACATAAAGGCCTCAAGTCTTTCCATGGGAGGGATGATAGGGAAGGGGATAGGGGAGACTCTCAACAGCTCAAGGATTCCCTGGACCCCCCCTGTTCCAGCCCAGCCTTACTGCTAAGGTGTCCACAGACGAGGTGGTCGACTTCAGGCGTGCCCGGCCTCGGCCCCGGCCCCCGTGGGAGCCACCTCGGGGGCGTCTCCGCCCTGGGAAGCTGCTGCTGCGACCCTGTGGCCAAGGGGAGAGGGGAGTTACAGCACTGGGAGGCCCAGCGGGCAGCAGAGCAGCACTGCCCTCATCCCACCCCACCAGGCACTCAGCCCTCTCCTACTTGCTGCCCAGTGAGGGGATGTGGCCCCAGCAGGGCACTCAGGGTGAGGGGTCCCCCCCAAAATTGTGGTGAGGGGAGTCTCCCTATACCTGCTTGACACGGGAGCGGCCCGGGGAGCTGCGGCGCCGGCTCTTGTCCCCGTCCCCTTTGGCTGCTGGCTCGAAAAGCAGCGAGTCATCGGTCTCAGCACCCATTGGCAGTGACCCGGCGTCCTCCTTCTGCAGGCTGGCATCAGCCGAGGCTGGGCCCAGCTCAGGGGACAGAGACCCCCCACCCTCAGGGTCTGGGGACCCCAGCAGCGGCTCCGAGCCGGGGAAGCTGCTGCTCGTGTCCCCCTGGCTCAGGTTGGAGATCTCGTTGAGGATGTCGGGCCGTGGGCGCAGCGCGGGGGGCTCAGGGCACCCCTCGTCCCCGTGGCCCAGCAGCTTCTCGTTGGTGGTGCACACCTCCATGGGGGTCTCAGGGCCCAGCTCCTCTGGTTCCAGGAGCAGGGGGGACCCCGAAGGGGACCCCTTGACTTCAGGTTCCCCCGCAGCCCGGCTTTCTTCCAGGGCATCCTCCTCGCTGAGTGGTGGGGAGCTCCCACTGGTGCCCTCCCTCTCCAGCCTCGGTGCTTCTTCTTCCTCCTCTTCCTCCTCCTCAGGCAGGCTTGGGAAGGGCCCCAGCTCGGGGGCTGGGCTGCCCTGGGGGGCATCTGCAGGGGGGCTGGCTGGGGACTCCCCTTCGGCACCGGCCATCTCCATCTCCTCATCCTCAGGGGGCTCGGCAGGGGCCAGGGTGACAGCAGGAGAGCCCAGGGGTGGCGGTGGGGAGCCAGGGGGGTCGGTGTCCATGGCGATGCCAGGGCTGCCAGGGGGCTCAGGCAGAGCTGGGGTGGGGGGCTCGAGCACCTCGTCCTCCTTGGCATCAGGGGAGGGCGCTGGGGTCCGTGCAGGTGAGATGGCACGGAGAGCTGGGGGTAGAGAGAGAAGAAGTGTGAGACATCACAGCCCCCCCCAGAGACACCCACCACCCCAATCCCAACCCTGGTGTTTCCCCAGACCCACCTGGGGGAGCTGAGGGTGGAGGTGTCATCTCAGGGGGCAGCGAGGGCTCTGGCTCCAGCTCCATCTCCTCCTCAGGGAGCACCTCTGGAGCCAGGGCTGGCGCTTCCTCTGCCACTGTCACCTCGGGGAGGAGACCTGGGGGACAAGGATGGGGTGAGGGAGTGTGGGGGTCCCCTCCATCCCCCCTGTGCCACCCAGCCTGGCATTGAGAGGTCTCAAAGTACCCCAAACACGGCACCAACAAACAAAAAGAGAAGGAATAGAGGAAATCAGGCAAAGCCAGTGCTGGGAGAAGCCACAAAAAACATCCAGAGGAGGGAGAAGAGGACAGTGAGAAGTGCCCAGATTACCTGGTGGTTTCAGGTCCTCCTCGGGGGGCAGCTCGCTGGGGACCGGCTCTTCAGGGGCCAACTCAACAAGGGGGGGCTCTTCAGGGCTCAGCTTCTCGGGGGGCAGCGCTTCAGGAAGGGGGTCCTTGGGGAGCAGCTCGATGGGGGGAGGTTCACTGGGGGGCAGCTCCTCGGGGGGCAGCTCCTCGAGGAGGGGCTTGTTGAGGGGCAGCTCATCCAGGGATGGCTCATTGAGGGGGGGAGGTTTGGGGGGTGACTCGTTGCGGGGCAGCTCGTCAGGGGGTGATTTGTCAACGGGCAGTACTTCAGGGGGGGGCAGCTCATGGGGGGGTGAATTTTCAAACGCTGGTTTCTCAGGGGGCAGCTCAGCAAGGGGAGGGACATCGAGGGGCAGCTCATTGTGGGGGGGTTCACTGGGGGGCATCTCCTCGAGGGAGGGCCTGTCAGGGAGCAGCTCAGCAAGGGATGGGGTCTCAAGGGGCAGCTCCTCACAGGGGGGCTCCTCGGGGGGCAGCAGGAGAGGAAGGGGCTCCTCAGGGGGCTGCACTTCAGGAGGCTGAATGTCAGAGGGCTGCGTGTCGGGGGGCGGCTGATCGAGGGGCAGCTCATCTGAGGGAAGTTCTTCGGGGGGTTCCTCACTGGGGGGCACCTCCACAGAGGCCAGCTCGCCAGGAGAACACTCAGCATTGCCTGGGGGAGCCTCCTTGGGGTCTGGGGGTGCCTCTTTGGGGTCTGGGGGTGTCTCCTTGGGGTCCACGAGGAGCTGCGTCTCCTCATCACACCCCACAGGCTCCAGCTCAGGCGGGGGCACGGGCGCATCCGTCGAGTTGCTGGGGACAGGGGACTCTGACCTGGGATGGGGGAACCTGGGTGAGGGGACAGCACTCAGGCCACCCCGTCCCCCCACCCACAGAGGGCCTGAGCCCCCTCCAAAGCAGCACCCCCATCCCCACTCACATCTGGGCGGGTGGGTCAGGCTGTGGTGAGGGTTCTGGCGCCGTGGGGACATCGGCCGTGGCACGGCGCTGCTGGCAGTCCCCACACACCTCCGACCCCGGGGACCGCTGGCAGCTGGAGCTGGGGTGCTGGCCACAGTCTGAGCAGACCCAGCAGTTCTGGGGGGAAGCAGAGACATGTCAGGGGGTGCAGTGGGGGGCAGGCACAGCGTACCCCAAGTGAGAGCAGGACATACCTTGCACTTCCAGGAGCCGGTGGGGAGGCCCTGGGTGGCTGGCTCCGTGCAGGAGCTGTGGTAGCCCTTGTCACACGCCTCGCACACCAGCATGGCAGAGTCCTGGCCGGGCTGCCTGTAGGGCACAGGGGCAAGTGAAGGCCGGGACCCCTCGTTGAGTGCACACCCCCCTCCCCAGCGCGGGTCTGGGGGCTCACCTGCAGGTTTGGCACACTTTGCACTGGGGGCACTGCCAGCCCGAGCGCTTGTGAGGCGTCAGGGAGATGTTCAGGCAGGCCCCGTGGAAGTGCTGCCCGCAGCTGGTGCAGAACACCAGGTCCTGCAGCTCGCCCGGCCCGCTGCACACCGAGCACCGCGCGTCCTCTGTCAGCCACGAGAAAAGGGGGTCAGGGCCGCCTGCTCGTGGGGTTCCACCCTGCAGGGAGCAGGGTAGGAGGCTCCCAGCACCCAAGGGTGGTGTCCCCAGCCCCACGCACCCATATCCACGGCCTCAGCCACGTGCTCGGGGCAGAGCAGCCGCAGGGTCTTCATGGACTGGAAGCAGCCGCTGGCGGCGGCGCAGGGGAAGTGGTAGAGGCGGGAGCAGCCGGCGGCCGCCCGGCACGGGATGGTGGCGCCTGCCCGCCCGCAGTGTTCACATTTCTGTGAGCAGAGGAGTCCAGGGGGTCAGCAGGTGTGCAGCAAACCCTGCCATCCCCCTGAACTCCCTTTGGGATCTGCTCACCTGTGAGATCCCTGAGAAAACAGCTCTGGCCACACCGGCCACGTCCGGCCCCGCACCGGCCGCCCAGGCCGCACACCAGTGGTGCACCCAGCAGTGCCCTGTGGGGAGGGGGAGTCAGGGACAGCTTGGGGACACTCAGGTGGCAGGATGGAGACACTCATGTGGCAGAATGAGGACCCTCGTGCCGTGATCACACTCACCCGTCGGCTCGAAGAGCTGCGCTGGTGTCAACCCCTCGGAGAAGCCAATTTGTGCCAGGCTGTCACCCGCCAGCTCTGGCTCTGGGAGGAGCTGGCTGGGCCCTGGGGGAGCCCCTGGGCCGGGCCCACCAGGGGGCTCATGCCCCGCCAGCCGCTCGGGCCAGTCGGGCACCGGCTCGAAGCGCTGCAGCTCCCGCTGCCCGTGTAGGCTCCAGTCCCCACAGTTGCAGAGGGCACAGCGGCGGCCCAGCGGGCTGGGAGGGGACAACAGGGGGTGTCAGGGACATTTAGGACACCTTCGATAGCTCCACACCACCCCTGAGCCCTCCACCCTCACCTGGCAGCCTCGGGAGGTCCCTCCGTGCCCGCGTTGTCCGGCTCTGGCCCCGCAGAGGCTCCTTCGGGGGGTTTCAGGGGGTCCCCCTCGGCGCTGCCCATCTCCTCCGAGGCCATGACGCCATCGGCTGTGGGGACAGGGGTGTCACCACCACAGGGCAAACAGGGCCAGGTCCCCCAAGTCCTGCCCACCCTGGCAGGGTCTCTGTCCCCAGCTCACCTGGCGCGGCTGCGTCCTTCTCCTCACTGGGCACCTTCTGTTCGTCCATCCTGCCTCCGGCGTTCCTGGGGGGCCACAGCTGTAGGGGGGGACACCCATCAGCACCAGGGATGGTGGCACCTTCCCTGGCACCCTGCAGCCTCCCTCTATCCAAGGGACAGGGCAGCACCTTCCCACTGCTCCCCCAAACACAATTTATAGGCTCTGGGATTCAGAATGTCCCCCAGGAGCAGGAGGTGGCACCTGCCCCACAGGGGTCCAGGAGACCCCCTGGCCTCCCCCATCACCCTCTGCCCATCAGGTCTTCCCCAAATCCAGCCAGTGCCACCCCAACAGATCTGGGGCAACCAAACCCCCGAGTGCCCTGGATTAAGGGGGAGCAGTGACCCCGACTCTACCACACACCATCACCCCAGGGAGTCACCGAGACCTCTGAGGAGCCCTCAGGACCCTCCCAGCACGTGGGGAATATTCACGGCAATTTGGGATGCAGCAAAAAACGGGGTCCCCACCACCAGCACCCGCCTGTGCCCCCATTTCCTCACGCCCAGCACCGACCCGGCACAGCACAGGGGGTCCCGGGATGGGAACAGGGGGAGACTCACCCAAAAACACAACCCACAAACCGGGGATGGGGTCCCGCAGCCGCCCCCTCCCACCGCTGCCTCAAGCGCACCCCAAAAACCCCGGAGGGCTCCAGCACGGCGGGGGCAGCGAGGGGGACCCCAAACCGGAGCACGGGGCACGCACGGGGGGACCCGCGGGCACCGGAGGGCCCCAACGCAGAGTCCGGGGCACCGGGGAGGGGGGAACGCGCCGAGGCAGCGCCAACCCCCCAAAAATCAGGGAGGGTCCCGGCCGCGGGGTAGGAAGCGCCGTGTCCCACCCAGCACCTCCCTGGCCCCGGTTCCCGGTGGGCCCAGGGCTATTCGGGCCCTCCCGGAAAGACTCCGGGGCCGGGGGGATTCGGGCCCTCCCGGGAAAGGCTCCGGGGCCGGGGGGAGGCCCGGCCCGCACCCCCCGGTGAGCCGAAACACCACGCGGGGACACCACCCCCTCCACACCCTCCCCGGTGCTCCCGGGCCACGCTTCCCCCGCTCCCCGGTGCAACCGGGGGGTCGAACCGGCCAGGCCCCGATCCCCGGCCCACCGCGGCCTACGCTGGCACCGGCACCGGGCCCCGGGCGACGGGCCCGGCCGTAGCTGCGCTACACCCGCCCGGGCCCCGCCGGTACCGGGAGCCGCTTTTGTTTATCCACCGGCGCTTCCTCCCTTTGTGCCGCGGCCCAGGGGGAGGGAAAGGGGGGGCTCCGGCTCGCCATCGGGGGCTCTGATCAGGCCGATGGGCTCGAGCAATCAGTTTCCCAGATTACTTGTATTTAATACACAATGCATCATAAAGCAAATCCCTCATCCTGACAGGGAGAAAATAGAACAGCTCATAGCGCGAGCCGGGCCAATTTATGGCTAAATTAAAAAAAAAAAAAAAAAAAAAAAAAGGGAAAAAAAAGAGAGAGAGAGAGGGAGGAAAAATAAGAAGGGAAAAAACCACCCCAACAATGGGGAGCGGAGGGAGGGCAGGAACCCACGGCCCCGCACACCGGGCGGGCTCCGGTTCCCAGGCCCGGGCGTTCTGGGAATCTCCCACCGGGTTTTTTGAGGTTAGTGACAAAGGATTTTTTTTTCTTTTTTTCCTGTCCTACCTACCACCACTGCGTGCGGGTTTTGGTGGTTTTTTTTTTTTTCTTTTCCCCCGTCTCTCTCCCCTCGGACAATAGCCATTATCTGAGCTAACAGGTCAATGTCACAGATAACGGGCCGCTGAGACGAATCCATCAGCATCTCCTGTCACTCGGTTTCTCGCCCTCCCCCCCGCTCTCCTTCCCCGGCTCCACTTGGCCCCCCAGGGAAGAAAAATTCACTTTTAGTCTGAAAAATATATCTGCACTTAAAAAAAAAAAAAAAAGGGAGGTGGCACTTCTGTATGGTGCAATAAAAGATACAGCTCAGCTCTCTTATTTTTTCTTTTTCCCTCTTCCCAAAGCACATATACGAGGATCTCTCCGTAGTGAGCGCGGGCTGTTCCAAACTTGGCGGACGTTTGCGGCTTTGCGGCACGGTTGGATTTCGGGTCCATTTAAGCCGGGAGGGCCCCGAGCCGGGCGGGAGGGAGCGGGCCCGGCCGGCAGGTAGAGCCCGGCCTCCCGCCGCTCCATTCATGGGATTCGTTACCAAAGAAATAAAAGGAGAAAAAAAAAAAATTAAAAATCGTTTAGGAAGCGGCGGCAGCGGCGGTGCGGACCCCGCACAAACCAGAGAGTTTCCATCTGCCTCAGGAACTGCTCTGTGGG